>ML792654.1:109468-134834 GCA_009831015.1 Picea engelmannii | reverse complement strand
GTGATGAGGTACCTTAAGGGTACAATGGATTATGGTCTCAGCTATGATGGAGATCATGACTTCACTCTGATTGGATATACTGATGCAGATTGGGCAGGAAGCGTTGCTGACAGAAAAAGCACTTCCGGATGTTGTTTCAGTTTCGGATCAGCTATGATCTCGCGGCAGAGTAGGAAGCAATCCAATATTTCTCTTAGCACAGTGGAAGCAGAGTACATCGCTGCATGTTCTGCTAGCTGCGAAGCTATATGGCTTCGAAAGTTGCTGACAGGCCTATTTGATTTGGAGATGAGAGCAACCGCGATTCTATGTGATAATCAAAGCTGTATTAAAATGACAGAGAATCATGTGTTCCATGACAGGTCGAAGAACATAGAGATCCGCTATCATTTCATCCGCGACATGGTACAGAGAGGAGCCTTGAAGCTCCAAGTACATTAGCACGGATGAACAAGTTGCTGATGTGATGACTAAGCCTCTATCTCGTGTAAAGTTTGAACACTTTCGAGATAAAATTGGTATTGTCCGAAAGGACCTTCCCTGAAAGGGGGAGTAGATGTGATTCCTTGCTTCTGACCTCGTTGTTAGACGTAAAGCAAGATGAGTTATGTTTTTGACCTAGTTGTTAGACGTAAAGAATAACGTCGTTGATTCCTTGCTTCTGACCTAGTTGTTAGACGTAAAGCAAGATGAGTCATGCTTCTGACCTCGCTGTTAGACGTAAAGCATGACGATGTGTGATCCTTGCTTCTGATCTCGCTGTTAGACATAAAGAAAGATGAGTTATGCTTCTGACCTAGTTGTTAGACGTAAAGCATAACGTCGCTGGTTCCTTGCTTCTAACCTAGTTGTTAGACGTAAAGCAAGATGAATCATGCTTCTGACCTCGTTGTTAGACGTAAAGCATGACACCGTGTGTTCCTTGCTTCTGATCTCGTTGTTAGACGTAAAGCAAGATGAGTTATGATTCTAACCTAGTTGTTAGACGTAAAGCATAACGCCGATGATTCCTCGCTTCTGACCTCGTTGTTAGACGTAAAGCGAGATGTTGATGTTCCTTGCTTCTGACCTCGTTGTTAGACGTAGAGCAAGATGAGTCATTCTTCTGACCTAGTTGTTAGACGTAAAGCATGACGTTGTGAATCCTCGCTTTTGACCTAGTTGTTAGACGTAAAGCGAGATGATGATATTACTTGCTTCTGACCTAGTTGTTAGATGTAAAGCAAGATGTGACTGACACTGAGTTGTGATATTAAGCTAGTGTAGTACTGTGATGTGACAACCTAGTGCTGCGATGAGGTATCATTTTTACGGATACATGTTTGATGTAGATGATGATAGCATTCTTTTGAGAATGATGATGTTGCTGATGAAGAAAACTTCCGATGACTCGTAAATGTGCTAGACAATTGTTCAAGATGATATTGACGATACTATCCTTGAGATGCCATTGATGATGCAGACCTCTCTCACCTGATGTTGATGAAGACTGATGAAGAATACCCTTCTTGTTAAGGGGGAGTGTTGAAATAATGTAACTGCGAAGAGCATTCTTATTATCTTGTTATTGGATTAAATCCCCATTATGGATTAATCATGTCATTATTATTATTTTTATTATTAGATTAATCCCCATTGAGGATTAATCAAGTCGGTAATTGTATAAGGACCAAATCCCCTTTTACGGATTGGTCATCGGACAATTACAATGTGCAGAATAAGAAGTCAGCCCCATCAGTTATAATGAAAGGGCCAGATTTAATTAAAGGTGGATTTACCCACCCAGTGTGAGAGGTCGGCCCTGCCAAATGGTGACTCTTCACACGTGCCAGATTGATATAAATAAGAGGCTAGCGCCTCACTTCTAACACACACTTCACTTGCTCATTCTCTTATGAGGCAAACTGCAATTTCAAGTTGGTGAGAGGAGAAGAAGGGTGGCACATCTCTTGGAGGAGGATTTTCTTTATTGGTTGAGTTATCTCTTGAACATTGTATAAGCTATTTATGATAAGGAAGTTTTTGCTGGGTTTTCTTCCCCGAGAGGGTTTCCCAGGATAAATGGTGTGTCTCTTGTGGATGTGTATTTCTCAGTGATCTTGTTCTCATTATGCTCTTATCTTATGAAATGCAAAGAACTATAATAATGGCATAAACATTAACAAGCTTGTGGAGAATGATGGACACCAAGTTGAAGAGGATCATTGCTTTCCATCCACAGACCAAAAAACATACATAGGTTGTTAACTGAACAGTGGTACTTTTGCTTCAAGGCTACCGCAACAAGCATCCCAAGTTATGGGATGAATATATACCCTATGTACAACATGCTTACAACCGAGCCTTACATTCCTCCACTCAGTGTTCGCCTTTTGAGACATGTTTTGGGTATTTGCCTAAAGTTCCTTTGGACTTGATGTATGGGGCAAATGTTGATTCAAATGAATAAATAAATGAAGACATAGCCCACAAGTTCATCCAAAGGATCGAGTAGGTACACCAAGCATTCAGAGGAACAATTGGAGAAAAATCAAGAACAATATAAAGCTCGGCATGACAAACACAAGGTTGATCATTAGTTCCAGGTTGGATACTAGGTATGGCTTCACATCAGTAAGGAAAGATTGAAGGGTGAAGGCAAGAAACTCAAGCCCATCCATTATGGATCCTTCACTATTTTGGAGAAAAGTGGTACCAATGCTTTTCGTCTAGATCTTCCAACTTATATGCAGATCTACTCAGTGGTAAATGTGGAGAACTTGAAACTTTTTAAGCCTCCCATGATCATGGATCAGGATGAGGAAGTTCCAATACATTTAGTTGATGAGTTTGTATTAGGACATTTAGACACTTAGGAGTTAGTTAAGATCTACTTGGTCTAATGTGTCGTTAGGTAAAAGTGTGTTTCTTAGTGTGTTTCTTTAGTATGCATTAATATGCATTAGTATGCATTTGTAGTTAGGAAATCCGACGGTCACGATATGTTCCCGACATAGAGTGATCTGACGGTTCATACTCTCCTCGATATTAATGACCATTGATCCATGACTTAACACCCGATTGGTCCATGATCTCTATTTAAAGAGCATGGAGGGTCATTTGCCGATGATAGATTGTGATAAAATCTCTTTGTAATCTTTTTCTTTGCATTAATAAATTGCTTCAAGTGGCCATGTTGGCTGGGGCCGTGGATGTTTCCCCGTAGGGGTTTTACCATGTGAAAACATCAGTGTGTTGATCTTTGATCTGGTTATTTTAGTGGTTACTGAAGGTGTTCATCCTCTGTTGGAATACCTGTGTTGTCAGACATGGTATCAGAGCCTATTTAAAGACCCACACCTGTTGTAGATCGATATTGCGAAGCCGAGTTGCCTCATCTCCATTTTTTGTCATTTTCGTACATTTCTGGGCCGAGAGGACTATTCCATTGCATCCAGACCACTTGTTTAAGTTAGGAACACTTTTTGTTTCACTCGAAAAGGTTTTTGTTTGCCCAAGATACGACCATTACAGTTAGATCTGGAGGTATAAAGCCTGAATACGCATTTTTTAAATTTTTGCAAAGTTTTATTTTGGTTTGATATTATTTGTTTTCGGGTTGCTACTCTTTTAGATCTGCGTATGCTCTTTTCCCCGCGCCCTGTGTGATCTCGGCAAATCAGAAACAGATAGGAAAAGGTGCATCTTCCGGGTAAGCTAACTGAGATCTAACCCTTGTTGTCATCGAGAAGCGAAATTTTTTTCTTGTGTGAAAATAGTTTTTTTTTAGCACGCTCTCCAAGGTCGTCTTCAACAACAACAACAACAACAACCCCAATCCTCCTTTTGAGCATTACAATATATTTTGCTAGACCATTTGGTTAAAAATTGTCTTATTAAGTAAGAGGTCTTGGGTTCAAGTCTCTCTTTTGTTACCTTTTTTGAAAAAGTTCATGCTAAAATTGTAAAGTGTATTTCAGTTCAAGTATAAAAGTGAATCACTATAAGTAACTTTAATATTTTATTTTAGAGTTATTTATTTTGCATGCAACTTTTCTATTATAAAGTAACTTCATTGTAAAAGTGATCCCCACTTCCCTTTATAAAAGTGGGTCACTTCATAAAGCAACGTACACTATCACGTGGTCATTTGGTTACCATTTATGTCTTTTTTTAAAAGAGCATAAATCTCACATCCGAAGTCTATTTTCAGTGCCGTTTTTTTTTTAAACCGCATAATTTTTCAAGCTCTTTCCATCAAGATCATCAGTTTTAGTTTTTAAATCCATATTATCTGCATATTTAATATGGCTTCTACAAGTAATGTTTTGTTTACCAACACCAACTACTTCCAATGGAAATCTCATATGGAAGATTTATTAAGAAGTAAAGGCTTGTACCGGATTACCTTGGGAAAGGAAAACAAACCCACCGATGATGATAAGAAAACCAAATGGGCTAATAGGAGTGATGAAGCCCGTGGACTAATCAGAATGTCCATCTCTCCTGATTTAAGATACCACCTCCAAGAAATTGATGACCCCGAAGAAGCTTGGGACAAGATTGAATCTGTGTTCGTTAAACTCAATATTATTTGAGCACAATAGTTAGAAAATCAAGTACTAACCTTGAGTCCAAGTGATTTTTCTTGCCTTGGAGACTATCTATCTAGGTTTAAAACACTCATAATTTTATGTGAAGAATGTAAGATAAAAATGGAGGAAGAGTGTTGCATCTATCTTATTCTTTCTAAGCTAGGTAATGCATATTCTGTGTTTGTATCTACCTTTTATGCCATGAGAGAGGCTCTAGGGAAAACTTATGAAAAACCCACTCTTGAGTCCTTTTGTGCTTCTTTGATTAGAGAGGAAGATAAGCTTGTACAACTTGGAGTGATCAACACTGCAGGTACCTCCAACAAAGCCTTAGTTTCCCAGCAGAAAGATTAACCCAAGAATCCCAAGAAGCAACATCCTTGCCACAACAACAAGCAATATAAGGGTCCCAAACCCACTCAGACAACTTTTGCTCTGAATGAAGACGAAGGAGCAAAACATAAAAATAAGAAGACTGACAAACATTGCAACTTTTGTGATAAAGATGGTCATGATGAGTCCAAATGTTTCAAGAAGATGGAAGCTTTAGAAGCAGCGATGAAGAAGCACAACATCAGTATTGATCCTACTTATTCTTCTTCTTCTCATGGACATTCACTTTCTTCTTCTGGTTTCTCCTTCAATACACCTTCTACTTCTACTTCTGATAAGTGGCTTATTGATTCTGGAACATCTTATCATATGGATAAGGATAGAGACATATTTTCTACTCTAAATGAATGTAACACCAAGAAAATATTTGTTGGTGATGATAGATCTCTTACTGGTAGTGACTCAAAACTTTTAAACCATGTGAAAACCAACCTTAAGAAGAAATTTGAAATGACAGACTTAGGTTTTTTGCACTACTTCCTTGGCCTCCAAGTTTTGCAAACCAATGAAGGAATTTTTATTTCCCAGTCTAAGTATGCTTGTGACCTTCTTCGTCGCTTTCACATGGACGATTGTAAACCAACAACTTCTCCCTTCTAGTCTGGAGTCAAGCTTACTTTCACCTGTACTTCTCTTGAAGTTGATGCCACCCTGTACCATCAGTTAGTTGGTAGCCTCTTATACTTGACTCATACCTGTCCTGATCTTTCCTTTGTTGTTGGTCTTGTTGCCCGGTATATGCAAACACCCCATGAAAGCCATTAGAAAGCAGCTAAAATGACACTTCGCTATGTCCGTGGTACAATTCAGTTCGGGATACATTACAGTTCAGGGGGGACTCCTTTATTGGTTGGTTTCACTGATTCGGATTGGGCCGGTGACCTTGATGATTGGAAGTCTACTGCAGGTTAATTTTTCAGCCTTGGTTCAGGACTTGTCACTTGGGCCTGTAAGAAACAACAAGCTATTGCACTTTCTTCATCAGAAGCAGAGTACCGAGCAACGGTAAATGCAAGTCAAGAAGCCTTGTGGCTTCGACAGATCCTTTCAGAGTTTGAATTCCAACAGCAGCATCCGACCAACCTTTGGTGCGATAATCAAAGTGCCATCAAGCTCGCCAAAGACCCAGTTCAAAATCAGCGTAGAAAACACATCGAGATCCACATGCACTTCTTTAGAAAGCTCATTCATGATCAAGTTATTGAAGTGCTCTTTTGTCCTACATAAGATCAAGTTGCAGGCATTTTCACAAAGTCTCTTACAGAAGCGAAGTTTTCCAAACTTCGATCTATGTTAGGAGTTCATGAAGTTGTCATTAAGGGGAGATAGGCTCTAATGCCTCATTCCTTCTCCTATTGTGTCACTATTGTAAATCCTTCAATCCTATCCCAAGTTGTTCTTAAGGGGGAATGTTGGGATATTTAGACACTTAGGAGTTAGTTAATATCTACTTGGTCTAATGTGTCGTTAGGTAAAAGTGTGTTTCTTAGTGTGTTTCTTTAGTATGCATTTGTAGTTAGGAAATCCGACGGTCATGATATGTTTTCGACATAGAGTGATATGATAGTTCATACTCTCCTCAATCTTAACGATCATTGATCCATGGATTAGCACCCGATTGGTCCATGATCTCTATTTAAAGATCATGGAGGGTCATTTGTCGATGATCGATTGTGAGAAACTCTCTTGTAAAATCTCTTTGTAATATTTTTCTTTGCATTAATAAACTACTCCAATTGGCCGTGTTGGCTAGGGCTGTGGATGTTTCCCCGTAGGGGTTTTACCACGTGAAAACATCGATGTGTTGATCTTTGATCTGGTTATGTGAGTGGTTACTAAAGGTGTTCGTCCTTTGTTGGAATACCTGTGTTGTCGAACAGTTTGCTCCTGAGTACTTGGATGAGTTAAAGGAAGATATCATCATGGACAAAAGGACGAGGACTTCACGTAGGGGTGATATTGATTATCTTCGAGTAGGTTTAAAGGGCACACATCCAAGCAAGGAAAAGTGGATTGAGAAGGACAAGGTGAGGGAACTCTTCCCTCACTTATCTGTTGATTGATGAAATATTTTGGTGGTCCAAAAATCTCTTAGTGGGAAGGCGTGATCCAAAAAGGATCCAGATAAGACTAAGGACAACTCAGAATTTGCAGAAGCAACTCAAGAAGCTCATAATGGCCTCAATAGATAGAGAAAGGAAAAATTTTCAAAGTCCTCAAAACTCATTTAAATTGGCATCATTGTGAAGAGCGTGTCACAAGATTTCCAACGACGTAAACAACTCATCAAACGGAGTTACGAATCAAAATATATTCGCGGTCAAAGTTTTGGTCAACCTAGCCTAGTCAACAAGGACGAGTCAACATATGTACTGCCAACGTCAACATCAGTACATATGACGTCAACATCTGTACAGTGTACGTGGCACACGTAGAAGGAAACACGTGTCAAGTTGATGTCATCATGGTGACGTGGCATCACTAGAGGCTGCCACATGTCACTCATTTTTGGCATTTTAGTGTCAATCCGTGGACCAATGAAAAAGAGCCATGTGGCAGACCGTATGATGATATGGAAGGATGATGTGGCTGGCTGATGTGATAGGTGATGTGGAAAGTGACTGTGCAAGTGGTTGGCATGGGCCAACGGTTAGTTTACACGTGGCCCAGTCATGGGTTGCCACATGGCAATGGGCAAATACCCAATGAGGGCCTGAAAACCTAATTTCAAAAATAAAAAAAGGCGGGCATGCCAAATCTTGCGGCCAAACAGTAAGTTCCGAAAAATCTAAAGAAGCGCTCCAAACTGGCGGAGGTTCCATTCCACATATTGTATATTGTTATAACTATAACCCAAAAGGGGAGGCCCATGGGCTCGATCCTGGGACCTCCCCCCATACAACGCCTTAACAATAGCATCCGCCACGATTGGGCCAATGGACTATGTTGTGTAGTCCACCCCAATTTTTCCTTTTAAGCTGAGTCTACCCACGGACAAAAGGAGGGGGCGTGACGATATGGTCGAGCACGAAAACCAAGACATAGTACAGAGAATTAAATGTAGGGAGCAGACACAAAAACTGAGATGAGATTTCTCAAGGGCCTGAGAGTGCCAGAGTCGGATTGAGGCGTGGAGACAGTCATTTTTGGGTAATTCGATACCACAAATTCAATGGTGTTGTCTATTTTATGATCTGAGCAAATCTTCTGCAGCTTAATTCCAGAATGAGGTATACTTATGTATTTTGCCAAATTCTTTTGCTGAGTTAATAAAAAGGACTACCCATTTGAGAGTAGGACCTAGAGACGTAGTCCACTAGGGACGAACTTCGTTATCAAGTTTTTGTGTTCAGATTTGATGCTTATGTCTCTTCATTATTGAGATTTTCCTTCTTTAATGGTGCACTTTAATTTATGCTCATTTAATACAATTCCTTATAATTCACTTCAATGAAAAGATCTTGGATCAGTCGAAGTTCACAAATATTTTCCATAACTTGCGTACCAAGTTGGGTATCAAAGACTCTGAGTGGCATCTGGTTTTGAAATACCGTGGGGCTCTACATGTTGTCAAAATCGAGCAGAAATTTAGGCACCAGAACAAATGGGAATTCAGGTCTTCAAATATGGAACAACCAAAGCATGGTAAAGACGACCCTAACCAACAACCGCTAGACAACCAGTCCAAGACACATGAGAAGAAGGGTAAAGGAAAGATGAAGAATGACACTGGGAAGTGGTGTGACTTCCACAAAATCCCCTGGCACAACACCCATGAATTTCGCTCGAAACAGTCATTGGTGGTCGAGGTCAAAGACACGGAGCTAAAACCTGATTCAGAATCCAATCCAAAAAATATTGAAAATAGACAGATGATCAACGCAGACCCCATTGTTAATGTCGCGACCACAACAATTCAACCAGAAGAACTAGTAGATCCTGAAGAGGGGGGTCGCCTCTTCCATTCACAGATGTGGGTGAAGGGGACCTCGTTTCATTTCATTATTGATAATGATAGCTAGAAAAACCTCATCTAAGCTAAGGTTGTCAAACAGTTGGGGTTATCAAGAACACCACACTCGTAACCATACAACATCAGGTGGCTTCACCAGGGATGAGATCTATGTTCCATCCAGTAGTGTTGCATGTCCTATGGCATCCATCCCTTCAAGGATGAGGTAGTGTGTGATGTTTCCCCTCTTGATGTTTGTGATGTTGTTTTGGGCCAACCATATATTTGGAAACGTCATGTTGTCTATGAGTCTAGACCCCATAGTGTTATTATTACTCTGGGAGGTCAACTCTATAGGATAGCAGAGGTAGTTCCGACTATTTCTCCACCAAAACAGTGCCTTAAGGTAATCTCTCATACTGGAAAATTCATCCTCTTCACAATCTGTTCAAAGGATACACAAAATACCACTACAACCACTGCAGCTTCAACACCTTATATCTAACAGAAACATAATGTCAAAGAGAAAGAAGATATTGTTTCTTCACCTACAATGGTGCCTACACAATGCGTCGTCAAACCCATAGACAACAGGTTGGTGGAACAGATTCAACCCCGCCATCAACAAGTTTGTGGTAGTCTTCCATAGACCAAGCAACACAACTTCTCCAACAAGGCACACAACTCACCAAGATTTAGATTCAAAAAATGCTTTCCCCTCTTCCCTAGGTACTCAATGCAATGGAGACCATTGCTTCCTAAGGGGGGAGGACTAATCTAGGTGGATATTGGTGGCCACCCACCTATTCCAACTGGCTCCTCTTGTCAGTTTTTAATTCAACATGTTCTTCTGTACTTCTTTGTAATTGTGGGTTCTACACTTTTGGGTCTGTCTGAAGCCCTACACATCTTCCAGGTGGATACCGGTGGCCTCCCACCTAATCCAACTGGCTTATTTTATATGTTTTTATGTCAACACATCTTGTTGTACTTCCAGGGCTGTTTTGGGGCCCTAAACATTGTTTTTTTTTTGTCGTGCCACAATCAAACTGTAGACAGAATCAGAGTTTGACGACATAATTCGTAGTTCTCGAAAAAACCTTTCTAATGGACTATCACACGCCTAAAACATAGATCGTATGCAAAAGATATGACCCCAAGAAGTTAATGTACTAACTTACCCAAACGGGGCCCACATGACTTTTTGGCATTTCATCTCCTAGGATTAGGTTTTTGGATGTCTAGGGTTTTGGCATTCATTTTTATCATAAAGAGGCCTTCAGAGCCTCATTGTAATCATCTTCTTGCGAATGAGCATAGAAGATGATTACAATGAGGCTCTGAAGGACTTTTTATGATAAACATGAATGCCAAAAACCTAGACATCCAAAAACCTAATCCTTGGAGATGAAACACCAAAAGTAATGTGGGCCCCATTTGGGTAAGTTAGTACATTAATTTCCCGGGGTCGTAACTTTTGCATACAATCTTCGTTTTAGGCGCGTGATAGCCCATTTGAAAGGTATTTTCGAGAACTACGCATTATGCTATCAAACTCTGACCCCGTTTACAGTTTGACTGTGGCAGGCCAAAAAAACATTGTTTAGGGCCCCAAAACGGCCCTGGAAGTACAACAAGATGTGCTGACATGAAAACATATAAAATAAGCTAGTTGGATTAGGTGGGAGGCCACCAATATCCACCTGGAAGATGTGTAGGGCTTCAGACAACCCTGAAACTATAGAACCCACAATTACAAAGAAGTACAAAAGAACGTTTTGAACTAAAAATTGACAAGAGGAGCTAGTTGGAATAGGTGGGTGAACCAGGATATTTTCATCGAAGTGACTTATAAAGAATTGTATTAAATGAGCATAAATTGAAGTGCACCATAAAGAAGGAAAAACTCAATAATGAAGAGACATAATCATCAAATCTGAACACAAAAACTTGATAACAGAGTTCGTCCCTGGTGGACTACGTCTCCGGGTCTTGCTCTCAAATGGGTAGGCCTTTTTATTAACTCAGAAAAAGAATTTGGCAAAATACATAAGTATACCTCATTCTGGAATTAAGCTGCATAATTTTTGCTTAGATTAGAAATCAGACAACACCATTGAATTCGTGGCGTATAATTACCCAAAAATGACTATCTCCATGCCTGAATCCAACTCTGGCACTGCCAGGCCCTTGAGAAATCTCGTCTTGGTTTCCATGCCTACACCCTACAATTAATTCACCATACTATGTCTCAAAAATCATACCCGGCCGTACTGTTGAGCGCCCTCCTCCCGTTCATGGGTAAACTTCAACATTTAAATTAAATGTTGGGTGAATTGACCAACGGAGTCCGTTGGCCTACCGGTTGGTGGAGGCTATTATAAGGCGTTTGGATAGGGGGAGGTCTCGGGGTCGAGCCCGCAGGCCTCCCCTTTTGGGATTATAGTTATAAATATATATATGAGTTTGGAACCGTCGTCAAGTTTGGAGTTGTTGTTTAGATTTTTCGGAGTTGTAGTTTGACCACCAGAGTTGACGAGACTCCGCCAGATTTGGTGGGACTTTTTTTTTGTTTTGAAAATCCGGTTTCGTGCCCTCATTGGGCATTTTCCACTGCCACCTGGAAGCCCATGACTGGGCCAGATGGAATCCAACCATTGGCCCACACCATCCACTTGCACATTCACCTGCCACTTCACTTGCCATGTCGTGTACAGTCTGCCACGTGGTTGTATGGACTACCACGTGGCACTTCCTCATTGGTCCACATGTTGACCCGAAAATGCTGAAAATGAGTGACACGTGGCAGCCTCTAGTGTTGCACATCACCATTTTGACGTCATGCTGACATCAACATGACACATGTCACCCTATGTGGGTGCCACTTATACTATACGGATGCTGACATTATCTATACTGATGCTGACATTAGCAGTACGGATGTTGACTCATCCCTGCTGACTGGGCTAGGTTGACCAAAACTTTGACCGCGAATATGTTTTGATTTGTAACTCTATTTGACGAGTTGTTTACGCCATTGGAAATATTGTGACGCGCTCTTCGCTATGATGCCAATTTCACTAAGTTGTGAGGAATTTGAATTTTTTCCCTTTCTCTATATGTTGAGGCCATTCTGAGCTTCCTAAGGTGCTTCTACGAATTCAGAGTTGTCCTTAGTCTTATCTGGATCATTTTTTTATCACACCTTCCCACTGAGAGCTTTTTGGACCACCAAAATCTTTCATCAATCAATAGATAAGTGAGGGAAGAGCTCCCTCATCTTGTCCTTCTCAATCCACTTTGTCTTGCTTGGATGTGTGCCCTTTAATCAAGATCACCCCTGCGTGAAGTCCTTGTCCTTCTGTCCAGGATGATATTTTCCTTTAACTCATCCAAGTACTCAGGGGAAAACTCATCAACTGAAGGTATTGAAACTTCCTCACCCTGATCCATGATCATGGGAGGCTTAAAAAGTTTCAAGTTCTCCACATTTACAACTGAGTAGATCTGCATATACGGTGGAAGATCTAGATGAAAATCATTGGTACCTCTTTTCTCCAAAATAGTGAAGGGTCCATAACGGATGGGCTTGAGTTTCTTGCCTTCACCCTTCAATCTTTCCTTGCTGATGTGAAGCCATACCTGGTCTCCAACCTAGAACTGATGATAGACCCCGTGTTTGGCATGTCGAGCTTTATATTCTGCTTGAATTTTCTCCAACTGTTCCCTGATTGCTTGATGTACCTGTTGGATCCTCTGGATGAACTTGCGGGCTATGTATTCATTTATTTCTTCATTTGAATCGACATCTCTCCCATACATTAAGTCCAAAGCAACCTTAGGTAAATACCCAAAACATATCTCAAAAGGCGAACACTGAGTGGAGGAATGTAAGGCTAGGTTGTAAGCATGTTGTACATAGGGTATATGTTCATACCATAACTTGGGATGCTTGTTGCAGTAGCCTCGAAGAAAAAGTACCATTGTTCGATTAACAACCGATGTCTGTCCATCAGTCTATGGATGGAAATCAGTGCTCCTCTTCAACTTGGTGTCCATCATTCTCCACAAGATTTTCCAAAAATCCCCAAGGAATCGAGTATCTCGATCCGAGATAATGGATGTGGGAAACCCAAAGTGAACCCAAACATACTGAAAGAAAAGATTAGTAGTCTGCTCAACAATGATTAAGATACACATCTTGTTGAACCTATCCACTACAACATACAAATAGTCATGACCCCTTTTCAACATTGGTAAACCCCCTACAAAATATATGGAGATACTTTCCCATGGATGGGATGGAACATGCAGTGGTGATTATAGCCCCAGTTTTCTATTAGTGGGCTTACAAGTAGAACACATCACACACCCCTTTACATATTTAGTTACAATTTCTTTCATCTGAGGTTAGTAACAAAACCTCTACAAATGATCCATAGTTTTTCCTACCCCAAAATTCCCAGACACAAGAGAAGTTTGAGCTTCTCGTATTACATGGACTCGTTCACTTGTAGGAATACATAGTTTTCCAAGATGGTAGAGTAGTTTTCCCTGCAAACAATAGTTCTCTACTTGTGCACCATGGGTTAGCTTCTCATATACTTCTTTAAAATCTTCATCAATGGCATATTGTTCCACATAGCTATCATGAGATAAAGAAGCATTCTTCAAAATAATAGAACCAACAATAAGAGTTCTAGAAAGCATATCAACTACCTTGTTACTCGTACCCTTTTTGTACTTGATTACCAAATGAAATTGTTGTAGGAAACCCATCCATTTGTAATGTCGAAATTGTTGCAGTTTGGTCTGTGCTTGGAGATATTGTAAGGGTTGATGATCTATATGTATGATTGTTTCCTTCCCTAACAAGTAATGTTTCCTTTTCTTTATGCTTTGAACTAATGCATACAACTCTTTATCATATGTAGGATAATTAATAATAGCTTGGTTAAAAGTTTCAGAGTGGTAACATATAGGCTTACGATATTGCATCAATACTGCACCCATGGCGTACCCGTTGGCATCTGTCTCGATCTTGAAGGGTTGTTGAAGATTCGAAAATGATAATACTCGTGCAGTACTGATATTTTCCTTCAAAGAGTCGAAAGATTTTTGTTGCTTTCATCCCCACTGAAAAGTGTTCTTCACACTGGTTAGGGCATGCAAAGGAGTTGTTATAAAGGAGAAAGATGAAATGAATCTCCTCCAATACTGGACTGCACCTAAGAAGCTTCGTATTTCGGTTACACTTTTGGGCTTAGGCCAATTTACAATTACATCAATCTTAGAAGGATCAATTTTCAATTGTCCTCCTCCTACAATATGACCTAAGTACACAAGTGCAATCTTATGAAATTCACATTTGGACAATTTTACATACAACATTTCCCTTTTCAAAGTATCCAATACTTGCTTTACATGACTTACATGTTCATCCCAAGTCCCACTAAATATAAGAATGTCGTCTAAATATACAATCACAAATCATCTAGAAATGGCTTGAATACATCATTCATCACACACATGAAGGTTGTCGGAGAATTACAAAGCCCAAATGGCATAACTAACCACTCAAACAATCCATGTTTGGTTTTAAAGACAATATTCCATGCATCTTGTTCTGCAACCCTGAGATGATGGTATCCACTGCGTAAATCCAACTTAGTGAAATAAACAACATTCTTTAACAGATCAAGTAAATCATCTATACGAGGAAGAGGGTATCAATTTTTCACCGTGATTTTATTTAAGGCCCGGTAATCGACACACATTCTCCATGTGCCATCCTTCTTTGGCACAATCACGATCGGAGAACCACAAGGAGATGAGTTGGTCCTGATGACCCCTTGATCCAATAAGCCTTGTACCTGTTGATATTATGGTAGCTGCGGGAGGTATTTACCTCCACATGTAAACCTGACGAGAATAGAATATTCTGGGAAGCAAGAAGAAACCCTAATGAGTTGGCTAATAACCCTAGAAGACAAGTCGGCTGAAGGGGATACCTTGTATTAGGTTATTAGCCTCCAAGAGAAGAAGTCGGCTAAAGGAAATATTATATACTAAGTAAATAGGCACCCAGAATGAGAAGTCGACCCAGGCATTTTGCCTATTTTATTATAAATATAGGAGGCCAATATTCATTCAGGAAGGCATTCTCAGAATTGCAAAAGCAACGCTTGTGCGCACTGCAGTTGGCTTGTGCGCACTGCAGTTGGCTAGTTTGTGTGCAAGTTTGGAGGAGAGTTGTCGTTGCAACTTTTGCAGCTAGCAGATTTCAGACTCTCTGATCAACTCTTGTTACTCCTATTTGGTGCGCTATCCTTGGAGAGAGGTGTGCTATCTTTTTTGGGTATATAGCCTAGGGTTTGCTTCCGGAATGATTCTCTATCAAGGTTAAGGTGCTCGGGGGTGGCTTCGGCCTATGGTTGGGTGACAATAGTGATATTGTCTATGGTTAAACGAGCACATCCATTATATGCTAACAGGTTATGGGCCCACAACTCCTTCATTAAGTCTAACCACTGGAAGGGAGCATAGCCATAAGGATACTAAGCTCGTTGAAGAACTGTCGCTAGGGTTTCTAGCAGGAGAAGTTACCAAAGTACTGCCGCTAGGGTTACTAGCAGGTGCAGCTGCAGAAACCCTAATCCTCTCATTGAGGCACCTTAAGTGAAGGGATTGACCAAAATTATAGATAGACTAGTGTGCCCTATCCTAGCGCATCTCCTGGTACTCTCAACAAGCTAAGACATCAAGTTTGAGTTTTTGGTCAAATCTAGGGTTGACCAATTCAAAGAAACCATGACTTACTCTATGAAGTTAGAAAACAAGTTAGATGGGGCTTCTAACTTCAGAGCATGGAAGACAAGGATTGATTTCATCCTTGCCAAGAATAAAGTGTTGGATATCATGAAAGGAAAGATTGTGGAACCAGAGTTTGAAGAAGGAAAATAAAAGGAATCGCAGAACGTTGCAGCTATGGAGAAGTACAAAGACAATGACATCAATGCCATGAGTATCATAGTGGATTCTATAAAAGACCACTTGATACCCTACATCTCCCTCTTGATTCATCTAAGAATATGTACGATGCCCTAACAAACCTCTTCTTAGTCAAAAACATTGGACAAGTAATGAGTCTGAAGAATGAGCTCTGTGACATGAAGATGAATGACATACTTTGTGAGAATCTCTCAGTTAAGAGATCAACTACAAGCTATTGAACAAATCATTTCAAAGAAGGAATTGGTAAACATAGTACTCAATGGTCTTCCCAAGACATGGGATGCATTTTCCGCAAGCATGAACACAATGAAGGAGTATCCTACATTTGAAGAACTTTGGACTTGCTGTGCACAAGAAGAATCAAGGATCAGTGCAAAAGAGAAACCCCAAAAGAAGTACGATGATCAAGCCTTCACAAAAAGGTTCAAGGATTTCAGGAATAAAAATAAGTTTTGCTCCAAGAAGAAACCAAATCAAGAGAAATATGTGTCAAGAATACAATGCTTCAATTGTCGAAAGTATGGTCACTACAAGAATCATTGTCCTGAGTTAGAGAAAATGAAGGAATCACACGAAGCATCAGTTTCCGAAGAAAGGGAACCCTCAAAGAAATCCAAGCAGGACAAAACATACTTCTTCTTCTAAGACAAGGTAACAATACTCTTCATAGTTCTTGTACATACCATGTTTTCTATACATATCTTACATATCTATTTCCTAGAAGATAATATGTTCAAAGAGAAACTATACCTATGAAAGGATTGCTATCACAATGACTAAAAGACAAGGCAATACACATGAAAGGATGAAGTACATCAACAAACCCCGGTAACAATTCATGTGGAAGTTATTACATAATTAACAGCTGCAAGATAAGTCGAAATAAAAATCAATCTTGAAGAAAGCTACAAGAAGTGTAGATGGAAAGAAGTCTGCAATCAAGAGGAAATTGGAAAAATGCTTATGACACTTTGCAGAAGGCAATAAGGATGTAGACAGAAGCATGGACTCTGTTAGATGGAGGGAGTCGATTATATATTTCCAAAATAAGAGCATGCATTCATGCATGAAGCAAGGATTAGGAGGGAGCTAATCCTAATGATCTATTGAAGATGATGAAGTATCTATCCATGGTAGCAACCATGAAAAACAACACGTGTTCAAAGTGACTTTAGAAGAAGTCTTCTTCGAAAAGAAGCCTTAAAGTATCTATGGTTGTCCATCCACATCCATGATCCTATGATGAAAGAAATAAGTTGAAATCTTCAAGGCATGGAAGCTATAGAAAACTCCATGGACCCAAGAGCTAAAGAGAAACATGAGGCAAAACATGAAGATTCCAAGAAAGAAAGAAAAGCCAGAACAACCAGTCATTGTATCAAGAATCACAAGACTACGAGCCTGATATGAACTCACTAAAAGCAATCAAGCAGAGGAACTAAAAGTTGTGATGAAGAATAGTGTATGGAAGACTTATGAATGAAAGCATTGCGAGAGGTTCTCCCAGATGGAGGGAGAAGACTATGATGATTGTTTGTTCTAGTAAACCAGACATACCTCTACATGAGCCATTATATCATCCGCAATATCCATGGGTTGGAGTTTACATCAGATGAATGCAAAGACTATTCTCCAGAATAATTGAACAAAGAGCATATGAAGAGAAACCTCAAGGATTTAAGGTATACCAGAAAGAAACCCTTGTATGCAGATGAAAGAAGACAACTTGGTAAAGAACCTCCAATGCACAACATAAGTGTGGTGAAAAGTTATCTATAACAGAGATATTGTATCAAAATGGTTACTCAGAAGCTCAGGATGATGGATTGCTAATCCATGACAAACTCTCATGATGGAAGAAGAAGTACCACTTGGATATGTTCCAGTTTGACCCTTGCCACGATGTTATGAGCTAGCAAGAAACAAAAGAGTTGAATTCAACTATGATGGTCAGAGCTATATGAATCCTTCAGAAAACCAGTGTTCCACAAATACCAAAGTACATTGAGATCAAGAATTACATTCTTCGTGATGAAGTCCAGAAAGGAGAAGTGGTTCTCCAATATATATCTCCATAGATGAGCAGATAAGCAGACATTTTTTGGAAAGCCTCTGTTCAAGATGAAAGAGTTTGTGTACTCAAGCTGGAGCTCATGGAGACGAATTCCTTATTGAAAAAGGAAGAGATGACTCCCAGGTTGGGAGGGAGCACTGATGTGTTATTGATTTATGGACAGTCATTTTTTTCAGTTCAAAAAATGGTCCAGGATGAGTAGTTCCTTTCCAGTTCGGAAAGTGGTTTGAGATTTCTAACGGACATGCATTTTCCAGTTCAGAAAATGGTCCAGATCGAACACTCATTTTCCTAATGAAAATGGTTCGATGGATTGTTGATGTACCATAGACAGTGATTCCCCTTGTGGTTAACATAGGGAATGTTCTAGGACAACCTCTCTTCTTGACGGTCACTCTCAGTAGTGGTCAAGAAGATCGGTCTGCCTCGTCGGACAATCATTCTTTCGAAGCTTACAGTTGTGACCAGTTTCAAAGAATGGTCCGTTTTGGAGGTTGGTGCAGGACAATCATTTCCTTAGGAAATGGTCCAGACAGTCATTCCCTAGGGCAGATTCATTCTCTCCAGGTTGCACTTTGTTTAGTGTCAGAGGAATGGCCCAGATAGACAAATGGTCCAGGTTCAACAATCAAGGATAGGCATTCCCTAGGGCAGACTCATTCTCTCTAGGTTGCACTTTGTTTAGTGCCGGAGGAATGGCCCAGATAGGTGAATGGTCTAGGCTCAGAAATCAGGACAGTTATTCTTCCTTTCTTGAGAAAAATAGTCTAGATAGCTCATCATTGATGTTTTACCTTCTAAGGGCAGATGCTCTTCGAGATGTCACAGATGTGAGTGGAAGAATGGCCCAGATGATTCAGTTTATATCATAACAATATTTTTATGTACAGGTTGATGATATGATTGTTATGGAGACTATATGTCTCTGGACAATAGATGTATACTTCTGTGGTGGATGTGTTCCATTGATTGTGACTATATGTCACTGATCAAGTATCTGTGTGCTACTTGGTGTGGTAGTGTACCACTGGATTGTAGTTGTGTAATACTATGGATAGACATAGTTGTTTTCTATTGAGTAACATTGTTTCGATTGCCTTGAACACTATCAATAGTGTTGGAAATAATTATCAGCTAGATGGATGATCAATGGACAGAGATTTCCCAGACAGAAAATGGTCCAGGACATTTATTATTCTAGGACATATGTATGGATTAGAAGAATGGCTCTTCTGTTACTCTGAGGAGTGAGTGACTCATCTAACATCATGTCTGATTACTCAGATAGAGTATGGTTTCGAGAGATGATGCAGCTGATGACACTTATAGTGATGATGGTGCTCATGATCTAATCATGAGATAGTCTATACGACTATGTTGATGCTACCGGGTGAATGGTATGTTTGTGCTCAAGACCATTACCTTCAATACCTCCCTAGCTAGGAGGGAGTGTTGATATTATGGTAGCTGCGGGAGGTATTTACCTCCACATGTAAACCTGACGAGAAGAGAATATTCTGGGAAGCAAGAAGAAACCCTAATTAGTTGGCTAATAACCCTAGAAGACAAGTCAGGTCAAGAGGATAACTTGCATTAGGTTATTAGCCTCCAAGAGAAGAAGTCTTCTAAAGGAAATATTATATACTAAGTAAATAGGCACCCAGAATGAGAAGTCGGCCGCAGTTTGCCAGTTTTATTATAAATATAGGAAGCCAATTTTCATTATGGCAGGCATTCTCAGAACTGCAGAAGAAACACTTGTGCGCACTGCAGTTGGTCAGTTTGTGCGCAAGTTTGGAGGAGAGATGTCGTTGTAGCTGTTGCAGCTAGCAGACTTCAGACTCTCTGATCAACTCTTGTTACTCCTATTTGGTGCGTTATCCTTGGAGAGAGGTGTGCTATATTGTTTGGCTATCTAGCCTAGGGTTTTCTTCTGGAATGATTCTTTGTCAAGGTTAAGGTGCTCGGGGGTGGCTTCAGCCTATGGTTGGGTGACAATAGTGATATTTTCTATGGTTAAACAAGCACATCTAGTTATAGTCTAAAAACACCTGCTTCTTTATCTCTATCATCTCTACAACTGACAGCCTGTACATGCCCACATTAGGAAGAGGAGAATCCTGCTGAAGATGTATTTCATGTTGGATTTCCCTCTTAGGAGGTAATCCATCTGGTTCCTGGAAAATATCATTATACTTAGAAACAATATCAATTAATTTTTTCTTATGATAAGGATCACATCCTTGGAAAGCGTCGGATGTTCTGACATCTTTTTCCCTTATGACCATGAGTACATATCTCTTATTAGTGTTTATGAGTCTCTTCATTTGTTCTGCACTAAGAAGTATTGTGTTTACCCTCATGTTGTGGGCTCTAATAATATATTCCACTCTCCCCTTAGTAAGGTGATATTTGTTCTCATGACGAAAGAAGACTGCTTTTATATCATAAAGATAAGGACTCCCTATCATTATGCCACATATATCAAGTGATACGACATCCAAATCCACTTCATGAATCAACTTTGAAGCAATAGAAAATATGACCCTACATTGATTGGTGACATTAAGTTTTGATTTATCACATACTCAACCAAGAGGATAAGGCTTTGGATGTGGTTTAGTTTCAAGACCAATCTTTTTGACAAGTACTTCAGATATTAAGTTTACTTGGGAACCCAGATCAAACAATGTATCTGTCTTAGTGTGTTTAGATACAACTCTTATATGAAATAATTCATTCCTCTTTCTTTCATCATCATGAGATTCATGATTGGAATTTGAATTAGCATGAAGGGAATATTTACCTTGTACTCCAACCGCTGTGATATTTCCTTAGTCTCCTGAATCATAACCAAGATCTTGTTGTACTGTAGCAATGGTCTTTGTCTTCCCCTTTCCACCAAACTATTTCAGTCTCTTCTCTTGAGGTAGTTTCCAACAGTTTTCATCATCGTGACCACTTTTCTTGAAATGAGTGCAAGATGGTTTTCCTTCTTCTCTCTTTACAGTGGCAGTCTTTTTTCCCTTCCTTTTAAACTTCTTAAACTGCTTATGTGGGAGATTGGAAGGTTTTTTTGTGGGATCTTCTTGAACATGCTTTCCCCTGTTCTCAAGGTGAGTGGATTGCACAAAAACTTCGTCAAGACTGGTGGGGTTAAACAATCACAAAGTATGACGAATATAACTGTGAACTGCACCGATATACTTCATTAAATTTTCATAAGAATCCAAAGGAATGTTTAATGCAAGAGCTTTCTTCCTAAATTCTTCCGTGAAACTTTATATAGTTTAACCTTTACTTTGTCTTAAAGTTTTCCATTCCATCATTGCTTTATGTAAATAACCCAATGGATAAAATTGCTTCCTTATCGTTGATTCAAATTCAGACCATGAGGAAAGAAGATTACCACACTTACTTTTGTCCTGAAGTTTTCTCTCCCACCATACGAGAGCAACGCCTTCCAATCGAAGAGAATCCAATTGCACTTTAACTTCCTCTTCATCAATCTGTTGAACACGGCAATATACTTCAACCTGTCGAATCCAATTATCTAGCTTTTCAGGATTAGCATCGCCATTAAACATAGGTAAATAAAATTTTACATCAAGCTTTAATAATGGTTTCTTAAAAGAAGCTTTATGGCTAGAATGATGAGAATGATGAGAATGATGAGAATGATGAGAATGATGAGAATGCTTAGAGGAATAAGAGCTAGAACTTGATGGTGAAGATAGAGCCCGAGGAGGGTCTTCTCCATCCCCTTGATTTACTAAAGCATTATCATCATCTTGAGCTTCCTTTTTCTTCCCTTTCTTATTCATCCTCTTCTCGTAGTCTCCATACATTCTCTTGACCATTTCTGGCATGAGATAAAAGACCATATGGAAGTTTTTCTCTTGTTCATCACGCTTGTCCTCTTCTGCCATTTTATTCCTTCGGGATGCATGTCCAACTTCGGTATTGAAAGTCTTAAGAGTTCCTTCACCCTGCTTATGCTTGGCCCTAGTAAGCATTCACACTAAAAAATTCAAGCCAAAGATGACTGCTCTGATACCAACATGATCCAGGATATTTTCATCGAAGTGACTTATAAAGAATTGTATTAAATGAGCATAAATTAAAGTGCACCATAAAGAAGGAAAATCTCAATAATGAAGAGACATAAGCATCAAATCTGAACACAAAAACTTGATAATAGAGTTCTTCCCTGGTTGACTATGTCTCCGGGTCCTGCTCTCAAATGGGTAGGGCTTTTTATCAACTCAACAAAAGAATTTGGCAAAATACATAAGTATACCTCATTCTGGAATTAAGCTACAAAAAATTTGCTCATATCAGAAAACATACAACACCATTGAATTCATGGCGATGAATTACCCAAAAAAGATTGTCTCCATGCCTCAATTCGACTCTGGCACTCCCAGGCCCTTGAGAAATCTAGTCTCGATTTTTGTGCCTGCGCCCTGTTGGAGTTACTTCACACAAACCTAGGATTTATTTTTCCTAAGGTTTTTCCTGGTTTATTAGTCATAATTATTCATTATCCAATATCCTATATTTTAGGGGAGAATATTCTACCTGGAGAATATTCTCTTTCAGTTGACACTTCAGTTTGACTAGTTGAGTTGAGTTTAGATGTTGCATTGATTTTATCACTATGCAACATTGGGATCATCACCATGCTAATTCAAAATTGCCTTGGTATCATCACTATATTGGCGCATTACCCTTGATTCCTTGAGTTAACTCCTCGCTACTCTCCGTTCAGTCATTTAACTAAAGACTAGTTGACTAGTTAACTCAATTAGGTGGTAGTTCACTCCCGTAACTGCAAGAGAGACTAGACTAGGTGGAAGTTCACTCCCGTAACTGCTAGTGTGTGCCCAGATCACTCTATACCACCACTCTGGTGCATTGGTTCTCCTCCAGTGCACACTCATTGAGTTATACAGAGTATATCATGTGTAAATTATTCATTATTCACAACGGTTAATGAGAATTCTTTCATTATTTCTCTCCTTCTTCTTCTTTCTCCAATTCTCTTTGCAAATGTGTGTATTATTGTTTACCTAGATCTATTATGTGTAGTTTCAACACATTCACATGGTATCAAAGCCGACGGATTGCTAAGAAAAAGCTACACCAAAATTTTTTGGAGGTATAAAAGATTGAAGACATCGGAAAGATGGATTTCCAAAAAGAATTCATTCTTACACCTTACAACTATTTTGCATGGAAGGAGAAAATATCCATACATCTCCATACTAGATGGTTGTATAGGTTGTCCTTGAATACAGATACATAACCGACATCAGCCCTATAAAAATCCAATTATTTAAATCGCATGGATGAGGCACTCATAACAATTTGCAGTCTTATTTCTCTCTATCTCCTTTTTCACATATCTTCTTGTAAGACTCCCAATGAAGCCTGGACCACCTTGGAAGGGCTCTTTAGAAAACAAGATGAGATGAGGGGACACATGTTGGAGGTGGAGCTGCTCACATTGGATCCAAAAAGCTCTGAGAATATCCAAGATTTCTTTACAAAATTCAAGGATTTACTCTCGCAACTCAAATCTTGTGAGGTTGATAAATAGAAGGAGGAGAAACAAATGGTTCTCACCATTCTCTCCAAGATTGGTCCTAAATTCTTTGTATTCATATCCACATTCCATTTTGTCAGATTCACCTCTGGAGCCACCTGGAAGATGCCTTATCTTGAGGACTTTATAGAATCCCTGACATAAGAGCAAACCAAGCTCATCAACATGGGCACAATCAAAGGCCCAAGGGCGCATGCGCTCACTGTGCATGATGGCAGCCACAAATATCAGAAATCTAAAGATAAAGATAAATGAAAATCTCATGCACATCTGAAGAAGGAAGGGTACACAAAACCCTTCATTGATGCCTCTAGATCCAAAGGGGAAAAGGGAAGAAAAGGGGAGAAATGCATGTACTGTCACAAAGGATTCCATTCGTAATCCGCATGCATGCAAAAACAAATAAATATGATGTCTCAAATACTTCAACAAAACAACCTTGGAGATCGCATCCCTAAGGGTGCCAAGAAGAAGAAGCCATAAGATCCAAATTCCAAGAAAGACAACTCTAGCCATGCCTTGATTGCCATCAACTCCTCTCCCGATGCTTGGACCATTGATTCAAGACCATCACATCAGATGGATGCCTCAGAAGTAGTCTATTATTCATTGGCTGCATGCAAAGTTCCTCTTATTCTGATGGGGGATAACTCTTCTGTCGAAGTCACCGGAAAAGGAAGGATTGAACTCACCAATGGAAGCTTTGAGAATGTGCTGCACGTTCCCAAAATTTATGTCAACCTTCTCTCCGTGTATCAGATGACAAATTTTGGCACCAAAAAGAAAGTCATCTTCACACCAAATTCCGTGGACATCTACGACATGCAAACCAACTCCGGGGTTGCTATCGGTGAGGTAAATCATCTGTCTAGATTGTATACTTTTTATGAATTCATTGAACCTGATTCTGCTTTACTACTTACTCATACTGATGAAAGTAGTAGAATGTGGCACAAAAGGTTTGGACATTTGAATTTCAGATACATGCAACAGCTGCAAGATACCAGATATATAAAATATGCAGAACACAAATAAAATGCTAGAAATGGCAGAATAACAGTAAAATATCCAGCATAATCTCACAATACACAATAATGATATACAAAATAACAATAGAAAAATCACTTTGATTCAGAAAGCAATGTTCATAGGCCTCTTCGAGGGGGCAACCTCCAGTCGAGCAGCGCTATGTTACAATAATCTCCAAGCTAGGGTTCTCATACCCTCGATCCTTATTTATACTAAATATGTCTATTAAGAGAAGCATCTAGAGGAAGATCCTTCTAGAAGTGGAAGCTTCTATTAGGTCTTCTTACATCCACCTTATTCTATTTTATTGAAATGCCTTATTAATATTGACGTTTATTTCATCCGAATACATTGATCTACCTATGTGCGGGTTAGGACCTTAACATGTCTGCCCCCTTAAAAACAACCTTGTCCTCAAGGCTTGAGATGTGGAAACTGCTGCAGAATGGTAGTTGGTTCCCAAGTGGCATCTGCTGGAGTCATATATTTCCACTGTACTAGCACTTCCTTGATGGTTCTCTGACACAGGTGACGCTCACGCTGGTCCAAAACTGCTTTTGGCTATAGCCAAATGGATCCTTTGTTGGAAGATTGATTGTTGTCATTGATGTCAACCCTAGTCATGGGTTTTGGACCACAAGATTGATAAAGGTATTTGGACATGAAGGAAAATGAACATGCATATACAACACCCATGAATGGATAGTATACATCATGTTGTT
>ML792654.1:53792-71886 GCA_009831015.1 Picea engelmannii | reverse complement strand
ATAAACTACTAAAGGTAAAAACATATTAATAATCGTGCAAACATATTTTACCATTTTATTATTATTATTTATTTAATTTCTCTCTATCTTTCAAACACCATGGGTGTTGATCCAAAAATCCTTAGACACCACTTATTTCTTTACTTATATACATACAATATCTAACTTGATATGGAATAATTTATTGATCGTATTGGGGTGGTTTGCATAATTTTAATGATGTGTTTTTTACCCAAAAACTCATAAAATGAAGATTAGCTTGCTTAATTATAGTGATATGACACAATAGAAAGTAAAATAACTCAAATTACATACCTTGTTTCATCTTTAAGTTCCCTCCAAGCCAATGAAAACTGCCTTCTCCATCTCAAGTATCAAAATCACATGTAAAATGACTCACATATGCCAATTTAATGGATGCTCTTAAATTCCATTACTCAAAACAATAAAATAACTTCACCATTGAAATCCTTGTGAAATTCTGAAACTTTTGACTATAAAGTCGACTAATTTCCAAACTAGCTCAATTTCATGCTCTTCGGCACACAAAACAATGCATTAAATGCCCATTAATGAAAAATTGAGAAAAAAGTTTTACAAATGATCTCAAATAATAAAAAAAGGCCTCATATTCATGATCCTTGAAATTCCGTTAAGGTATCATTTGGCACGCTTTATGGTGCAACACAAAATTAGTATTGTACTTGCATGTACTTCCATACCATCTATACAATCTTAGGATCAATGCCCTGTCTCTAAATCCAAGTCTCAGGATTTGTGCAGACCTCGGGATCTTGTGTACATAGAAATCCATGCCCAATATATAGGCTCGATCCTTGAACCACCCGTCCACTTTTGCTGCAACTTAATTCTAAATTTGGTGGGAATTTCGTTAAATGTAGAGTGGTTGGTGTATTGTTTAAAACCATTCGCTATTATAGTGGAGGTTTGGGTTCGATCCCTCTTCCATGCATATTTGTTTGGTTATTTGGCTAAATTTTTAACTATATATAGTATATAGTTACTATAAACTATATATAGTACATACATCTGTTGGTAATATATATGTTCTATGGTATATAATATATACCATACATTATACCAATCAACATTTATATTAAGTCCCTGAGTGCTATAATGTTGTTCATGTGGTAACATATGTGGACTGGGGGTTGGGGCTAGTCCTCGACCCCTTTCTCCCCCCAAATGAACTTTAATACCACTTTAAATATATTCAAATACATGGTATGGTTAAGTTCTAATGTGCAATGCATTGGTTGTGGTGGGTATGTTAAGGACTTGGTGGATATGGAGGTCATGGGGTTGAATAATGTTGACTCCAAAAAATTTATACAACCATACCATTATTGGTCAATGAGAGGTTGCCACATGGCAACCTCTCATTGGCTAACATGTGCTACGTGTTAATACATCATTGGATCACTTGGAATACGGACTTGCCAACTCAGCTATTGACTAGATATGCCAACTAATATGTCGAGTCACCTGATGTATCATGTGTCACTGCTGACATCACCATGCCACGTGTCACCCTCTGGTGGTGCCATGTGGCACCCCTATTTTGTCTAGTTGACATGAAATTTGACCGCTCATAACTTTTTCATACAAACTTTGTTTGAGGTGTTGTTTGTGTTGTTGGAAGAATGTCGACGAGCTATATACATTGATGTCATTTTCGAGATGATTTGAGATATTTGAATTTTGAGCATTTATGGAACCCCTAGGACCTCTATGAGTGTTTCATATCCTCCTAGACCTATGTGAGTGTTCATCAGATACTCCTGGATCACACTTTCCCACTGAAGAAATTTTGGGCCTCCAAAATAATAGATACTCAACAACTTAGTGATGATAACTCTAACTCACTCTTCCATCTTACTGAAATGTTCATATCCAATAACTTAGTGATGAAGCATCTTCACTCTTCCATATTGTTGATTCTTTTGGAAATAATTCTTCATCTTGGATCTTGGATCTTAGGTACTAGATCAGTGCACTTATGTATGCTTCTCTAGAATACAGCTCTGACTCTGGCCTCTGGCACTGTAGCTAATATGATATATAGCTCCGGTTCTAGCTTATATATTCTCTTACAACAAAATTTGTGTGCATTGAATCTTTGCAATACATGTATCCTGTATTTCAACATAGACTCCATATCCTTATATGGAAGATAGTCGATCTCGACCAATATGAAACCAAGACGAATGATTATCTATGCTTTGCCCATTTGGACTCTTTGTTCTTATACTGCTTGATGTATATGTAGAATTATCTGAAGGAATACTCTATCCATTGTCGCTCCTACCTTGAAGAACAATTATGCCATTATTGTTATCATATGTACTTGATTTCCTATGTTCAAGGTATACATCCATATGAACATGACATAGTATTTAAAGATTCTTATAGCATGCACCTTTATGTTCTTCTTAAAAGAGGATTATTTCTCCTTTGCCAGCTCTAGAAAGTTCTGCATTACTTTTATGCTCTTTCCACTATTGAACCACATGTTCTGATTGTCTGCATCATTTGTTCCTTCACTTTCAATTCTTCAGAATCAAGAATATTGTCTAAGACAATTCGATCTTGTTGGAGACTTATAATCATAGGTAACTCGATTCTTCGGCTGTTGATTTGGTGTTGCTCCCATGATGAAGACATCTGGCTCGGTTGATTCCATTTTCCCCTTCATCTGTTTCGCCTAATCCTTCATCACCCTGCCCGATCCTTCGTCACCTTGTTGCGCCCTTCATTCCCTCATCCTTCAACTCATCTCGCCCACTACTCATCCTTGCATAAAACAAACTTAGGATAAACAAAAATCAATAGGTTAATAATGTTAATAATTAAATTTAGTATAGTTAGATTTATGTTAGACTTGTTAATAATAACTTAATCATTAATTAATTAATTAATGATTAATAATTAAGTTAGTTGTTAATAACTAAGTTAGTTTGTTAGAATAAACATTAATCAAAAAGTAAAAACAATATAATAATATTAACAAAAAAATATATAAAACAAAAAAATAAACTAAAACAAAACAAAACATTAACTCAATTAAAAATAATAAAAATAAAGAAAAATATTAATTATCCTAAGTCTAAAAAAAACAAAATATTAAAATAAAACCAAAAATAAAATGAAAAGTAAATAAAACAAACTTAATATAATAATAAAGACGTATATTAAATAAATATAAAACACAAATATTAAATAAAACTACAAATAATAAATAAAAAGTAAACAAAATAAAAATTAAAAACAAACTTAATAAATAAAATAAAAAACAAAACAAACAAAAAACAAATAAAATAAAATAAAAGTGCACCTTATTCACTTATCCCAAGTAAAAAAAAAAAAACTAGTAAAAAGAAACTTAATAAATAAAATAAAAAACAAAACAAACAAAAAGCAAATAAAATAAAATAAAAGTGCACCTTATGCACTTATCCCAAGTAAAAAAAAATCAACGGACATAAAAAAATTCGGACCCCCCCTTGCCATCATTTAACGAGAAGGGGGGGTCTGATATCCAAAACCACCCAAGACACTTGTCACCACCTGGTGATTTCAGACCCCCTCTCCCAATACCACTTACCACCTCGAGGGGGTCTGAAATACCACCTTTCCCCAAAAAAACACTTTCCCCCAATTTTTCAAAACTGTCCATTTTTTGTCTGTTTGACACCTTGTCTTGCAAAGCGGATTCTAGGAAAAAGGAGACAGATTTTCAAAAACCGAGAGAGGTTGTTGTTCAGAACGGACCGAAGAACAAAAACCTCTTCCATATTTTTCAAAGGTGCTACCAGTTGGGAGAATCAAAGCTATCATTCAGCCTCATTTTTTGGATTTTTGGTTTTTCCTGTTACAGTCCTGATTTTTCGGGAGATGTTTCGGCGAGGTGGAGACTAAATTTGAGAAACTGAAGGAGGTGTTTGCTCCAGACAATATAATATACAATAAACTCCTTTGGTTTCTTCATAAGTGTCACCGATTGGGAGAAATAAATGACTGAGCGTACCCCTATTTTCAGCAGATTCGGCCAAATTTGCAGTTCCAGATCTTTGGGATTTACTTGTTATTTTCGATCAGGAGGATCGAATTCGATCTCCTAAGCCTAAGGATTGTGTTTGTGATTTATATATATATGTTTTTAATAGAGTAAAAAGGGTGTAGGAGTCAGGGATCATGATTTAAATCTTGTATCAGAGCTCACAGAGTCATCTGTATTTTCATCAATTCAATAATACAGTCGCAGTGGTTACACGATTCTTGTGTCAAATATATTGGTGAAGTGCTCCTCCTTTAAATTGTTTTCTCTGTTTCCATATGTTTTGTTTCCTTATTATCTGGCATAAGTTTATGAGCAGATTTGTTGAAAGAGACACTATGTTTCTAGCTGTGGATAATATTAATGTTTTCTTATGATATTTAGTGGCAGAATTCTTCATTGCTTTGTTGCTAAATTGATCATTTATTTTTCCTTCTCTTTCATTTCATTTAATTTTACCAGATCTAGTAATTTGCCTACCTTTCCCTGTAAGGCTGTCTGTAGGATTTGTTTTTGATTAAATCTCAGATTGTGACTCCATTGCCCAATGGCCCTTTTCTCCTGCTCCAACCAAACCAATTAAAAAATCCAAACTCTGAACCCATTAGCTAGCCTAATACCTATTCAAAATAAAGATATATCAGATAGTCAGATCCCTCTCTGAGTCTTGGCGGGATAGATCTGAGACTTGAAGTGGTTTTGATGTTTCCTCTGTGACTGCCTCCATAGCCTTAGGCAAATTACAGAGCACTAACAGAATGACGACCATACTGGGGAACTTTCCCCAGTAGTGCACTTCAAGTTCCAGATCTGATCACTGATGGTGGACAGTGAGAATACATAAGAAGGCTGAGATCATTCACCTGGAAACTCCAATCAGCTCCAAATAGTGCCGACTCAAAGACTTCACTGGAGGAAGAACCTGAAGCATGACCAAGCAGCCAAGAAAGATCAAGTACTCAAGCCCAAATTGCATTCAAGACATCTTTGGTTTTATTTGTAATTATGTCTTATCTTATTCTAAGCTTGATCAAAAGTACATTGTTGAAGATTGCATTGACCACCTGCTAATTGATGAGTCTCAAGAGATCAGAACCCCAATTGTAGATCATGCACATACTCATACACTTGCAGAAAGACTAGTGAGACATAAGCATCCTGCTTTATCTCCCACTCGTGCTAAAACTCCAGATGGTTGTAAGCCTCTTGCTTCACCTCCTGTACCTGCAAAAATATCAGACAGATACAAGCCTCTACATTTGCCTCATTTTCTCCATGACCTCCATGTCAATTACATCAAAAACCTTCCTAGGTTTGATGGGGAAAATGTGAATATCACTGCAGAAAAACACATTCAAAATCTTGAGGATTTTCTTGATATATTTGAGGTGGAAGAAGATGATGTATGTGTCAAGATGTTTGCAAGGTAAAGTTAAGAACTGGTTTAAAAATCTCCCTGCTGCAAGCATTAACAATTTCCATCAATTTGTGCAAGTTTTCCTAGATCGATGGGTGATCATGAGAAATGTTTTCTCATCCTAGAAGAATATGACCATTTGAAAAGGCAGCTAGGGGAGACAGTACCTCAGTTTTCAGCAAGATTCAATAAGGTATATCATACAATGCATGTTGATATAAGGCCACCCCCAGGATCAACTCACTTGCATTACCCAGATGTCTTCGATCCTGAGATGGCATTCCAATTAAGAGAAAGGAACACTGCGACACTTGAATAAATGCAAAACATTGCAGTTGATGTGGAGGCCCACTTTCTAATCAAAAGTTCAAAGGTAAATAACAAAGAAAAGGAGCAGCTGAAATCTTTAGAAGCTAAACTAGACATTCTAGCCAACACCATGGAAGAAATGTTACACAGGATTAGCATAAGAGAAGAACTTGATGTTCAAAGACATCATGTTTCATTGATTTCAAAGAAAGAAAAGGTCATTGTTCCCAAACATTTTGCAGCTCACCCTTGGTACCATGGTTTGGATAATAATTCTTTCATGTATTCAATTCATGATGTAGTCAAAGATGAAGCTCCATCTCAACTTGCAGAGGAACAACTAGTTGATATGATATGCATGTTCAATGGCATTTCATCCATGGATGATTCACCCAAGATTGATTGGTACAATGATGCTTATACCACAATGGATTTTTCAAAGAAATCAGCCACATATGATTGGGAGGAAGAAGATCATTTTCAATCCCAACAGAACAATCAATCTGTACATGGAAATTATGACAGCAATGATCAAAATGCAGAAAAATTTCAAGAAAATGAAAACTGGCTGCTCTTATGTTTTGCCTCGCTCATGAGGAAACATTATAAGTAGATTGTGTTGGGATGTTTTCAGACAGAGGCATAGTATGCATGTTTGTCATTGATGGTGAAGATCAGCACGATCAGTAGCGCAACGATAATGGCATGGCAATGTCAAGATCAACGGTGAAGAGAAACAATGATCGTTGGATCCCATTCAGAATTCCCGATGATCGTCAGGTCTGAATTCAGATAGGAGGAGCACACAGTAGAAGAGAATAGATCTCAGGCGTCATATCTGAGCCCGAAGACCGACTGTCGTTGGATCCATAAGAAGGAGCATGGTCTTTACGTGCAAGATGAAGGAGGCCTATAAAATTCTGAAAGTAGGAGGACCGTCCATCTTCAAGAAGGACATGTGGCAAGCGACTAGAATTTCGCTGACCCGCACATTAGAGGAGTCAACGGAACATGGTGTGGTAACATACGATATGAAAAATCCCAAGAATTGATTTGGACCTTTGGATCGAGGTATGTTGTGGAACGTTGGATTCAGAAGACACATGGCGAGCAATTGGCATTTGGCTGACTGGAAAGTCAAAGAAAGGAGGTTCTCTATCCTGTGAAATGTGAAACCATGACTTAATCTGAGTCGTTGATCAAAGGGAGATCGTGGACCATTGATCAGGCATGACGAAGGCCCATAAAGTTGTGAAATCACGATAAGATCTTGACCGTTGATCCAAGAGGGACATGTGGCGAGGGATTAACATTTCACTGATTGGAAAGTCAAAGGAAGGAAATGCTCTAACCTTGCAACTCGCAATATGAAAAATCGCGATAAGGTCTAACCCGTGGTCATAGTCAAGGTCACATCATTGAAGGCTTAAGGGAAGGAGCTAATTTCTAAGCTCCATTTTGGGGATCGCAACTTGGAGTGTCGAGACCCTTCATCATCGGAATTCCGAAACACGAGATCGCGATGAGATCTGGACCGTCGGATCATTGGATATCTTGACCGTTGATCAGGCTCGATGAAGTTCATAAGTTCGTGAAATGAAAAATGCCTTTTGGTGTAAGTTGTGGTCACCGTCGATGGTCATGTGATAGGGAGGAGCGAGCAGAGCTAAGCTCCATTTAGGGGATTGCAACTTGGAGCGTCAAGACCCTTCGACACAGGATTGCCAAAATGTGAAACGCATTTTGATTAGGCCCATGGTCACAGCCAGTGGGCATATAGGATAAACGCAAGACCCTGCGGATTTAATCCAACGGTGTTGGTTATTTGAGCATCTGATTGAAGGGCTACTGTTGATCTTCATGATTAACTATTCAGTTACGTTTCAGATAGCATAATCGAATCATGGTTCTTGATCGGTTTGTGATTCAGTTGCTGAGATGTTTTTTCTTCTTTGCACAAGGAGATTCGAAGTGCAACTGATGAGGCTAATGTATATAAAAGGAGAGATGCAGTGATTGTGTTAGGTTGGATGTTCTAAACTGGAAAAATGAGATGAATTGTAAGAAGGGTAAAATTACAATATTCATAGCATGAGATAAAACTTGGAGATGTGTAACAGTCGTTGAACAGACAGAAGCAAGAGAAGAATAGAAGAATAGCATGAAGCAGAGCAGAATTGTAGAACAGTTTTTGAACCAGAGAAGAACTGCAGAACAGTGAAGAAGGGATAAGAATTGAGATATATGTATTGTTTGTTTTTTCAATCATTTATTTATAATCAGGGAGGTAGGGTGGTGCTAGGGAGGACAGTGGTCCTCTGATATTCAAGTTGATTCTTGAATATTGGGAGTTGTACCTTCCATCTAGTTGTGGCTAGAAAACAGGGTGGCAGGGTGGTGCTTGGGAAAACATAGAGTTTTATGTATGCAAGTTGGTGCTAGTATAAGTGGAAGTAGGTGTTTCCATCCAATCGGTGTTGGAACACTCAGGGAGTTGGTGCTTCCTTCTAGTGGGTGCTAGATAAACTAGAGAGTTGGTGCTCTCAACAAGTTGGAGCTTGTGAAACAAAGCTAGTAGCCTCACTTTGAGTTGGTGCTCAAACATAGATGATGTACAGAACTTAAAAGACTGCCTATCATTTCGAAGAAGAAGAGGTTTTCTCCCTTTATGGGTTTCCTCGAGAAAATCTGTCTCTGTGTATATCTTATGTGTGATTGATGCTCATTATTTATGTTGTCCATGTGATGTATAATATTGATGGTCACTTGATGAAATATTAAAAATGGTTTAATAGACTTAATATTGTTTAAGCACAGTAACAACTTATTCACCCCCCCTCTCAGTTGTCTTAGTAATTTCAACAATTGGTATCAGAGTAGGTTCCTTTTATTCAAAGGTAGATCTGTAAGCTTAAACATGACAAGTCATGAAGGGACTTCAGTCACTAAGCCTCCTCTGTTTGATGGAACAATTTTTTCCTTTTGGAAGGTTAGAATGAGAACATACCTAATGGCCTTAGGTGCTGATGTTTGGGATGTAATAGAGACTGGATGCATAAAGCCTGTTCTGCTAGCTTCCAAGGATGATAAGTTAGAATTTAGCTTTAATGCTAAGGGAATGAATGCTATCTTGAATGGACTTGTAGAAGCTGAGTTTGTAAAGGTGATGCATCTTGAAACTGCTAAAGCTATGTGGGATAAACTTATTAACAATTATGAAGGAAATGAGAAAGTAAAAGATGCCAAACTTCAAACATATAGGTTGAACTTTGAAAAACTAAACATGAATGAAGATGAAACAGTTAGCAAGTATTTTTTAAGAGTTGAAGAACTTGTGAATGCCATGAAGGGTCTTGGTGAGAAGATTGAAGAATCATTTTTAGTTCAAAAGATTTTAAGATCTCTGCTTGATAAATTTAATCCAAAAGTCTCTGCAATAGAAGAACTAAATGATCTTAAAACTCTGTCCATTGATCAACTCCTAGGAACTCTAACTGCATATTAAATGAGAATCAACAAAGATAAATCCATTACTAGAGAAGCATCTTTTAAAGTAGACAAGAATATTGATTCAGATTTAGATGATATTGAGGCAAAATTTGTGAGAAGGTTAAAGAAAGGATCAAGAAAATATCAAGGCAAGCTTCCCTTCAAATGTTTTAACTGTGGTAAGATAGGTCATTTTTCATCTAATTGTCCCCACCAGAAAAAGGACCAGAACTCTGATGATGAAAATAAATACAAATTCAAGAAATATAGTAAAAAGAAAAGTTTGTGTGCAAACAATTACAATTCTTCAAAAGACATAGATAGTTTCATCATGTGAAGACAAAGTGAATGATTTTATGCTTATGGCTATGGGAGATCTTGATGATAAAGAATCTGTGGTGGATATGGAAGGTGAATTAATCAGTGCTTTGGAAGAAATTGACAGACTCGGATGTAAGAAGAGAAAACAACAACAGTTGTTGATACATTTTAAAATGAATGGTAAAAAACCTGATGAAGGCTTTGCCCTATTAAAAGTAGAGTTAGAAAAGGCAAAGAAAATAGAGGACATACTGAAACAACAGTTATCAGAGAAGAAAGAAAGGCGTGAAGCCTTAGAAGAAGAGATAGTAAAAACTAGAAAAGAGATGGAGAAGTTTAAGGCATTGTATCACCAAAATCTATCAAGTATTAAAGCTTCAGAAAGATTAACCTTCATTTTAAATCAGCAAAGAAACCCAAAGTTGAAATCTGGCTTGTGGTATGAAGAAGGATCAAGTAGTGATCATTCAAGTAATACAAAACCTATCAAGTTTGTCAAATCCTCAAACATTGATAACAGTCACTCTGCAAAAACAAAGAAAGAGAATCAGCCACCAAGAAGTAATGAAAGAAAAAGTACCAGAACAGAATCTGTAGATCAGAGAGATTATCGGCATGAAGGAAATCGACCTCCTCAAAGAAGACAGACTTTTTTAAGGTACAAAGGTTTTTTCTATGGTTATTGTTTTTTCTTCTTTAATTTTGGTCACAAAGTTATAAACTGTTCTTTAAGATTTAGATATGAACAATCAAGATACTCAACAAATAATCATCTTCCACAACAAAGATCGAGACAACCAAGCAACAAACAACCTTAGACTATAAATCATGCGATGGCTGGAAAAAGGACGCAATTTAAGCATAACAATTGCTATGATATGTTATTCAGTGAACCAGAATGTTACCTCTGCCATAATTATGGACATAAAGCTGCAGATTGTTGCTTAAGGAATTACAAGCTAGATTTGATCCCCACTGCTGAAAATGTCAAGGTTTGGAAGAAGAAAGTAGATGACAAGTGTGGACTAGTGTTATCAGCCCAAAAACAAAAGAATCCCTGGTATATTGATAGTGGATGTTCCAAACATATGACTGGAGACAAAAGTAAGTTTCTAACTCTAAGTGAAAACAAATTAGGAAATGTAACTTTTGGAAACGATGCACCAGGAAAAATAAAAGGTAAAGGAATGGTAAGTCTGAGTAATGGAAAAGGAAAAGCTCAAGATGTATTATTTGTAGATGGTCTAAAACATAATATGCTTAGTGTCAGTCAAGTCTGTGATGGAGGATGTGAAGTTGTTTTTACTTCTAAATATTGTAAAATAAAGTCTGTGAATTCAGGACGGTTGGTTGTAAAAGGAATAAGAACATAAAACAATGTCTATGTGTTAAAAGAAGAAAAAGAAGAATGCCACTTAAACAAATATGATGAAAGTTGGCTATGGCATAGGAGACTTGGACACCTAAATTTTGATCATATAATCAAGCTTAGAAATAGTGGGGCAGTAAAGGATCTTCCAAATATATCAAAGCCATATGATTTTGTTTGTAAACCATGCCAAATAGGAAAGCTTACTCAGACACAGTTCAAGTCTAAAACCTTTCCTTCAATAGAAAAACCTCTCCAGTTAGTACATATGGATTTATGTGGATCGTCAAGAAAAGAAGGTACAGGAAAAGAAAACTATTTTATGTTGATTATTGATGATTATTCTAGACTAACATGGGTTGCCTTTCTAAAAAAAAAATCTGAAGCATTTGAAAACTTCAAAGTGTTTAGGGCTCTGACTAAGAATCAAACAGGAAAAAGATTGAAGGCGGTAAGGTCTGATAGAAGAGGAGAGTTTAGCTCATGGAACTGCAAAGAATTATGTGATAAACATGGGATCAAAAGAGAGTACACAATCCCAAGGGTTCCACAGCAAAATGGAGTTGTTGAGAGGCAGAATAGATCAGTACAGCAAATGGAAAGATCAATGATGAATGAAAAAAATATTGCTCAGACATATTGGGTGGAAGCAATACATACATCTGTTCATATCTTGAACAAATCTCATATCAATCCACACAGTGACAAGACCTCTAACGAATTATGGTTTGGAAGACCTGCTTCAATCAAGCATTTTAAAGTCTTTGGGAGTAAATGTTATATCAAGAATAATGATGAAAATATTGGCAAATATGATGACAATGATGATGAAGGTATATTCTTAGATTATGCTACAAACAATAAAGGGTACAGATGTTACAATAAGAGGTTGCATAAACTGGTTGATTGTATAGACATAAAATTTAAAGAAGAAATCTCGGTCAGAAATGTAAGCAGTGTTGAACCAAGCATAGAAGATATAGTTGAATATGAAGATGAACAGGTCCATGGATCAGAAAGAGAAGAATCTGAATCAAATGAAGATACAAACACTCAGGCTGACACAAATCAGCAGAAAGAAACAAACCCACCTCTAAGAAATGTTAGAAAGAATCATCCTGAAAATCAGATAATTGGATATATAAATAAAGGAGTTCATACAAGAAGGAAATTGATTAAAGACTCAGAACAATCTCATGTTGATTTTCTATCTATGATTGAACCTAAAAATTTTGATGAAGCCGGCAATCATGATGATTGGATTAGAGCTATGAATGAAGAGCTTGATCAGATTGAGAAGAACAATACTTGGGAGCTTGTTCTGAGACCCGAAGATAAGAATGTAATAGGTTCCAAATGGGTGTTCAAGAATAAAATGAATGAAAAAGGACAAGTTGTTAGAAATAAAGCTAGAATGGTCTGTAAAGGGTATGCACAAGTTGAAGGTCGGGATTTTGATGAAACCTTTGCACTAGTGGCAAGATTGGAAGCCATCAAAATGTTCCTTGCATATTCATGCCATAAGAACTTTAACGTGTATCAGATGGATGTTAAGTCAACATTCCTTAATGGAGAACTAGAGGAAGAAGTATATATGGAGCAACATGAAGGATTCTCATTGACAGATAATTCTGATTATGTTTGCAAGTTGAAGAAGGCCCTATATGGACTGAAAAAAGCACCACGAGCTTGGTATTATAGACTGGACAAATTTTTACAAGACAAAGGGTTCAAGAAAGGTATTGTTGACAACAATCTCTACATTAAGTCTGAAGGTGATAATTTACTAGTTGTTTTGGTTTATGTAGATGATATTATTTTCTGTTGTACTAATGAATCCTTTGTCCAGTGGTTTTCTAACTCTATGCAAACAGAGTTTGAGATGTCCATGATAGGAGAACTGTCATACTTTCTGGGTTTACAAGTAAATTAGAGTTCTGCAGGAATATTTATCTCTCAAGAAAAATATTTGAAAGAGATGTTGAAGAAATTTCAGATGGAGGATTCCTCTCCTGTAAGTACACCTATGGTGGTTGGTTGCAGGCTTAGTAAAGATGATATTTCACCTGATGTTGATCAAAGGACATATCGCTCTATGATAGGCAGTCTTCTATACATCACAAAATCTCGTCCTGATATAATGCAAGTTATTGGAATGGTAGGTCGTTATCAGTCTGCTCCTAAATAAAGTCACTTGGTAGTTGTCACGAGGATATTAAAATACTTGAAGGGAACAATGACTTGTGGTCTATGGTATCCCAGAAATTAGAATTTTAAGTTAACTGCTTATTCAGATGCAAATTGGGCAAATTGTGTAGATAAGAGAAAGAGCACCAGTGGAGGTGCATTCTTCCTAGGTGACTCGTCGGTAGCATGGATTAGTAAGAAGCAGGGATCTATTTCCTTATCAACTATAGAGGCAGAGTACATTGTTGTTGCTACTTGTTGCACTCAGATTTTATGGATGATTCAAACTCTTGCAGATTTGAAGGTAAACTATATTGTTTCGATTACAATTCACTGTGATAACACCAGTGCTATTAGTGTCTCCAAGAACCCTGTTCTTCACTCCATTACTAAGCATATCCCAATAAAATACCATTTTCTCAGAGAACAAGTTACAAACAGAGTGGTTCAGCTGAATTATATTCCTTCCACAAAACAGATAGTTGATATCTTTACTGAACTGTTAGCAACGACCCCTTTTGGATATCTTCGTCAAAAGTTGGGAGTTATAACTTCCTTCATCTAATATGTTCACCTAGTCAAGGGGAGTACTTATTAAATATATGTTGTATTTCTAAGCTGCTCATAGTTGACAGGGGGAGTATGTACCGCAACAGCTCAGGGGGAGCGTGTTTCTTCTTTGACACTGATGTCAAAGGGGGAGAAAGATTGGTAATTTCAAGGATGCTACAGTGGTAGTAATTTCAAGGATGCTACAGTGGTATAGTTGCATGTTTTTCAAGGGGTTGCCATCAATGCCAAAGGGGGAGATTGTTGGCATGTTTTCAGACAGAGGCAGAGTATGTGTGTTTGTCATTGATGGCGAAGATCAGCACGATCAGTAGCGCAGCAATAATGGCATGGCAATGTCAAGATCAACAGTGAAGAGAAACAATGATCATTGGATCCCATTCATAATTCTCGATGACCGTCAGATCTGAATTCAGATAGGAAAAGCGCACAGTAGAAGAGAATAGATCTCAGGCGTCAGATCTGATACCAAAGACCGACCGTCGTTGGATCCATAAGAAGGAACACGGTCTTTACGTGCAAGATGAAGCAGGCCTACAAAATTCCGAAAGAAGGAGGATTGTCCATCTTCAAGAAGGACACATGGCAAGCGACTAGAATTTCGTTGACCTACACATTGGAGGAGTCAACGGAACATGGTGTGGGAAATTGCAATATGCGAAATCCTGAGAATTGATCTGGACCTTTGGATCGAGGTATGTTGTGGAACGTTGGATGCAGAGGACACATGGCGAGCGATTGGCATTTGGCTGACTGGAAAGTCAAAGAAAGGAGGTGCTCTATCCTATGAAATCATGAAATGCGAAACCATGACTTAATCTGAGTCATTGATCAAAGGGAGATCATGTACCGTTGATCAGGCATGACGAAGGCCCGTGAAGTTGCGAAATCGTGATAATATCTTGACCGTTGATCCAAGAGGGACATGTGGCGAGGGATTAACATTTCATTGACTGGAAATTCAAAGGAAGGAAATGCTCTAACCTTGCAACTCGTGATATGAGAAATCGCGATAAGCTCTAGCCCGTGGTCATAGACAAGGTCACATCATTGAAGGCTTAAGGGAAGGAACTAATTTCTAAGCTCCATTTTGGGGATCGCAACTTGGAGTGTCAAGACCCTTCATCACACAAATCCTGAAATGCGAGATCGCGATGAGATCTGGACCATCGGATCATTGGAGATCTCGACCGTTGATCATTCTCGATGAAATTCATAAGTTCGCGAAATGTGGAACGCCTTTTGGTGTAGGTTGTGGTCACCGCCGATGGTCATGTGAGAGGGAGGAGCTAGTGGAGCTAAGCTCCATTTCGGGGATCACAACTTGGAGCGTCAAGACCCTTCGACATAGGATTGTCGAAATGCGAAATGCGAAACGCATTTTGATTAGGCCCATGGTCACAGCCAGTGGGCATATGGGATAAACGCAAGACCCTGTGGATTTAATCCAACAGTGTTGGTTATTTGAGCATCTGATTTAAGGGCTATTGTTGATATTCATGATTAACTATTCAGTTACGTTTCAGTTAGCATAATCAAATCATGGTTCTTGATCGGTTGGCGATTCAGTTGCTAAGATGTTTTTTCTTCTTTGCCCAAGGAGATTCAAAGTGCAACTGATGAGGCTAGTGTGTATAAAAGGAGAGATGCAGCGAATGTGTGAGGTTGGATGTTCTAAACTGGAAAAATGAGATGAACTGTAAGAAGGGTAAAATTACAGTATGCATAGCATGAGAAAAAACTCAGAGATGAGTAACAGTTGTTGAACAGACAGAAGCAAGAGCAGAATAGCAGAATAGAATGAAGCAGAGCAGAATTGCAGAACAATTTTTGAACCAAAGAAGAACTGCATAACAGTGAAGAAGGGGTAAGAATTGAGATATATGTATTGTTTGTTTTGTCAATCATTTATTTATAATCAGGGAGGTAGGGTGGTTCTAGGGAGGATTGTGGTCCTATGATATTCAAGTTGATGCTTGAATATTGGGAGTTGTAGCTTCCATGTAGTTGTGACTAGAAAATAGGGTGGCGGGGTGGTGCTTGGGAAAACATAGAGTTTTATGTATGCAAGTTGGTGCTTGTATAAGTGGAAGTAGGTGCTTCCATCCAGTCGGTGCTGGAACACTCAGGGAATTGGTGCTTCCTTCTAGTGGGTGCTAGAGAAACTAGAGAGTTGGTGCTCGCAACAAGTTGGAGCTTGTGAAATAGAGGTAGTAGCCTCACTTTGAGTTGGTGCTCAAACATAGATGATGTACAGAACTTAAAAGACTGCCTATCATTTCGAAGAAGAAGAGGTTGTCTCCCTTTATGGGTTTCCTCGTGAAAATATGTCTCTATGTTTATCTTATGTGTGATTGATGCTCATTATTTATGTTGTCCATATGATGTATAATATCGATGGTCACTTGATGAAAGATTAAAAATGGTTTAATAGACTTAATATTGTTTAAGCACAGTAACAACTGATTCACCCCCCCTCTCAGTTGTCTTAGTAATTTCAACAATTGGTATCAGAGTAGGTTCCTTTTATTCAAAGGTAGATCTGTAAGCTTAAACATGACAAGTCATGAAGGGACTTCAGCCACTAAGCCTCCTCTGTTTGATGGAACAATTTTTTCCTTCTGGAAGGTTAGAATGAGAACATACCTAATGGCCTTAGGTGTTGATGTTTGGGATGTAGTAGAGACTGGATACATAAAGCCTGTTGTGCTAGCTTCCACGGATGATAAGTTAGAATTTAGCTTTAATGCTAAGGGAATGAATGCTATCTTGAATGGACTTGCAGAAGTTGAGTTTGTAAAGGTGATGCATCTTGAAACTGCTAAAGCTATGTGGGATAAACTTATTAACAGTTATGAAGGAAATGAGAAAGTAAAAGATGCCAAACTTCAAACATATAGGTTGAAGTTTGAACAACTAAAGATGAATGAAGATGAAACAGTTAGCAAGTATTTTTTAAGAGTTGAAGAACTTGTGAATGCCATGAAGGGTCTTGGTGAGAAGATTGAAGAATCATTTTTAGTTCAAAAGATTTTAAGAATTCTGCTTGATAAATTTAATCCAAAAGTCTTTGCAATAGAAGAACTAAATGATCTTAAAACTTTGTCCATTGATCAACTCCTAGGAACTCTAACTGCATATGAAATGAGAATAAGCAAAGATAAATCCATTACTATTGAAGCATCTTTTAAAGTAGACAAGAATACTGATTCAGATTTAGATGATATTGAGGAAAAATTTGTGAGAAGGTTAAAGAAAGGATCAGGAAAATATCAAGGAAAGCTTCCATTCAAATGTTTTAACTATGGTAATATATGTCATTTTTCATCTAAGTGTCCCCACCAGAAAAAGGACCAGAACTCTGATGATGAAAAGAAGTACAAATTCAAGAAATGTAGTAAAAAGAAAAGTTTGTGTGAAAACAATTACAATTCCTCAGAAGACATAGATAGTGATTCATCATGTGAAGACAAAGTGAATGATTTTATGCTTATGTCTATGGGATATCTTGATGATCAAAAAGTTGTTGTGGATATGGAAGGTGAATTAATCAGTGCTTTGGAATAAATTGACAAGCTCAGATGTAAGAAGAGAAAACAAAAACAGTTGTTGATAAATTTTAAAATGAATGGTAAAAAATCGTATGAAGGCTTTGCCCTATTAAAAGTAGAGTTAGAAGTGATGCAGGAGCATAGGCTCAGGGAAAAGGAGTTCATTCATGACTTGACCAAGGTCAAGTAAATCAGAGAAGACCTAGAGTCTCACATAAATGTAATTTCTTTATTTTCATTAAAGAGTTGAAAAATGGATAAGGATTTTAGATCCTTTCCACTTGTAAAAGATGAGTTAGGGTTTGTTAGTGGTTAGTGAGTCACTAATGACTCGTAGGGGTCAGTTGAGTTTATTAAGGAATATGTTCCTTAATCATAGGATCTGAAAACATATTTTTTGTATTGTAAATAAATACAAGTCCTCAGTGTTGTGTTAAGCAGCTAGGTTTTCTTAGAAGTTTAGCTCACAGGATTATAGGAGCTCGAAGAGGAGGAAGCTTGAATGTAGATCAAGAGGGGAAAGCTCGGAATTCAATTCCTGGAGCATACACAGAAACTCATTGCTCTGTTTTGTAAAAGATCTATTGGGGAAATAGAAGTCTGTAAAGAAGGTTTTATACCTCTGTTGAATTCAATCTCAGTATTACAGTAATTTAAATATGAGACTTGTTTACAGATTACATCCGGTCATGGTTTGAATAAAATCGGAATGCATAGGATGATAAATCCTTTCTTTTTCTGATCGATATGAAACAGTCTTCTGATTGATTTAATGAATGGGATCCATCGATTTTAGTAGAGGA
>ML792654.1:29433-44395 GCA_009831015.1 Picea engelmannii | reverse complement strand
ACTTGGGAGCTTGTTCCTAGACCTGAAGATAAGAATGTAATAGGTTCCAAATGGGTGTTCAAGAATAAAATGAATGAAAAAGGACAAGTTGTTAGAAATAAAGCTAGATTGGTCTGTAAAGAATATGCACAAGTTGAAGGTCGGGATTTTGATGAAACCTTTGCACCAGTGGAAAGATACAGAAGTTGATCCAGAGGTGCAGCCCTTGAGCCTTTTTGAAGGTCAAACCTCAGATGAAATCATGAATCCCGAAATAGATGATGAGTTGATCCATCTTGATTCATTGCCTCTGTGCTTTAATTCATTCCAAATTTTGTGGGGGAATCTTGGTCAGATTCTAATTGAAAGTCACAATGTAAGCCATGAAGTACCAGTAGAACAAATGCCACCATTATCTAAAGTATTTTATGATCCTATAGTTGATATTCTGGATAATGTGTGTTTTCAAAGTCAATTTTCATTTACCCCCAATGATTTCAAAAATTGTTATGATATGGATATGATCAGACAGTCAGCTACAGGGGTGTGTTCAGCAGAAGCATCATTTCAGAACCCATCAAAAAATTTTCATTCATATCATAAATTGCATGAGGATGCAAATAGCATAGATACAATGCCAGAGCATGTTGCTCACTTGGTTGAATCTAAAAATCAAGGATCGGGTCATTTCTACCTTGATCCTATAGCTACCTATATGGATAAATTTTGCACTACAGAGCCCCAATCTAACTCTGGCATTACTTTTGTTCTTAAAGATTGTCAAGGTCTCCGTTGTAAAGATCAATCATGTTTTCAGCAGTCGCCATTACACTTTGTAGTTTTTAATCTATGGACAAAAGGTCAAGTTGCCTTTTTTATTGTGCTAACAAGCAGTCAAGCAGTCCTCTGGTCTCAGCAACTACTTGATTGACTTCATTGGCATTTTTGTATTATTTGATTTAGCATGATTTTCAGCAGTATAGGGTAGGTAGGGGAGTATAAATAAGCTCAACATTCTGAGCATCTCTTTTTCAGCAGTTTCATTTTGATGTGGTCTCAATTGAAAGATCAACACAGGTACAAGTTGCAGAATAAGATTTTGGGGATCAACCCAAAGAATAAAGCACTGGTCTCCATGTTTAGAGTTCAGTGGTTCTTGACACCTCCTAAAAGAGTTGCCATCCTCAGGTGGAGCCTATGTTGGGGACCTATAATCATAGGTAACTTGATTCTTCGGCTGTTGATTTGGTGTTGCTCCCATGATGAAGACATCTGGCTCGGTTGATTCCATTTTCCCCTTCATCTATTTCGCCTGATCCTTCATCACCCTGCCTGATCCTTCGTCACCTTGTTGCACCCTTCATTCCCTCATACTTCAACTCATCTTGCCCACCACTCATCCCTGCATAAAACAAACTTAGGATAAACAAAAATCAATAGGTTAATAATGTTAATAATTAAATTTAGTATAGTTAGATTTATGTTTGACTTGTTAATAATAACTTAATCATTAATTAATTAATTAATGGTTAATAATTAAGTTAGTTGTTAATAACTAGGTTAGTTTGTTAGAATAAACATTAATCAAAAAGTAAAAACAATATAATAATATTAACAATAAAATATATAAAACAAAAAATAAACTAAAACAAAACAAAACATTAACTAAATTAAAAAAATAATAAAAATAAAGAAAAATACTAATTATCCTAAGTCTAAAAAAACAAAATATTAAAATAAAACCAAAAATAAAATGAAAAGTAAATAAAACAAATGTAATATAATAATAAAGACATATATTAAATAAATATAAAACACAAATACTAAATAAAACTAGACGTAATAAATAAAAAGTAAACAAAATAAAAATTAAAAACAAAAAAACAAGTAAAAAGAAACTTAATAAATAAAATAAAAAACAAAACAAACAAAAAACAAATAAAATAAAATAAAAGTGCACCTTATGCACTTATCCCAAGTAAAAAAAATCAATAAACATAAAAAATTCTGGACCCCCCCTTGCCATCCGAACTTTGACGAGAAGGGGGGGTCCGATATCCAAAACCACCCGGGACACTTGTCACCCCCTCGTGATTTTGGACCCCCCCTCCCAATACCACTTACCACCTCAGGGGGGGTTCGAAATACCACCTTTCCCCCAATTTTTCAAAACCGCCCATTTTTTGTTTGTTTGACACCTCGTCTTGCGAAGCGGATTCTGGGAAAACGGAGACATATTTTCAAAAACCGAGAGATTTTTTTGTTCATCACGGGCTAAAGAACAAAAACCTCTTCCATATTTTGAAAAGGTCCCACCAGTTGGGAGAATCAAAGTTGTCTTTCAGCCTCATTTTTTGGATTTTTGGTTTTTCCTGTTACAGTCCCGATTTTGCGGGAGCTGTTTCGGCAAGCTGGAGACGAAATTTGAGAAACTGAAGGAGGTTTTCTCTTGAGACAAGATAATATACAATAACCTCCTTTGATTTTTTCACAGGTGTCACTGATTGGGAGAAATAAATGACTAAGCATACACCTATGTTCAACAGATTCTGCCAAATTTGCAGTCCAGATCTTTGGGATTTACTTGCTATTTTCGGCCAGAAGGATCGAATTCGATCTCCTAAGCCTAAGGATTGTGTTTTTGATTTATAAATATGTTTTTAATAGATTAAAAATGGTGAAGGAGTTAGGGACCATGATTTAAATCTTGTATCAGAGCTCACAGAGCCATCTGTATTTTCATCAATTCAATAATACAGTCGCAGCGGTTACACGATTCTTGTGTCAAATATACTGGTGAAGTGCTCCTCCTGTAAATTGTTTTCTCTGTTTCCATATGTTTTCTTTCCTTAATATCTGGCAGAATTTTATGAGCAGATTTGTTGAAAGATACACTATGTTTCTAGCTGCGGATGATAATAATTTTTTCTTCTGATATTCAATGGAAGAATTCTTCATTGATCTGTTGCTAAATTGATCATTTCTTTTTCCTCCTCTTTCATTTCATTTAATTTTACCAGATCCAGTAATTTTCCTACCTTGACCTGTAAGGCTATCTGTAGGATTTGTTTTTTATTAAATCTCATATTGTGACTCCATTGTCCAATGGCCCTTTTCTCCTACTCCAACCAAACCAATTAAAAAATCCAAACTCTGAACCCATTAGCTAGCCTAATACCTATTCAAAATAAATCTATATCAGATAGAGAGATCCCTCTCTATGTCTTGGAGGGCTAGATCTGAGACTCGAAGTGGTTTTGATGTTGCCTCTGTGACTGCCTCCACAGCCTTAGGCAAATTACAGAGCACTAACAGATCCATATGTATCAAATTAGTTGATTACAAGACAACACAATTGTCCATATTGTTGTCTAAAGGCTTAGAAATATTCACAATGAGATTATTTTCACTGTAAAACAATATGTATATAGGTGGCTATATAGAAATCTCTAACAAGATTCCTTTCACTCTAAAACAAAGTGTAAGGTGTAAGGTGGCTATCTAGAAATATCTAACAAGGTTCCTCTCACTCTTTATAACATATAAGGTGGAAATATAGAAACTCTCTTTACAAAATTCCTCTCACTCATACAAGGTGGCAATATAAAAATTTACGGAGTCTCTTTCACTCTTATAATTTACAATGATTGACTTACAAGCCTTCTAATAGACTTCAAGATATTTACACATATGCATATTATATTTACAAATATACATATTTACAAAATTTTAAGATGGTTTACTTATGGACTCATTCTCCCCAGTGTACTGGGAGGAGTCTTGTAGCTTCCGACCTCTGGCAATGCCTTTGACGTTGATGTTGAATCTGACATTGAATTTGATGTTGAATCTGATGTCGAGTCTAAGTAACCATTAGACCAAACTATCGGTCTTCCCAGTAACCTGTATAACCTCTCCCTGTGAATACCAAGTACCATTGTTGTGTCTAGAATAACTTCCCTTAAATACACAAATACTCGGCCATTCTGGAATGAGACTGCATAATCTTCATCCTCAGATGTTGCAACTGAGAGCAGGTTTACCTTTAACTCTGGAACATACAACATATATTCGATTCCTAGAAATACTCTCAAATCAAGCTAGAATATTGCATATCCATACCCCTTTATTGCTTGTCTGGTGTTGGTTCCAGATCCCACAAAGAAATCTGTGTCGGATTTTGAGAAAGTCAAAAATATTGATCTCATCCCAGTCATGTGGCGAGATGAGCCATTAACCATGAACCATTCTTCGATGTCTTCATATATCACTTTGCCAAGACCATCCATCAAGAAGTATTATTTCCCAAGACTTTTAGTAAGACCATTGACTTCATCTGGAGTTGTTCCTTGTCTTCTCGCAAGTGTCTTCACATCCTTCAGGTTCTACTTCGGACATAAGTGCGAGTAAAGTGTCTAGCACTTCTCAATTTGGTGTCCACTCTTACCACAATAAGAGCAGAGCATATCGTTCCACGATCCCTTCTTTTCATTCCTCCTTTAGCTCTGACTTAAGAAATAATATGCCTTCTTCTTAGAGGGATTTACTTGCACATAATGTCTTCTCAAATACTTCTCCACATCATGGTTTCTAGTTCCACAGGAAGCACATGGATAACTAAACCATTCGCTAGTGGGAAAAAATTTCATTCCTTCTTCTATAGCATGCACATCTTTCCCTGGAGTTGACTTTCACATGTTACTCTTCTCTAGACTGGAAGGTAAGGCCAATTGCTTATGTAGGACTTATTCTTTTGAGGTTCTCTCTACTTTATCTACCCTCGAGCACTCTTCATCTTGATGGGAAAAATAATAATACGAAGAGTCTTCTTTCTCGATCATGTTCTTTGAGGGAGATAGTGCAAGAGAGACTATGTCATTCTCTGCTTGTCCAACTTTACCGATTGATGGTGACATCTAAAACTTCGTTTCTAGTTCATGAAAAATACTCATGTGGAAATCTTCATGACATAATATTCGATCTTGTAGCCTTTGCTTCTCTTCCTCGAGAGCTTGCAATTTCATTCTTAACTCAAAATTATCCTCTTGGATTTTCCGATTAATGTTCTTCTGTAATCTTAACTTCATAAAATCTTTACTCATCTTGCTTTCTTGAAAAGAGCCTTCAAGATTTTGCTAGCTAAACTGTTGGATCTCATCACAACAATATCTTGCAACATACGCCAAAAACTAGCTCTGATATCAACCTGATCCAAAAATCCTTAGACACCACTTATTTCTTTACTTATATACATGCAGTATCTAACTTGATGCAGAATAATTTACTAATCGTATTGTGGTGGTTTGTAGAATTTTGATGATGTGTGTTTTTACCCAAAAACTCATAAATTGAAGATTATCTTGCTTAGTGATAATAATATGGCACAATAAAAAATAAAAGAACTCAAATTACATGCTTTTGCTCCATCTTTAAGTTCCCTTCAGGCCAATGAAAATTGTCTTCTCCATCTCAAGTATAAAAATCACATGTAAAATGACTCGCATATGCCAATTTAATGGATGATCTTAAATTTCATTAATCAAAACATGAAATAACTTCACCATTGAAATCCTTGCGAAATTATGAAACTTTTGATTATAAAGTCGACCAATTTCTAAACTAGCTCAATTTCACGCTCTTCGACATGCAAAATAATGCATTCAATGCCCATTAAAGGAAAATTGAGCAAAAAGTTTTACAAGTGAACTCAAATCACAAAAAAAAACTCATATTCATGATCCTTGTGAAAAATCATGTAGAATTGATATAGAACACTTGAAATTTTTTCAAGGTACCATTTGGCACGCTTTACGGTGCAATACAAAATTAAGCTTTTACTTGCACGTACTTCCATACCATACGTACAGTCTCGATATTTGTGCCCTATATTGAAATCCATGTATTGGTATTTTTGTATACCTTGGGATCTTATGTACATAGAAATTTGTGCCCAATATATAGGCTAGATCCTTAAACCACCCATCCACTTTTATTGCAACTTAATTCTAAATTTGGTGGGAATCCCTCTAAATGTGGAGTGGTTAACGTATGGGTTAAAACCATCTTCTATTATAGAATAGGTATGGGTTCTCTCCCCCTTCCACGCATATTCATTTGGTTATCTGGTTAAATTTTTAACTATATATAGTGCATACATATGTTGGTAATATATATATGCTATGGTATATAATATATACAATACGTTATACCCATCCACATTTATATTAAGCCCCTGAGCGCTATAGTGTTGTTCATGTGGTAACATATGTGGATCGAGGGCTAAGGATAGTCCTCAATCCCTTTCTCCCCCTAAACGAACTTTAATAACACTTTAAATATATTCAAACACATAGTATGGTTAAGTTCTAATGTTTGGCGCATTGGTTGCAGTGGGTATGTTAAGGCTTTGGTGGCTATGGAGGTCATGGGATCGAACCCTAGCTGACATGTGCCATGTGTTAATACATCATTGGACCACTTGGAGTATGAACTTTCTAACTCAACTGCTGACTGGATATGCCAACTAATATGCCATGTCACATGCTCTACCATGTGTCATTGTTGATGTCACCATGCCACGTGTCACCCTCTGGTGGTGCCACGTGGCACCCCTATTTTGCCTGGTTGACCCAAACTTTGACCGCTCACAAATTTTGCATACAAACTACGTTTGAGGTGTCGTTGCACCGTTGGAAAGTTGACGACGATCTCTACACATTGACGTCATTTTTTAGATGATTTGAGATACTTGAATTTTGAGCATTTCTGGATCCCCTGGGACCTCTGTGAGCGTTCCAGATCCTCTTAGAACTCTATGAGTGTTCCTCAGATCCTCCCGAATCAGGTTTATACCATGGTTATCAAAACCATAGGCTCAAAAACGTTGATTCAGTGAAAGAGGTGTATGGCCACTTATATTCACCTGGACCACCGATGCACCATCAAGGCCAAAAAACATGTTGTGGTTATCAAACTAGACCTCTCAAATCTCTATGACATAGTAAGTTGGTTATACCTTAAGCTTATCCTCTTTTATATACCCATATGATTTCCAATGGTAAAATAGATTTTCAAATCATTTCCTATATGTCATTTCAATTTTAATTAATGGATCTACCTCAAAATTATTCTCTCCCACCAAGGGGCTAAGAGAAGGGTGCCCTTTGTCTCTTTTATTGTTTTTAATTGTGGTAGAAGGTCTCAACAAGGAAACGTTAAAATCTAGAAGGTATGGATCCATTAAAAGGGATAAAGATACATAGACTTCTCTAATTTAAATACTTGAATTCGAGACGATTTGATATACTTGAATTTTGAGCATTTATGGACCCCATGGGACCTCTGTGAGCATTCTGGATCCTCTTATAATTCTGTGAGCATTCCTCGGAACCTCCTGGATCAGTTTTATACCATGGTTTATCAAAACCACATGCTCAAAAATATTTATCCATTGAAAGAGGTGGATGGACACTTATATTCACCTAGATCATTGATGCGCCATCGAGGCCAAAAAACATGTTGTGGTTATCAAACTAGACCTCTCAAAGGCCTATCACATAGTAAGTTGGTTATACCTCAAGCTTATCTGCTTTTATATACCAATGTGATTTCCAATGGTAAACTAGATTGTCATGTCCTTTCCTATATGTCATTTCAATTTTAATTAATGGATCTACCTCAAAATTCTTATCTCCCACCAAGAGGCCAAGAGAGGGGTGCCCTTTGTCTCTTTTATTGTTTTTAATCGTGGTAGAAGGTCTCAACAAGGAAACGTTAAAATCTATAAGGTATGGATCCATTAAAATGGATAAATCTACATAGACTTCTCTAATTGACTCATATTGTTTTTGTGGATGACGTTTCATTATTTGAGGAACCCTATTCTAGGGAGACTACAACATTTAAAAATATTTTGGACCTCTATTGTAAAGCCACTGGAATGGAGATTGTTGTTCAAAAATCTCTTACATCCTTTAAAGTTATCCTCTAAGGTGCAAGAAAGAATGCTTCTCTTGTCCTTACATTTCCAAATCACAGTGTTCAATAAAGGGCTCGAATATCTTGGTTTCATGTTGAAACATAATGATTATAATGCCCAAGATTGGATTTTATTGTATGAAAAATTTGAAAAAAGAATCTCAATTTGGTTTTATAATTGGTTGTCTTTACATGGTAGGCTTGTATTGATGATCTCAATCAATAACGCAATGCCATGAACTAACATTATATTTCATATATCCTAATGGGAATGATTGAAAATATCAAAAAGATTTTCTTTTAGTTTCTTTAGATTAGGAAAAGGGAGAAAGAGAGAATCCATCTAATTAAGTGAAAATCCATTGCAAATGTTAAATAGGTTGAAGGGAGGGGTCTAATTAATTTTCTTCCAAGAGCCTCTAGAGGCTCAAAAATAGTACACATCTATAGCACCAAGTCATCTCCATAAAGTATATGGATTCTCTCTCCTTTGAGAAATGGATTAGGCTACCAACCAACTATGTTAATGGGTCTTCAATGTATGTAAATCACTACTACAATCCTTCCCTTTAATGAGTAACAAGATAACTTGGAAGGTTTACAAATAGACTAAAGTGAAAATAGGGGAAAATCCTTGGGTTAGAAATGCAAGCCAATATATCTTAATAGGCCCTTAATGAGTAACAAGTTAGCTTGGAAGATTTACAAACATACTACAAGGCAAATAGGGGCAAATCCTTGAATTGGCAATGCAAGCCAATGTATCTTAATGAGCCCAATTGTACCTCAACTCCATGCTCAAGGTATTTGTTCCTTGGTAAATGAAGCAAATAATATCACAACATCATTATCAAACGAATGATGGAAGAGAATTGCTACACTGGGCTTATGTTTAGATGCTAAAATTGAGCTCAATTAAGATTAAAAAACAGGATTTACTAATATAGTAAAAAAAACGTTAGTTTTGGGAGGTACACTATTAAAATAGTCTATAAAGCTATGTAACTAAAGAACCATAGAATAGAAGCATAATGGCCAAGATATTTAATGGTGGAAATCCTTTTGAAAGTTGATTGTTCCCTTGAAAATTCATTTATTTATAGCAATGGTTTTCTATAATAAAACCTTCACAAGTTCTTCAAAAAACAAAGACAAAAAACTAGGAAATACATTTTATGTAAAAATGTAGAACTAATTTTCACTTACTAATCAAATGCACTTTTACTAACTAAGTGTGGAAAAAATCCTTATCTCTCGATGATGGCAACGATTTTTAGCTTTGAAGGAATGCATGAAAAATTGGATGCAAATCAATAATCCCATCTTCTCATTAACCCACCAAGGTATGCTTACACATGTATGTGGAAAGAAAGAAAATTCAAACCCCATGGGATCATTCAAAACCTAGTTATTGATAAGGGATTTTCAAGAAGGTTTACTAAGGCACCCAAGAGCATATGGTGAAAGGGAGAGTGTCTACTTGGCCAACTTCAATTATGTGAGATTTAAAGCTGCTTTGGGTAGTGCATCAAATAATAGAAATGATTTTCATTGCTTCTTAAACGAGCTTTCTAGCTTCTTGTGGATTGTATAAAGGGAAATGCATTGTTGGCCTCTAACACAATGGAAGACAATCAATGTGCTTTACATATCTACATCTACATCAATGTTATTGGTTTTCAAGCAAACTCTGTATAAATCCATGGCATATGGCATTCTTTTTTCTAAACATTGGGCTGCCAACTATATCCATCTTCTATATATTTTTGGACCGTTGAGCCTATAAGGCATCACTAGGCTTGTTTATAGATTTTTGTGTGAAATATACTTGGCACTTTATGCTACTTGTATGCCATATTTTTGAGCATTCAGAATGTATCACTTTTTATAAAATGGAAATACAATGTTTCCTTTGAAAATAGAAAGAATGACATGTTGCTTGCAGGGTCAAGCTTCTCTTTCCAATACTTTCAGTACCATGAAAATACACCTAATGAAAAATACACACACATAGCAATAACGAACCATGTCAAAGTCCCGAACTTAAATCCACGGGATGATCAAAATCAAAAAATAAATATTTAAAGTCCGATAGCAAAGGTTGTGTCAAAAGACACCATTGAATCTCGTTCAAAGAGATTGATATTGAATTCAAGCACTAGTAAACTTGGTGACAACCTTGGTACACTTCGAGACGACATGCTTGGTGAGTTCCCCTAGAAGAGAAAGTATTACAACAATTTGAATCTCCCAAGAGGTAATGGTGGGATTCTTGTTGTACCAAGCGATATTTGATGCCTCGCTCGCCATTTTCTCGGAAGGAGGTGGCTCCATTAGATGACAAACAAACATCTCTTTGACTCTTGAGTGCATGATGGAAGGGTCAAAGAACACAGTCCTTACCTCTTCAAGGTGTCTGTTTGATTCATCCTAATTATGTTACTATTGTTGTGTTGAATCATTGTTGGTCTCCTATGGAATGAATAATCCACGATCTAAATAAAAATTTAAAAGAGAAGAGTAAGTTTTGGGGTTTTCAGGGTTGGATATGCAATGCATTGTTGGCCTCTAACACAATGGAAGACAATCAATGTGTTTTCCATATCTACATCTACATCAATATTATTGGTTTTCAAGCAAACTCTGTATAAATCCATGGCATATGGCATCTCTTTTTTCTAAACATTGGGATGGAAACTATATCCATCTTCTATATATTTTTGGATCGTTGAGCCTATAAGGCATCACTAGGCTTGTTTACATCTTTTTGTGTGAAATATACTTGGCACTTTATGCTACTAGTATGCCATATTTTTGAGCATTCAGAATGTATCTCTTTTTATAAAATAGAAATACAACGTTTCCTTTGAAAATAGAAAGAACAACATGTTGCTTGCAGGGTCAAGCTTCTCTTTCCAATACTTTCAGTACCATGAAAATACACCTAATGAAAAATACACACGCATAGAAATAGCGAACCATGCCAAAGTCCCGAACTTAAATCCACGGAATGATCAAAATAAATAAATAAAATATTTAAAGTTTGATAGCAAAGGTGGTGTCAAAAGACACCATTGAATCTTGTTCAAAGAGATTGATACTGAATTCAAGCACTAGTAAACTTGGTGACAACCTTGGTACCCTCTGAGACAACATGCTTGGTGAGTTCCCCTAGAAGAGCGAGTATTACAACAATTTGAATCTCCCAAGAGGTAATGGTGTCATTCTTGTTGTACCGAGCGAGATTCGATGCCTCGCTCGCCATTTTCTCGGAAGGAGGTTGCTCCATTAGATGACTAATAAACATCTCTTTGACTCTTGAGTGCATGATGGAAGGGTCAGAGCACACAATCCTTACCTCTTACAGGTGTGTGTTTGACTCATCCTATTATGTTACTATTGTTGTGTTAAATCATTGTTGGTCTCCTATGGAATGAATAATCCATGATCTAAATAAAAAGTTATAAGAGAAGTGTAAGTTTTGGGGGTGTCAGGGTTGGATATGCTTGTAAAGGGATTGTATTCAAGAGGTAGTGACCTAGTAGGTATTGATAGAGTTTTAGGGAGTGATGTTCCTTCTATAAAAAAATCCATAGAAGGTGCATTGGGGTTCAAGTGATAGTGCATCTTCATCATCTTTTGGGGGAGATCCCTAAGTTATACCCCAATTGATATACCAACTAAGGGTCTAAAAACCTCTACTATTCAACTTGATGATGGTATAAAAAATCCATAGAAGGGGCAGTGGGGTTCAAGTGATAGTGCCTCTTCATCATCTTTTTGGGGAGATCCCTAAGTTATACCCCAACTGATATACCAACTAAGGGTCTAAAAACCTCTATTATTCAACTCAATGATGGTATTGAAGGTGGTCTATGTACATATTTAAACCCTAAATCAAATATTATAGGTATTAAATTCCTTATATCCATTTCCCAATAAAAAGTAAGGAGGGAAATTTTATCAAGGAAGTAGAAAACCATTAAAGGGGCCTTTAGAGTAGGCCAATTCCCAAAAAATACCTTAGTAAATGATGATTTTATCCTTCAATGCAGGAGTCTAAGTAGTACCTCAAAAAACTAACCTTGAAGAGGATGATAAATATTCATAAACCTAATATTCTCCTCTTATAATAAATTATGTGTGGAGGTGTTAAAGTAGTTGGTATCCTCGTGTATATTCTCAAGGATCGAAGCTTTAAATCCATTGATGTTGTTGGTTGATATGGTGGAGCACTGTTAGAATGGAACATCTTTGTTCGTATTCTTAATTTTTCTTCCATTAATGCAGGGCTATGGACAAAGCTCATTTCTTTGGAATCGTGGCTTCCCCTTTCCTTAGCCAATGTTTTTGGACCCTAAGATGATAGAAGAGAGTTACATAAATCCTTTTTAAACGAGGGGTTCATATGTCAAGGGCATTTAATTATAGGAACAAACCTAAATTTCACTACCAAACGAGCTAAACTACGAGGATCCTTACTTAGGATGGATTCCTTCATTGAATTTTTTCTATGTAAGATTGAAGAATATGGGATTTGTGATGTAGATCCTATTAAAATTTCTCCTACATGGAGGAATTTCATGGGAGCAAAGGATGGCATCTCTAAGATATTAGGTTGGTTTGTTGTCCTAGAACAACTCACATCTCAATATGATAGAACTATATCTTGTGTGTCCTCTAGAAGGATTTCTAATCATATTCCTATCCTCTTGCAAAATGATAATGGTGAGGAAAAACCTCTCGGACCTTTCACGTTTAACCCTAAATAACTAAAATAGGAAGATTTATCAACTTAGTCGAAAGAAACCTAGAATTATTTTTGTAGGGATTCTAGTGAGTTAACCATGTTTCAATTTGCTACAAATTTAAAGAAGGTAAAAAAGGACGCAAGGGAATGGGAAGAATGGAAATTTAATATGGCCCAAAAAGGGAAGCCAAATATAGAATCTAAAATATATGTCCTTCTTTATTTAAATTTGAACCACTGTGGAGGATGAAAAGTGGGGCTCTATGGATGGAAAACAGAGATGCAAATGCTAAATTTTTCCAAGCCTCTACAAGGCATTGCAAAAATATCAACACCATATGGGAAATGTTTAAAGAGGATGGAAGAAGAGCTAGGCATATTATGTAAGGTAGCGGGTGTATTATAACAAGCATAAACATAAATATTGGGTATCCTCTAGAGAGATTTCTAACCATATTCCTATCCTCTTGCAAAATGATAATGGTGAGGAAAAACTTCCCTGACCTTTCACGCTTAACCCTAAATAACTAAAATGGGAAGATTTATCAACTTAGTCAAAAGAAACCTAAAATTATTTTTGTAGGGATTCTATTCAGTTAACCATGTTTCAATTTGCTACAAATTTAAAGAAGGTAAAAAACGATGCAAGGGAATGGGAAAAATGGAAGTCTAAGATGGCCCAAAAAGAGAAGCCAAATATAGAATCTAAAATATATGTCATTCTTTATTTAAATTTGAGCGAATGTGGAGGATGAAGACCAGAGCTCTATGGATGGCAGACAGAGATGAAAATACTAAATTTTTCCAAGCCTCTACCAGGCATTGAAAAAACATCAACACCATATGGGAAATTCCTAAATAGGATGGAAGAAAAGCTAGGCATATTATGTAAGGTACCAAGTGTATTATAACAAGCAGAAACATAAATATTATAACAAATACTAACAAAACAACAAAATATAGATAATAACAACACCAACAATGATATGTTTATTGATAAAAATCCAAGTTCCCTTGCCTCTTCGAAGGGGCAACCTCTAGCAGAGCAGATCTCTATTACAATAATTCTCAAGACAAGACTTTCTCATTCCTTCTACTTTTATTTATACTAATTCTATCTTCTAAAAAACATTCTAGATGAAGATCTTTCTAGAAGTAGAAGCTTCTATTATGTCTTCTTACATTAAACTTGTTCACATTAATATATAGGTCTTATTTACTAATGTTGGTCTTTATTACATAGACAACATATTATTCTACTTACTTGAGGGGTTAGGGAGGTTAGGTCTCTAACATGCCCTCCCCCTTGAAACATAGCCCTGTCCTCAAGGCTTGAGATAGGGAAATTGTTATAGAATGGTAGTTGACTCTCAGGTGGCATCTTCTGGTTGCATATCCTTCCATTGAACTAAAACTTACTTGATGGTGCACTAACAAACATGAAGCTTGTGCTAGTCCATAACTACTTGTGGTTGCAACCAAATGGATCCTTCTTCATCCAACTTAGGGAGATTGATTTGAGTCTGGAACTTATTTCCAATTACTTTCTTTAAGAAGGAGACATGAAAAATGAGATGGAGGTTAGAGTCACTGATAAGAGCTAACTGGTAGGAAACAATCCCTACTCGCTTGAGAATTGTATAAGCACCAGAAAACATGGGGGCGAGTTTCTGATAGTGTTCAAATTTGAGTGAAGTTTGTTTATAAGGTTGCAGACGAAAAAACACCTAGTCCCCTTCAGCAAATTGACGTTCTAAACGACCCTGGTCTGCTTGTTGCTTCATGCCATTATGTGCTATGGAAAAAATTTCTTTGAGGGTATAGAGAATGGCCTTATGGACTATAAGAATGATGTCAACCTATTAAACCTTAGAAACACCTGGCATGTATGAGAGAACAGATAGTGGATTTTTCCCGTAGACCGCTTCAAAGAGAGTCATGCAAGTGGCAGTTTGGTAAGATGTCGGTCAGACACAAAACACTGAAAATATGTTTCCAAACACTTGTTGACAACTTCAGTTTGTCCATCAGTCTAGGGATGATAGGAAGTACGGAAATGCAATTGGGTTCCTCGGAGCCTGAAAATTTTTGGCCAAAAATTGCTGGTGAAAGTTGTGTTGGAAATACTAGAACAACTGAGAGGGGGGGTGAATCAGTTGTTTATAAGCTTAAACAATTTTATGCCTTTTAAATAATTATTAATATTTCTTCATGTGTCATCAACCAATCATACAGCATATGGACAGTAAGAGTAAA
>ML792654.1:0-22550 GCA_009831015.1 Picea engelmannii | reverse complement strand
CAGCTCGGGGGTGACCTACTGTTGAGCTGATGAACAATGTGGTCTAAGGCTGGGAGGTTCGTGGAAGGCCTGCACTTGGTTGGTGATTTCTACAGCTGTTAAAAGATAAGTATATTGAATTATGCTTTAATCATGTTGAGCATCACTGTGTTGTTTATGTATCATGTTTTCCGTTGTGTAAATGAATTAATGATGAATGCTATGGCTTGTTTAATTATAGCAGTACCCATATATTTTACTCTGAGTTTTAAGTGTGTTTAATTGTGTTAAATGCATTTGCTTATAAAACTCAGTATGAGTTCTTTATAATTCCATGTACAGAACGGTAACTGAGAGGTTTGGAAACCTGGTGAGTGAAAGGGTACACTACAAATTGGTATCAGAGCAATTGGTACACTACAAAAGGTCACTGCCCTGGCTTGGTGACCAGATAGTGGCAATGTCATACTGCTAAATACCTATGAACAGAATGGGTCGGCTCGTGATGAGACCTCCCATCCTCTTGGTTAGGTCTTGTTTTTATTATTATTATTTTTCTTAGGGTCCCTTTAGTTTCTTATCGAGAGTCTTTTTATTGCCTTCTCGGGGATCCCCTGGGCGAAGCATCTCTAGGTTTTATTTCCTATGGCTTTTATCGTTTACCAGCTGCTTTTACCCCCTGGGCCTTTAGCCCCTTCTTCCCACAAGACAAGATGTAGCCCTGAAAGGTCATCCTAATGGCCAGACTAGGGGAATGGGATGGATGAGCAGGGTATAAGATGTAAAACTAATAAGATGGTGGGAGCGGACGATGGCTCTGCAAATCCCCTTTGGTGGCTAACCAAGACCCATGAATATCAGCTTGCTAGGGCACCCAATCAACTACCCCAACAATGGTCAAGTGGATTAGTGTAAGATCCAAGCAGTCATCAGAAATGAAAGGAACCTAATGCATATATAAGAAGGTTATAACGATCAAATATGACACATACCATGATACATCGAACCAATTACCTCATGGAGCAAGAGTCCTCTCCGATGCAAGCCCAGGCCGGTAGTGATGGAAGCTGCTACTGCTGACAGGACAAGTCTGGCTGAGAAGAAGAAAGATGGGCCATCCAGGGCCATGCTCAAGTCACTCCTGCTCTCGGTACTCCATGTCTAGGACCATGTGGGCCTCGAGACATGATCTCCTAGTTATCCCTAGATATCGGGGATAACAGGTATCACATTCAACCACAAAGGTGTAGATGTCATGTTTCATGCCTTCCGAGAGAAAAGAATGTTTGACCCATTCATAGGTTTTGGTAAAGCCTAAATTCCCAACTATGGGGGAAGCATGAAGCTTAGATAAAACAGTGGATTTAAGGTTCAATTGTTTGCTTAAATATAAACGAACTTTATAGCGAATCTCTTCATTGTGCAAAGTATATCTTGGAGAAACATGAGAGTCTTGTTGCAATTTTCAGATTAGGCTGGAAATTTTGGGGCCTTGGAACCTTTCCTAGAGAACGACTTGAAGCCAAGTTGCGACAATGAAAGAGAGGAAAAATAGGGACCCTTTGTCTTCATATTTCCTTGAAAGAGAATCAACAACCACATTTTCTTTGCCCTTCTTGTAAATGATCTCATAATCATATCCAAACAGGTTGATCACCCATTGTTGTTGCTCCGGGGATGAAATTATTTGTTCTGAAAAATAGTTGAGACTATGATGATCGGTTTGAATTTGGAAGCATTTCCCCAATAGATAAGGACGCCAAAAATCCATTCCACGCAGAATAGCAAACATTTCCTTTTCATAATCTAATTGGCCCAATTGTCACTCCAAAATCCATTTGCTAGTGAAATCCAAAGGTCTTCCATCTTACATGAGGACCGCCCCAATTCCTTTCCCTGAAGCAACACATCCCGGGACAAAAGTCGTGGTGAAGTCTGGTAGTGTCAAGACATGATTTGTGCACATAGCCTCTTTCAAGGTGTGGAAGGATTGATCGACTGCTAGAGTCCAACTGAAAGCATTATTTTTAAGGAGAGAAGTGAGAGGAGCTACAATTTTTCCATAATTCTGAACAAACTTGTGATAATAGCCAGTTAAACCTAGGAAACCACACAAGATTTTAATCATTTTAGGGCAAGGTCAGTCCTTCATAGCTTCAAATTTCTTAAGATCCACTTGTACACCATCATTGCCAACAATATGATCTAGGTACTCAACTTCAGAAGCTCCAAAACGACATTTGGATTGTTTAAGAAAAAGTGTATTCTTAGATAGTAGATGTAGAACTTGATCCACATGGGCGAGATGGCCTTTCTAAGTTTTACTATAAATGAGAATATCATCAAATAAAACTACGACATAATGATGGAGGAAAGAACGAAAGACATGATTCATGAGACTTTGAAAAGTGGAGGGTGAATTACATAGGCCAACGGTCATTACCAAGAACTTATAGTGACCCTCATGATTTCGAAATACAGTCTTGGGAATGTCTTCTTGTTTCATACATATCTGGTGGTAGCCAAAATGGAGATCAAATTTGGTAAAGTACTTGGCACCACTCAATTCATACAAAAGGTCATCAATGACAGAAATGAGAAATTTGTCTTTGATTGTGAGTTTGTTGAGAGTGCGAAAATTAGGACACATGCACCAAGTGCCTTCTTTCTTGAGTACCACGACTACAGGGGAAGAATAGGGGCTGGTACTAGGACGGATAATACTTGCTTCTAGTAACTCTTGAACAATTTTTTCAATATCTTTTTTTTCTAGAAAAAGGGATGATGATAAGGGCGAACATTAGGAGGAAGATTTCCTGGTACTAGAAGAATGGAATGATCATGGACATTGCGGGAAGGGGGAAGTCCATGGGGAGTGTTAAAAACAACTTGGTGTTGGGAGAGTATAAATTGGAGGTCTAGATACACAAAGAGTGTCTCGACTGCTTGAATGGAATGGAGTTGGGAAATAATGTCATAATTACCTCTTTTAGTAGCTTTTCCATACGATGGGAACTCATGATGATCTCAAGGGATCTTGTTCTGATGTCTTGGAAATTATATTGTTGTCCCTCTTGCTCGAATTGCATGGTTAAGACCTTAAAATCCATGGTGATGAGGTTGAGAGTGCGTAACTATTCTACATCAAGCATAATGTCACAATCACCCCTGTCGATAGCAAACATATGAAATTTCAGGTGGTACTGACCAATTTGTAGGCACACATTTTCACAACGGCCCCCACATTTCATGGAACCACCATTAGCAATCATGATCTGAAAATTGTTGATTGCACGGATATAACAATTGATTTCTTGTGCAATGCGACGATGAATAAAATTATGGGTGTTTCCATTGTCAATTAGGATAATGAATTTCCTATGCTTAATGTAGCCAATTAACTTGAGGGTTTGGAGAATAGAGAACCCAGTGAGGGCATTCAACAAAATTAGTGGTTCAATTTCTAGAGGATCAAAGGATGAAGTTGGATCATCTACTTGGGGTATATTTTCAACAAGGGAAAGATCAACATCTTCATTCGAAACATCCTCATAAATGGCCATAAAAATATTTTTTTCTTTACACTTGTGCCTTGGAAAATATTTATCATCACAATTATAGAAAAGGCCATTGAGTTGGTGTTCAACCATTTCTACCCGAGTTAATTTTTGGATCTTGAAAGGAGTGGCATGAGGGGCGGGATTGGTGGGTTGAGGGTGAAAAATAAAAGAGTTTTTTATGTTCAAGGAAGATACAAACTGTTGTGCTTCATTGACATGTTTAGTAGCTTCTAACCAAATCTGAGGGCGAGCCATTAGGACTTGGCTCAAATTTCATCATTTAGGCCACTAATAAAACATTCCCTCTGTTCTAAAAGACAAATTCTCAAAGGTGGTGATAGAGTCTTCTACTGTGCCGGATTGTTTTAACTTTGTAAAATGGCCCAAACGGTGTGTTTCAGTGTCAAAGCTTTCATAAAGTTCAGCCACAAACTATGTCCAAGAAACATACCCTTTGCGTGAATTTTTATGCCATTGCCACCATTTCCAACATTCAGGATCTAGATAGAGGACACCATAATGAAGTTTGGCCAACTCATAAGTAATGCCATGTAAGGAGAAATAATGTTCCATTTGAGTGACCCATCCCATGGGATCTAAGCCATCAAATTTGTTCATCTAGACTATGGGAAGACACAATTCATGATGAGGGTGATTAGAATGAAAGTCTTGGTAATGAGAAGAGTCCTTGCCTTCATGGTAGGAAGGTTTTTCAGAGGCGATAGGGCCCTGAAATTGACTCATGAAGTGGTTTATCTTGGCAGGGAGGGAGTCTATGAAATGTTGTGCACCTTGTAGATCATATTTAAGGGTAGCAGTGTTAGATTTGAGGGTAGCATTATCAGAGTTAAGGGTAGCAATATTGGAATCGATTTCTTGGATGTTGTGATTGTTTTGTTAATTGTTAGAGAACAAGGTGGTAATTTCTTGGCTACGGGTGAGAGCCATTTGGGGAGGAGAAAGTGGGAAGGTGGGTTTGCACAAAAGAAAGGGTTATAAATGAGGGGTATCATGGAGGGTGGTGGGAAGAGAGGAATTCAATGGGATAGGTGGTTGATAAGGGCATCAAGAAGGGCAAGTGGGTCCACTGAAAAGAAATAAAATAAAATAAAAAAGGGCTTAAAAGTGATAGGTACCATGACGATCAAGGCGAAGAGAGGAAGCCAATGGAATAGGCCCTGAATAAGGGTGTCAACAAGACCATTATACTCTTTTTTTTTTACTCCTACAGAGTTATACTCCGACCTAAAAAATATTGTAGTGAAAGAATGCCTGAATTGTTAACAGGGAAAATTGTGTAGGAATTTCACAACCTAGATGTAGGAGGCAGGGTTGCGCGATAAAATTTCCCTTCTGTTTATTTTATGTTATATTTCCTTCCCAGGGTTTAGGTTTTTCAGGGTTCCCACATACAAGGGTTTTCCATGTGTTATAGTCCTCTAATATACGCGTTGATTTGAACAGTAGTACTATGCTCAATATCTCAGGGAACCAACTAAGGAGGCTCATCTGAACCCTTAGTTGTACTACCCGATTACCCAAGTATTAGAAAGTATCTTCCTGAGTGTTGTTATCGATGTTACTATAGTAGCCAGGTGATCGGTCAACTGATCTAGAGTTGGTTTCAGGGGACCTAGGGGACTCCCTATATACCCGATGGTATGTGGGAGTGATGGTTATGTACATGTGTTGTCTGATGCAGTATTATTCGAAAAGGTACCAACAGGGGTTACAAAGGTTTCCAACAAGGTGAAATATTTGTTTTGCATAACCCATGAAACTGTCTATATTACCTGTATTGTTTCGCATAACCCGTGAAACTGTCTATATTACCTGCATGTAGTCTTCTTCAGCCGCAATTTTACCTGCCGAACAAAAAATCTCTTTGAATTAAAGACACTGGCAGTACACATCTCTACCCTAGAAAAACAAATCCCACATTTTTTGCAAAGGAAAGTGCTTGGATACCACGTGTAAAATATTAAGTGTATTATAACAAGCAGAAACATAAATATTACAACAAATACCAGCGGAACAACAAAATATAAAGAATAACAACACCAACAATGACACCTTTATTGATATAAAGCTAAGTTCACTTGCCTCTTTGTGGGGGAACCTCCAACAGAGAAGAGCTCTATTACAATAATTCTCAAAGACAAGACTTTCCCATGTCTTTTACTCTTATTTATACTAATTCTATCTTCTAAAGAACATTATAGAGGGAGATATTTCTAAAAACAGAAGCTTATATTATGTCTTCTTACATTGGAGTTGTTCACATTATTATATAGGCCTTGTTTACTAATGTCGACCTTTATTACATAGAAAACATATTATTCTACCTACTTGTGGGGTTATGGAAGTTAGGTCCCTAACATATTCAAGACATAGCATTGTAGGGAGTTGAGCATTGTAGGCCCTGTGTCAACAACCCCCCTAGGGTGAACATTGTAAAAATTATCAAGCTCACCTTTTATTTTCCTAAGTTATTAGATGATTTAGCCAATGAAGAGTGAAATGAGCAAAGTTCATTTACTAAGAAATACCCAACATAATAAGAACAAATAATGAATAAGATATGACAAACTAGATTGATTTTTTTGGTATTGAGTTATATTCTTTGCACGGTTAGATCCATGCACTGTACAATGCACCTAGGGGGTTTCATAGGGCAAATTTTAGTCTCTTTTTTGTCCATTTTTAGGATGTTTTTCTCCAATGGTTGTTCAACCCATTGTAATCTAATTATGGCTAAGGAGTTAAGGTTGTAAACTAATCCAAGCTAATAAATTAGGGTTTTGGATGCCACATAGTCATATATATATAGTATTGTAAATTGTGAAGTTAATACAATGAGAAAATATAAGGTGTGACTCGTTTGCTAGTTTTCCCAGTTAATGGTTTCCAGGATAAATCTTTTGAGTATTGTGTGTGAATGTTATTGTTTTCCTTTCTATTTTTATAAAGAATCTATGTGCATCGCTTTATTGTAAAGGTTTCAAACTTACATCTGGTAGCAAAGCGAGATTATTGGCTTCAGAAAGGTGCCTTTGGTGCTAAGAGTTTGGCTCATTTTTTGATAGAAAAAGTTGATCTTGGATCTGCGGTAAATTTGGTTTCAGTGGGAGCTCTGCGATGGTGATTTTTTTGTTGAAAGAGAATGGAAAAAAAAATTAAAATCAAGATTGAAAATTTTAATGGGCAAAGTTTTGAGCTATGCAAGCTCAAGATGGAGGGTCTTCTAGTAGACGAAGAACAATGGGTCGTTGTGGATCTTGGTACTACACTTACAGGTATGTCAAAGGAAGACTAGAAAAAAATTGGATAAGAAGGGGAAGAGTACAATCTGGTTGTCTTTCATATGTAGTGTCACCAAATGTCTGCACCATGGCCTTGTGGCAAAACTATAGGCATCGACAAATGTCCTTCAAAAATCCTTAAGTCGATACACCATTAATCCCTACTTTTCAACATTAAGGAAAACTCAAGCATATTCGTATATTAACTCATAAAATGCCACCAAAAATATCAATTGAAAATAATTAATCAACAATTTTCCCAATGGCTACAAAATGGGTAAGTATAGTAATCATCAAGTTGGAATAATGGAAAAACGCATAGTTCGAGAGTGATAAATGGCTATATGTGATGAACAAGATGGTCCAATTCAAAGACCCATCCGACTTTTCTAATGATTCTAACCCACCCTTTATACATACTTATGTTCCTCCTCATGTGACTAATCTTGGTTCTCCCATCACTTCCCCCAAAGGGCTCACTACCATCTAAAGCCTAGATATAACTCTAGGTATATAGGGGTCTTGAGGGGGTTGATAATCCTTTGCTTGCCTTTGTTTGGAGACAGGGTTGGCTACAAGCTTAGGCCTTGGGCTAAGAAGGTAATTGGACTCGATGTTGGGATGGATTTTTAGCTTGAGCTTAGGAAGGCACATGTAAGACTCGGGATGAAGATGATGAAATTGATGAAGTAGGTGTTGATAATCCTCTACTTGCCTTTCTTTGGAGACAAGGTTGACTACAAGCTTAGGCCTTAGGCTAAGAAGGTAATTGGACTCAATGCTGGGATGGATTTTTCGTTGAGCTTAGGAAGGCACATGTAAGACTCGAGGATGAAAATGATGAACTGCCAAACTTGGATACACAACTTTACAAAACACCATTGTTGGGGTAGTCCACAAGCAAAATGGGGTGGGAGGAAGTGATATAGAAAAAAACTTAAATATTGTTTTTTGGGGGCACTTCAAAAAAATTTAATTTTTTGTTTTTAATTTTATTTTTTACTTAAAAAAATAAAGATTTTGATTATAAATTTTTCTTTTTATAATGTGGTTTTTTTTTGTTTTTCTTAACTTGTTTGAAAAGTTGTTTTTCTATTTATTTATTTTTTAATGTAAATTAACATAAACAAATAAATAAACTTTCAAATAACAATTTAAGACCCTAAGACCCAATTTGACAAGAGCACAAGTTGTAAAGATTATAGTTTTTTAAAGTTTTTTTCCAATTATTAAAGCTATGATTTCAAACATAGTCAAAGTTAACCATTTCCAAAAAAATGATGTTATCAATAGTACCACTTTTTTATTCAAGGGTAAAAATAGCCACTAAATGTGACCTGCAAAAAAAAACAGCTAGAAACTTGAGAAGACCTAAAAAAAAGCAGCTAGAAACTTGATAAGTACAAAAAATTCAAAAAAAAATTGTTAAGTTGTTAACTTTGTTACTACTAATAATAACATATTTTTGTTTAAAACTCAACCAACTATTTAAGTTTTTGAAACAACTTTATATAAAAGATGCTAGTAGTAGTAGCCCTACAAACCACAAAAACTAATTATACATTGTATGTGCATCAACACCTAAAAATTATATTTTGATAAATTAGGCTGCCAATCAATCATATTAATGAATCTTGAATGCACATAAAGCACTACTAATGCAATCCTTCCCTTTAATGAGTCTTTCAATGTATGAAAATCCTTCCCTTTAATGAGTCTTCGATGTATGCAAAGCACTACTAATATATAATGTGTACACAATTATATATATAATATAATGAGTAATTTTTGTTGGAAAAGTTAACATGAAAGAAAAGTTTACAAATAGACTAAAGTGCCAAAAGGTGTAAATCCTTGGGTTGGGTTGCGTTAAAGTGCCAAAAGGTGTAAATCCTTGGGTTGGGTTGCGTTGCCATTGGGTTGGGTTGCGTTGGCAACGCAAGCCAAAATGTATCTTGATAGGCCCATTTGTACTTCAACTCCATGCTCAAGGTATCTTTTTCCTTAGCTAATGAAGCAAATAATATCACAACATCACAATCAAATAAAGCAAATAATATCACAATCAAATAAAGGATGGAAGAGTGTTGCTATACTCTGCCTCTGTTTAGATGCCAAAACCATTTGTACCTCAACTCCATGCTCAAGATATCTTTTTCCTTAGAAAATGAAGCAAATAATATCACAACATCACAATCAAATAAAGGATGGAAGAGTGTTGCTATACTCTGCCTCTGTTTAGATGCCAAAACCATTTGTACCTCAACTCCATGCTCAAGGTATCTTTTTCCTTAGCAAATGAAGCAAATAATATCACAACATCACAATCAAATCAAGGTTGGAAGAGTGTTGCTATACTCTGCTTCTGTTTAGATGCCAAAACCATTTGTACCTCGACTCCATGCTCAAGGTATCTTTTTCCTTAGCAAATGAAGCAAATAATATCAGAACATCACAATCAAATCAAGGATGGAAGAGTGTAGCTATACTCTGCTTCTGTTTGGATGCCAAAATTGAGCCCAATTAAGATCAAAAAAATTAAAAAAAGATTGTATGAAGGCAGTGCATTGTTGGCCTCTAACACAATGGGGTCTGTCATATCTACATCTACATCAATGTTATTGGTTTTCAAGCAAAATCTGTATAAATCCGTGGCATATGGCGTCCCTCTTTTCCAAACAATTGGCTGGCAACTATAGCCATCTTCTATATATATTTGGACCCTTAAGCCTATAAGGCCTATAAGGCATCACTGGGCTTGCTTACAGCTTTCTGTGAAAAAAATACTTGACACTTTATGCTACTCGTATGCCAGATTTCTGGGCATTCAAAATGCATCTCTTTTATAAAATAGGAATACAACTTTTCCTTTGAAAACAGAAAGGACGACATGTATGCTTGCAGGATCAAGCTTCTCTTTCCAATACCATGAAAATACACCTCATGAAAAAAACGCATAGCAAGAGCGAAGCATACCAAAGTCCTGAACTTGAATCCATGGAATGATCAAAACTCGAAAAAAGATCTTTGAAGTCCGATAGCACAGGTGGTGTCAAAAGACACCATTGAATCTCGTTCAAAGAAATTGATACCGAAATCAAGCGCTTGTAAACTTGGTGACAGCCTTGGTACCCTCCGAGACGGCATGCTTGGCGAGTTCCCCTGGTAGAGCGAGTCTTACAGCAGTCTGAATCTCCCGAGAGGTAATGGTGGGCTTCTTGTTGTAGCGGGCGAGTTTCGATGCCTCGCTCGCCATTTTCTCGAAAATATCATTGATAAAGCTGTTCATGATTCCCATGGCCTTGCTAGAAATACCAATATCAGGGTGGACCTGCTTGAGAACCTTGAAGATATAGATCTTGTAGGTCTCCACGCTCTTCTTATGCCTTTTCTTGCCCTTCTTGTCCCCGCTTTCCTTCGGCAGCTTCTTCTCAGCCTTGGGAGCTGGCTTCTTCTCTGCGACGGGCTTCTTCTCTGCAGGTTTCTTCTCTGCTACCTTGGGAGCCATCGCTTGTACTAACAGAAAATACAGAAAATTAGTCGGAGCAAAATAAATCGGCTCTCGCAACCCTCAAATTCCTGAATGACGGAATAGAGTCGATGCCGTTGTATATAAACACGGAAATTATTCTATCTGTTGTCCCATTGGGCGATGGTTTGGGCACAGATCGATTGGCTTCCTCTAATCTGAGCCGTCCATTTCAAGGTCGATCCTCTTAGATCGTGGCAAGTTCAAAATTATGTTAAAATATCTACTGTCCTGGAATCCAGTTTTATAATTTGAATTATTTTGAGAATGAGATTAATTTAATAATGTTTCCAAATTTCCAATTAACATTAAATATCAAAAAAATTATAAGGAACTAGTGGTCACTAACCCGTGACCTCTCCCCGTATTGGAAGAGTGTGCGCACGTCTTATCATTTGTGTTATCTCATAGGGCTATTAAAGTTTTAATGAAATAATAGTATGTAATTTAAAAACAAAAAGTTAAATTAATTATGAATCACTTGAAACTTGTAATAATGTATAACCTATGAATAATCTAAAAGCAAAACATAAGTGAAAGCAACCATTAGATGTCTTTTAAAGTTAACTAAAATTAGACAAATCTAGGTGTTAATAACTATTAACTTACAACTTTAAAAGTTCATGTTGTCAAATAACCTCCAAAATTTGTCTATATGATAGATTTAATATAAACTTGCAATGAATAGCAAAAGTTCATCAATGCAAGAGATGCTTCTACACCATATGTCAAGACTTTAGTAAGTCAATTATGGCAAATTCTCCTCTGACATTTATGGCACTAGTAAATCCATAGGCTATCATCTTGTTGGGCAACTCTTGAGGTTTTTTTTGGTGATGTTGAAAGAACTTCCTTTCCGTACGAAGAAGATCAAGACTTATGGAAAAGCATCTTTCTTAGTATAAGGGCAAAAGATGAAATAGTTGTTTCAGTGGGCAATCTTATCTCACTTGCATTTCAAATTGGGAGCTCTAAGCATTTGGTAAGTTGGTATTGTCATCTTGAGTATGGCCCTTGAATTGGAATTAACCTCTAGTAAAATAGTTCATGTAAAGAAAGTGTCTACCTATTCAACATCTAAGAAATCCAAGTACTTCAAAAACCTATCACCCTCTCACTGCAAAATTAAGGGACTTGGTAGATTTCTTATATAGTGCATTTTGTGAAAACATCTCTTAATAATATTGAAGTAAGGTTAATTTTCTTATGCCTCGGATGGGGTGTTACATAGACATCAATGAACGTGACATCCTTGATGACATTTGCATCATGCAGAGACCTTACACTCTCTCTAGGATCGAGGATTCTTCCCATTCTTTCAATGTAGATTGAACGGTTCGCTTGGGCTTTGGTTTTGACGACAACCATTCTTTAGAGATAAAGTTCATTAGCCAAGGTGGAGAAGGACACACCATTAATTATCTTAATGACGAGCCCAACCATCATCCTAGGGACTTGCACCCTCAAGCTCTCCCTATGCAAGATTAATTTCACTTTGCAGATCATAGTTCTCCTCCTATTTGTCTCGTGTTGGTCCAGTGTTTAGGTAATTCTTTCCCCCCTTGCTCTCTGGCGCACCCACAATCTCTTTTTCTCTGTCACCGTGCCATGTGAGAGAGGCAAGTCCAAACGAGCCATTGGAGTCTTCTACAGTCCCAAAGGACAACGTCACTTTCTATCCCCCGTCGTTTCTCAATTTGGTGCTCTTTCCCCTCATTCTTCCCCTTTTGTTGCACATTTAGATTCGCCTTCCCCCTTGTTTGGCCTTTCCAAGCCTCCTCCCTCATATATTTTAGATGGTTTCTCAATTCAAATGGAGGCCCTACCACCTGTGGAGACTCCTCTATGTTTTCCCCCCTCTGAATCAGGGCCAAGAGTCAAGTCGTTAAACAATACCCTTCCCACGTCGTCCTCTACTCCCACTTTCCTGACTTCAGGGGACAGTGCCAGTGCTCACCCATAAGCAGTTTCGACCCCCTCTGAAATCCTTGTGGATGAACGACCCCTTATGATTGCATAGCTTCAATGGGATAACACATAAATGAAATTCTAATAGGAGATCATGGAGAAGCATCTAAATTGGCTTATGGCCTCCTACGTTGCTCCTCTAGGCCCGAATATAGGTAGTTATGGCACCAGTATGACTGGGTTCACCCAAGGCAGACACTTTAGGAGACACTCCAGGTTCATAAGAGTGTTGTTTCTTATAGTCATATCTTTTTTTATTTATATCGGTATAGCTATCTATTGTTGAGTTCTCTTTTTGTCTGGCCTTGGTCTTAGACATTTAAGTTATGTTCTTAGTTCAGTGGGAAAACTCTAGGATGGTATTTTTGAAAATAATTTTCAAACATTCAAAGCCTTGTACAAAGGTTGGTTTCCTCTATTGGCAACCTTTGCACCATGGCTCTCTTGCTATGTTGTAATTGTTGTCAATTTCAGGTAATACAAAATCTAGCCTAATAAAAAAAAGGTTAATTTCCTTATAGATTAAACTCAATGATTTTCACTGCATTTCGTTGAGAATTTCTTAAATACAATTTGTTGATAACATATTATTACATTTGATTAAATTTAGTTGGATGAACACATTTTGCTACATTTAAATTTAACTTGATGTGATATCTCATAAATAAGTTGAGTTTAATTTTTACATAATTTACATTATGTGAAGGATCTTGCTTAAGTGCACTTGAGTTTACCATTCATTTATCATATTTGTTAAATTTAATTTTTGGTAGTTTGTTGGGACCATTTTCTTCTCAAGATTCAGTTTAGAGGTATTGTGTGAAGATTTTGTTAAGTTTGATTTGACTTTTGACTAAACAAGATCTTACAAGTGCAACCACATCAAACAAGATCAATCGTATATTTAAAATTAAACTCCATTTATTTAGGAGAGGACAATGATACATATCAAGCTAAATTTAGTTTCAAGAATCAATTTTGAGGTTTTCTAGGTTTTGTGTGAAGATTCTTTTAAGTTTGATTTGGCTTTTGATTAACTTATGTAAGTTTTGGTTAAATTTAATTATAGAACATTTTGCCACTTTAGGGTATATTTGGACTGGTAAACTAGAATAAATGAACAACATGCACAAAGAGTATAACCATTATTAACTTATATCCCAAAGCAATCACACTTCAATTGAGTTACATCTAGAGACTTGAATGGTGAAACTATGGATTAGTTTAACCCAATGCTCACAGAGACCCCCAAGTTCGAGCTGCATGCAGACCTCGATTAAGGAATTAATGATATTGCTTTTTAGGGTTCAAACCAACTATAGTTTTTATATCCTACTTATCAATGTTTTCTCAAATTCAGAGTCCTTGAAAGCACAAATCTTTCTGTTGTTTATAGACCATTGGCTACCATTTTATTTTGTTAGGCTAGGAATGGCAGAAAAGATAACTCCACGCTGATGATTTGCATTAGCTAGATAGTTGCATATATACATAAGCGAATGACTCTTGGTCTTCCCCAACGAGTGATTGTTCATATCACTTACGACTCTTCATATTTACATTATAGTTACAAGTGACTAACCAAAAAGGATTGCGTGTCCAATATTTCCCCCCCTTAATTCGAAGGGGTGTGTGTCATTCCAAGCATCATTATGAACTTCTCAAATTTTTCTCTTCCAATTAGCTCTTAGGTGAAGATGTCTACAATTTGCTCATATGTGGAACAATGTCTTAAGTGAATAGTCTTGGCCTCTACATGATATCGAATCAAGTGATACTTTGTGTTGATGTGCTTGGTTCGATCATGGAACATGGGATTCTTGGCCAACTTGATTGCAAAAATATTGTCAACTAGAATAGGAATATAATTTACTTGTTTCTCTTGCAAATCTTCAAGTATTTTCCTAAGCCACACAATCTTCTTTGTCACTTCTTCAACTGCCGCATATTTTGCCTTTGTTGTGGAATCTACTAGAACTTGTTGTTTGTGTGATCTCCAGGAGATAGTTGTTGATCTAAGACTCGTGAGATATATTAAAGTTGATACTCGATTTTTATTATCCCCATCAAAGTCTGAATCAAAATATTCGATCGGGTTGAAGTCATCCACCTTAGAATACCTGAGTCCAAAATCTTGAGTTCCTTTCAAGTATTTCATAACTCTTTTTGCAGCAAACCAATGTCCTTCATAAGGCTTTTGCATGAACCTGGAAAGAATCCCTACAACAAATGAAATGTTTGGTCTGGTGGTAGTAAGATAGATAAGGCTTCCCATAAGTTGTTTATACTTGGTTGCGTCCTCAAATTCATTCCCTTCTTTTGATGTGAGTTTCGAATTCGGTTCCATTGGAGTAGAAACAGGATTGCACTCAACGATGCCAAACTTGTTCAATAGTTCTCCAATGTACTTCTTCTGGTAGATGAATATGTACTTTGTATTTTGTATCACTTCAATGCCCAAATTATAGTGAAGATGCCCCAAATCTTTCATATTGAAGCCTTTCTTCAACTCTTTCTTTATGGATGCAATTAGTTCTCGTTGTTCCATGTTATGAACATATCATCTACATATACTACAAGATATACAATAGTTTTTCCAACTTTCTTGACAAACAAAGTTGCATCGTCAAGATTGAAATGATTGAAATTTAATTTCAAAAGATGCTCAGTTAAATTTTCATACCATGTTGGCGGTGCTTGTTTCAATCCATACAAGGATTTGATGATCTTGCATACCTTGTGTTCTTGTCCCTTCACAACAAAGCCTTCTAGTTGAGACACCAACACATTCCTTTTCAAGTCTCCATTCAAGAAAGCAATATTCACATCCATCTGATGAATTTTCCATCCATTTTTTGTTCCCATGGAAAATAGAGTGTGGATGGTAGCCCATTTTGTTGTGGGGGCAAAAGTCTACACACAATCAACACCTTCTTTTTGTGCAAATCCTTGTTCCACGAGCCTTTTTTTGTGCTTGTCAAGTGAGCCATTTGATATGTACTTGTTCTTGAATACCCACTTGCAACCAATCAATTTGGTTCCACGTGGAGGGTCCACCAACTTCCATGTCCCATTCTTGATGAGAGAATCATATTCCTTATGCATGGCTTCTTTTCATTCATAATGAAAAGTGGCTTCCTTAAAGGAGGTTGGTTCATGGTTAGTAGATAAATTCAACTCACTACCATAGAAAACATCCATGTCATCTACATCAATTGAGTTTGAATTATCTACATTACCTCCATCTTATTTTGAGAACAATTTGGTTCTTATCTTGACGACCTCATCAGGATGAACACTTTCAAGTGTTTTTGTGAGTCGTTTTGGTGGTGTTAGCGACATTTTTTGTCCTAGGCACAAGAGTATTTGGGTCTACAAGTTGCACGAGAAGCACCCCAGCGCATCGCGGGAGAATCTCTTGTCTGATCACAAGTCAAGCGAGCGGGCGAAGTTTTGATGTCAACGGCTGAGATCCACCTACAAAACTGATCGACGTGCATCGGGATTTCGGGGCTGCCAAGTTGCCCGGGATTTAGCATGAAGGATAGCGCCAATAGTTCAAGGCAAATCTGGGTCGTCCGATCCAGTCGAGACAGGTGGCAGTCAGTCGAGATATCGGGGATCGGTGTTTCGGGAGACGAAGAGCCTCCCATTCTTTACAGTTGAAATCGTCGATCGACAAAATGTCGGAAGCACCTTTGGAGCCGAGCCCACGGTCCCAGCGCCATGTCACGTCAAGCGAGCCTGTGGATGAAGTGGCCCCCCTTTTAAATAGCGGATGCTACCTCAGCCATTTATCTTAAGGACACGTTGCACACATCCATGCCATGTCGGCATTCGGGAATTCGAGGAGTGAGCGCTCCTCGTCATTTCACCTCTCGAAACCTCGAATCCCGAAGTGCCGAAAGCGCCCAGAATCGGGCCCTTGGTTTTGGCGCCTGGTCACAAGGAGCAGGCCTGGAGGATGGGCGCTAGCATTTATCATTCTGCACAAAAGGGAGGCCAAAAGCGCCGAATTGAGTTTCATAAGGGGGGCACTGTGTTTTCCAGACGCCAGTTCAACGTGATCTAAATCCCGGTACCTGCTAGGAATGAATGAAGAAGAGAAAGGGTGGTTGAAACCTCGCCTCACTCATTAATTGCAAAGCATGGATGTCCCGGCTAAAAATCTTACCCGATATGGTCCTCTATACTGGTTCTTTCCATGGAAGCCACGCTGAGTCCTCGACTCACCAGGGAAGCCTGCGCACACTAATTCAACATTTAAGGGCTCAACTACCCCCTGGCGTGAGCCATGCAGAATTAAGGTGGCGTATGACAGAGGAGTGCAGGCCAGATTTGATTGAAGAGACTCCTCGTCTCGAAAGTCCAGTAGGCCTCTGTTGGGCAAATGTTCAGGGATATATATACTTAGTTTTGATATTTTTCAAGGGGTCGATGGTTGAGCTAGGCTCCCGTTCTGTAAGTTTTGATGAAGCGTTGGTCGCTCTGGTTAATCTATAAGGCATTTGAGATTTCTTACTTTATGGATGTCAGCCTCTTTCCATCTCTTTGTTTATTGTGTTAGAACAACTCGGAATTGGAGGATCCAGTCAAGTTGTAGTTGTTATAGGATGATGTAGGTTGGATCACTGTAACAGTTGCATTGTTTCTAATCAGTTCCTGTGATTTTCTTAGCGTTGAACGACTCGAAATTGGAGGATCCAGTCGAGTCACCCTTCAGCTCCTTGAGGCTCTGGACCAAGAGGATCTTGGCTTCCGAGTTTTTCATCCTCAAGCTCCCGAAGGCCTGTCGCCCGAGGCAGTCTTGCTCGCCCTTCTCACAAGTCTTCCCTCTACCATCCTTTAATCATTTACTGACAGAAGTTGGATCAAGACCTCCCTTGTTTTCTACATACCAGGGCCCGTTTCCTGAGTTAAAGCTATACCTTCTTGAGTCTTTATCCATTCGATCACCCCATTAAACAATCGTGACATAAAACTGATGGGCGTTGGGCTCTGCTCCTGCAAGCAATCCAAGAGTGATTTCCGATGCTAACAGGTGGAACTTTCTGAGATAATCATGGTCGCTCGTCTGATTGAGATGGTGTTGAGTTCCCATTAAGCATCAAATTTTCAATCTTCTTGATCACATCATCTAAGTGATCTTTAGGTTATGATGAAGTGGCATGAACTTCTTCACGTGGGGGAGATGGTGCTACAAAAGGAGATTCCAAAGATTGACCCAAGATAGGGATCCCCCCTTCAAGATGTGGAATCTCATCATCAAATTCATGATATGTCTTTACATGAGCGAATCTGTTTAGATGATCAAGCTGCCTCTCGACAATTTTCTTTGTCTTGGTGGAATCAATAAATATCACATCTCTAAAAAGGATGAATTTCTTGTTTGTCTCATCATAAAGACGATACCCCTTGGCGGTATTTGAGTACCCCAAGAAGATGCACTTCTGACTCCTTGCATGAAGCTTACTTCTTTGCTCCTTGAGAATCAAGGCATAGCAGGTGGAACCAAAGACCCTGTGATGCCTCGTCGAAGGAATGTGGCCATACCACATTTCATATGGAGTCTTGTTTTTTATAGCATGAGATGGACACATGTTTTTGACATAAACTACACATAGAATTAAATCAGCCCAAAACATCAATTTAACATTCTTGAAAAACATCATGGAACGAACCATATTTAGAAGTGTCATGTTCATTCGTTCACCTACACCATTTTGTTGAGGATTGTATGGAATAGTTGTTTGATGTTTGATCCCATGTTGGAAAAGGTAAATTTCAAATTCATTGGATGTACGCTCTCTTCCATTATCAATGTAAAGAGAGCCAATACGAGACTGAGCTTCATTTTGAATCCACACATGAAAATTTTTAAATGTTTCAAAATTTTGTGATTCATCTTTCAGGAAGTACACCCAACACATCCTGGTGTAGTCATCAATAAAGGACATTATATATTTATTTCCATTTGCAGAAGGAATAGGCATAGGGCCACACAAATCATAATGAATCAGTTCAAGCTTTCTACATTCTCTTGAAGTAGAATCGCGGAAATTTTGTTTACCATGCTTTCCAAGAATACAAGGATCACATTGTTTCGGTTTTCTAGAAATGGTAGGCAAACTAGAAATACCATTCTTTATCATTAAACAAAGACTATCATAATTGAAATGATCAAATCTAGCATGCCACAAAATAATAGATGACATTGTACCTTCACCATGATCATAGAGGTATGCAACATTGTGTGTATGGGCAGATGTCTCATTCAACTTCAACAGTCTTCCATCATGCATTTCGGTCATAACTATTGGAGATACTTCACACACACCTAGGATTTCTTTTTCCTAAGGATTTCCCTATGTTTATTAGTCATTATTCGGTCTCATATAGTTTAGAGAGAATATTCATTTTCCTACATTCTAGGAGAATATTCTTTTCAGTTCACACTTTAGTTTTATTAGTTGAGTGGAGTCTTAATGCCACATTGGTTTCATCACCATGCAACATTGGGATCATCACCTGCTAATGCGCATTATCCTTGGGATTATCATCATACTAGCTCATTACTCATGATTCCCTGATCTCTTCGTCACTTCACTTTGTTTCAGTCAGTTAGCCGAAGACTCGGAGACTAGTTAACTCAGACTAGGTGGCAGTTTACTCCCGTAACTGTCAGTGTGTATCCAAATCACTCTAGACCACCACTATGGTGCATTGGCTTCTCCTCCAGTGCACATCAATTGAGTTATACAAAGTATATCATGTGTAATTTATTGTTCGTTCATTCAGTTAATACAATTTTTTGATTCTCTCTCTCTCTCGCACGCGTTCTCGTATTTTCTCATTTTTCTGCAAACTGTGTATGTCCTTTGCTAGCTAGATCTTATCTGTGCAGGTTCATCCACATTTACAATAAAAAGCATGTTATCATAATCCTTTTGTACTTCAACTTTGCTACCGATCATGTGAACATAGTGGCCTTGTTGTCTGATATGCACAGGGGACAACAAGCTCCTTTTTAGCTCAGGAAGATAGAGTACATTGTGCAGAAGAAAATCTAAGAGTCCAGGCAACTTAATCATGATGGTGCCCATTTTTTAAAGTTTAAGACTGGACTTGTCTGCGAAATACACTATGCCATCTACATTGTCCTTGAATTCTTCAAAAAAATTTCTTTGGAATGTCATGTGAGAGGTTGGGCCTATGTCAAGAAGCCATGCATCTTTCCAAGGACCATATGCAGTGTTAAATAAATATTTTGTTACTCCTATATTGTAATGAGAAACAATGTAATGGGAAGATTCGGGTGGATTACCTTTTGTTAGTTTTGAAGGTTTACCTTTTTCCTCTTTCTTATTATGTATGTCTTCTTTGATCTTGTCCCATGGAACTCTGCATTCATCTGCTTTATGTGACCCATTCTTTTTGCACTGGGTACAGTGGAAATTGGATCTATCACCTTGGTTGTGTCTCCCCCCCATGCCTCCGAAACTCTTTCTTCCATGTCCATGTCCTCTTCTACTACTTTCTCCTTTGGAAGAATCATATTGTTTAATATTGTCTTTATGAGCAAGTTAAACAATTTTTCCAGTTGAAGGAGCTAGCTTATTTCCAAAGGCTTTCTCATGATCTACAACTTTTTTTACCAGTTTTAGAAATGCCATGGATTTCATCTTATTACTTTCTTATAGTGATTCAAGGTAGTGAGAATATGTGGGATAGAGGGCCTTAGTGAAGGTTGTGAGAGGGAGATCAATCTTTGCTCCAGTGGCTTCAATGTCATGCATTATGGCTGTGATTTCTGCACCCCAAATCCATATGGTTGTAATTCTTCAACTATAGGTTGAAGAGCTTCAACATTAGTTATATGAGTTCAAGCTTAGAATGTGTGTCATACAATTCATTTAATCTCTTCAAGGCACCATACGAATCAATAACAGAAGCAATATGATGACTCACCTCTTCACTTACTGTTGCGGAGATTTCTAGATATGCCTTCTGGTCTTTGTCTTCCCATATTTCATGTTCTTTGTCTATGGTTGGTATGGCTAGTTTTATACAAGGTCTGCTACTCTTCGTCTTTAACACCGAGGCTTCTTCTTCAGATTCAACTTCTTCTTCTTCATATTTTGTATCTTCTTCAGTGGCTTTGCTGCTCTGAGGGAATTTTTTTGCTTCACAAATCCCTTTCCACAAGTCATTGAAGATCAATGTTCTCGTGATCTTCCTATACCATTCTTTGGAGTTCTCCTTGCTAGTCATGAGCACCACATCAACAATGAAGATGAGAGAATGCATTGTCTTATGTTGTCTTCACACACATTAGGAAATGAAAATATAATGGAGCTGCTTCAAATAAAAATTAGAACTATCTTGTTGCACTAGGAATATAATCGGGTTTTACCATTAAAATGGACAATGGAACCAAGAGGGGCATAGGCAACCTCCAGGTCGCAGCAAAAAATATTATGGACGCTCACAAATTGATAATGGTCGCTCACATAAAATGATAATGTTGGTTTCTTGCCCAACAGTCGACAAGTCGAAAACGAAAAGCGAACAGAGGCAAAGGCAGATAATTATCTCATCCCATATGTTATCTATGGCAGAACCATGTCAATCCAAATCCAGACTACGTCTTTGTTGAGAATTTGAGGTTCACGCGAGATGGTATAAAGGATTCCTTTAGTAAAGATCACAACGATGTCAAATTGGCGGACATAGTGGCCAAAAATTAGGGATGGAAGCCTTCAACCTAATATTTTGGGTCTGCTTGAAGTGCATTGAGGTAAAGGTAATCTCTTTTGGTGCGAGAACAATCGCAGGATGTGGGTGATGAAGTAGGACGACGTTAGCGAAGTCCTTGTGGTATGGTTTTGAGTAGGGTTTCCAGCAACTGCGATAGAGGTATGGATTCAAGCAACAATGTGAGAGAATAACCAATGAGGAAGGCATATAGTGGAAGGCATATTTTGTCGAATGTAGTGTGTTGAGTGAGATACCAGCAAGTCAGACGAGGATAACAGTGAGTGGAATTGTTATCGCTCAGTTTGTAGGAGAGGTTTAAGTAGCTTGAAGTCAAGGCTCAAACTGGCGTAACAGGAGCTTCCCCACCCATTGTCACCTCAATGGGGAGCTCTTTCTATTCTGGGTGGCTAGTCCCAAGGGAGACGTCCCTAGCAATCTGGGGTTCTGAAAGGAAAGGATCAAAGGTTCAAAGACTCAAAGGTTAAGGTAAGTTTTCCCTTCACAGATTACTGCCAAATGGATAGTCAAAGAGAAGATATTCCACTGAATGGCACCTGTTTTGCGAGACAAAGGCAAATAACTAAAAAAAGGGCTGCAGTGGTTAGTACTTCAAAATATTAATGACTATCTTTAACACATATGAGCAATAATAAATGTAATTATTGACGAAGTCAATGATTGCAAATAAAGACAAAAGGCTTATAATACTTCTTCAATAAGTACAAAAGATACTTGCATTCAATGTATAAAATCAAATCATTGTTATATCTCAATGCAATAAATGTGCTCGTACACCAATATTGTTGCTGCGTCACTATGCAGATTGAGGGTGACGTCATCCCTAATTCATGCTAGTTTCGGTAGACAATGAGAAAAACGTTTTACTAATTAAGCTAATGAAAGTGATACACAACTCAAAGTCTACCACTTAGATGACAAAACTCAACGTTTTTTACACTATACAAGAGTTCAAAAGGTGTGACGTAATCTAAGGTTTAGGGTTAGTTTGATAGGTGAAGGAGTGGACGTTTTTGCAAAACAAACCAATGAAAATACTCAACACTTCTACGGCTATCAAGGGATGACCTAGCCACAACTTTTAGATCAAACAAGAGTTCAAAAAGGCCAAGACGTCATCATCAAAACTAGGGTTAGTAAGACGTTAGGGTTAGTAGGTTTTCACAATTGAGAGTTTGAAAGAGGTAGTTTTAACACCAAAAAGCTCAACGTTGCATTCTTAGACTGGTGCCTTGGGTTAATGGAGTCAAATGGAGAAAGGCTAATGGCTTGGAGAGACTTAAACCTAAGGACAGGAGGGTTAGGTTTAATGGTGCTGCAATGGCAGGGCCACCAAATCAAAACCCTAAGGGGAGGAGGCTCATTTCGGTGTAGCTAAAGCTAGGCCTCATGCTCCTCCCTCTTTCCTTAAGACTCTTTGGCAAAACGGCTAGCTAT
>ML792653.1:233660-253541 GCA_009831015.1 Picea engelmannii | reverse complement strand
GATCCAGAGACATTTGTAGAAGCTTCAGGTCATCTAGATTGGGATACAACAATGAATGAAGAGTATCGTTCTTTAATGGAAAACGATACTTGGGATCTTGTACCTCTTCCAAAAGGAAGAAAACTTGTTAGATGCAAATGGGTCTATAGAACTGTGTATGCATTAGATGGAAATGTTGAAAGACACAAGGCTCGGTTAGTTGCCAAAGGATTTTCCCAAGTTTAAGGAATTGACTATAATGAAACCTTTGCCTCTGTAGCAAAAATGAATTCCATCCGCCTTGTTCTTGCCCTTGTTGCCTCACATAAATGGGAGGTCCATTAGATGGATGTTACATCCACCTTCTTGCACAGATATTTGCAAGAAGAAATCTACATGGAACAACCTCCTGGGTATGTCGAGAATGACTCTAGCCTTGTTTTTCGCCTCAAGAAATCTCTTTATGGTCTCAAACAAGCTCCCCGAGCTTGGTATGACAAAATGGATAGCTTTCTTATTGCCACTGGATTCTCTAGATGCCATTCTGATCCTAATGTATATACCAAGAAAGTAGGAAGCAATCTCATAATCCTTGTCCTTTATGTTGATGACCTTATCCTTACTGGTAGTGACTCAAAACTTTTAAACCATGTGAAAACTAGCCTTAAGAAGAAATTTGAAATCACAGACTTAGGATTTTTGCACTATTTCCTTGGCCTCCAAGTTTTGCAAACCAATGAAGGAATTTTTCTTTCCCAGTTTAAGTATGCTTGTGACCTTCTTCGTCGCTTTCACATGGGCGATTGTAAACCAACCCCTTCTCCCTTCTAGTCCGGAGTCAAGATTTCCGCCACTAGTACTTCTCCTGAAGTTTATGCCACCTTGTACCGTCAGTTAGTTGGTAGCCTCTTATACTTGACTCATACCCGTCTTGATCTTTCCTTTGCTATTTCTCTTGTTGCGCGATATATGAAAACACCCCATGCAAGCCATTGGAAAACAACTAAAAGGATACTTCTCTATGTTCATGGTACAGTTCAGTTTGGGATACATTACAGTTTAGGGGGGACTCCTTTATTGGTTGGTTTCACTGATTCAGATTGGGCTGGCGACCCTGATGATTGGAAATCTACTACAGGTTATGTTTTCAGCCTTGGTTCAGGACCCGTCACTTGGGACTGTAATAAGCAATAGGCTATTGCACTTTCCTCAGCAGAAGCAGAGTATCGAGCAGCGGTAAATGCAAGTCAGAAAGCCCTGTGGCTTCGACAGATCCTTTCAGAGTTTGGATTCCAGCACCAGCATCTGACCAGCCTTTGGTGTGACAATCAGAGTGACATCAAGCTCGCCAAAGACCCAGTTCAAAATCAGTGTAGCAAACACATCGAGCTACACATTCACTTCATCAGAAAGCTCATTCATGATCAAGTTATTGAAGTGCTCTTTTTCCCTACAGAAGATCAAGTTGTAGACATTTTCACAAAGTCTTTTACAAAAGCAAATTTTTCCAAACTTTGATCTATGTTAGGCATTCAAGAAGTTGTCATTAAGGGGGGATAGGCTCTAATGCCTCCTTCCTTCTCCTATTGTGTCACTGTTGTAAATCCTTCAATCCTATCCCAAGTTGTTCTTAAGGGGGGATGTTAGGATATTTAGACACTAAGGAGTTAGTAATATCTACTTGGTCTATTGTGTCGTTAGGTAAAAGTGTGTTTTCTAGTGTGTTTCTTTAGTATGCATTAGTATGCATTTGTAGTTAGGAAATCCGACGGTCACGATATGTTCCCTGTAAATTCTAACCTTGTACAATGTCTACTGTAAACAGATATTTAGAAAACAACATAAAATATACAATGGAAAATACAAACATTACACAGATATTTTTCCCCTGGAAACCCAAACCGGGAAAACAAGCATATATTATATTCATTCATTGTGTTACATTGTTTACAATACAATATACATATAGGAGCCATCGACATCCAAAAACCTAACCCAATGACTTGGATTAGTCCAAAACCCTAATTCCTTAATCAGAAATAGAAAACCATCGACAAAAACCATGTGCCGAAAAAACCACCTAAATACATGACACATTTCCTGAGGTAGGTGTCACATTTCCCAAGGTAGATTTTTTTTTTCCAGGGTCGTTTCCCCCGGATCCTCGCATGGGGGGCTCCACCCCCGTTCTAAGCCCCATGCATGGACACTAATACTCATGTAAATATTATAACACATACCCAACATTCTCCCACTTGTTGTTTTCTTTGCATACAAGGGGTTACAGGGTTACATAGTCAAAAATCTAGGGCAACAATGCCCATGGATCCTCTACACCAAGAGAACTTCTCAGTGCTCACAGATTTTGTAAATGAGTCTGCAACATTCTTCAAAATGTCCACTTTCATTAATGATACTTTATTTTCTTCAATCATGTCTCTCACAAAGTGATATTGAACATCAATGTGCTTTGTCATTGAATGATAAGCAGGGTTCTTCGCCAGAAAAATTGCACTCTGACTATCACACTATATCCTTATAGATTTTTGTACCAACCCAATACTTGAACACAATCTTTGTAACCATACTGCTTCCTTACTTGCATGAGTGGCTTCCATGTATTCATATTATGTAGTTGAAAGTGCCACTACAACCTATCTTTTGCTCATCCAACTTATTGCTCCTCCAAACAGGTTAAAGACATACCCACTTGTAGATATCCTACGATCCAAATCTCCAACCCAGTCTACATCCACAAATCCATGTATATCGACCACTCTGTCCAATCCTGGTCTTCCTTCATAGCACAATCCATAGCTAGTAGTGCCACGCAAATACCTGAAAACCCTTTTTACTGTTGTCCAATGCTCCTTCCCTAGTTTTGACATATACCTGCTCAAAACTCCCACTGCATGTGCAATGTTCGGTCTAGTACAGACCATTGCATACATCAAACTGCCAACTGCACACACATATGGAACATGAGACATGTCCCCCTCTTCTTCATGTGTCTTGGGACACTGATCCACAAATAACTTTACACCAACAGGAATAGGAACCTTGACCGGTTTACATTCCTACATATTAAACCTCTGCAATATTGTCTCGAAATATTTTCTCTGATTTAACCAGAGTTTCCACTTTTTTCGACCTCTTTTAATTTCCATGCCCAAAATGAAATTTGAAGAACCAAGATCCTTCATGTCGAATTTAGAGGACAACTAGGTTTTCACATCCTGGATAATCTCCTTGTTGTTTCCTATCAACAACATGTCATCCACATACAAGAACAAATAAATCAAATGATCACCGATTAATTTAGAATACACATAGTGATCCTCTTTGCTTCTTGTGAAGCCAAGTCCCATCATATAAGTATCAAATTTTTGATACCACATCCTTGGTGATTGTTTTAAACCATACTGGGACTTTTTCAGCTTGCATACCAGCTCCTTCTTTCCTTTCACAACATAACCTTCTGGTTGCTTCATAAAGATTTCTTCTTCCAAATCCCCATGCAGGAATGCTGTCTTCACATCCATCTGTTCTAATTCAAAATCAAATGTAGCAGCAATAGATAACATAAATCTTATAGAGGTTAACTTGGCAACAAGAGAAAAAATCTCACCAAAATCAATTCCCTCAACCTGGGAATAACCCTTTGCTACTAACCGAGATTTGTATTTCTCCACTTTTCCTTCGGCATTCATCTTCCTTTTAAATACCCATTTGCTGGCAATGGGATTTCTTCTAGTTGGAAACTCCACTAGATCCCAAGCCTCATTCTTATCCAAAGATGCCATTTCTTCTTCCATGGCCCTTTTCCAGAGATTTCCATCCTCTGAATCCACTTCCTCCCTGACAGTTCTAGGATCATCATCAGTAATAGACAAAGCAAAATTTGAACGAAAATTAGATGGACTATACCTTTCCGGTATCCTTCTTTCTCGATCCGATCTCCTCAATACTGGAGTATGAGGATCTTCTTCTTCTGATTCATGTTCTTTTGTAGAGTCTGCTTCATCATCCTTTAAATCAAACTCTATCTTCTCTGGTTCTTCCTTACTTGGTAGGAATTCATGTTTAACAACATCCTTCATTTCTCTATATACCACATCTTGGCTATACACTACCTTCTTAGTTTCTGGGTTTCGAAGTTTATAACCTTTGAGACCATCTTTATATCCAATAAAGATACATTTTTCAACCTTCTTATCCAGCTTACTCCTATTTTCCTTTGGAACATGAACGTATGCATCGCAACCAAATACCTTAAGATGTGTGAGAGAAGGTTCCTTACCAGTCCATACCTCTTGTGGAGTCTTTTCACCCAACGCTGATGAGGGTGATCTATTGACCAGATAACATGAAGTACCCACTGCCTTTGCTAAAAATTCTTTCCCTAACCCAACACCACTGAGCATGCACCTTGATTTTTCTATCATCGTCCTGTTCTTCCTTTCTGCAACTCCATTCTGTTGAGGTGTATATGGAGTAGTCTTCTGCCTTGCTATACAACACTTCTTACATAATTCTTCAAATTCATTTCCGCAGAACTCTCCGCCATTATCTGTTCTCAGGACCTTAATTATTTTCTCTGTTTGATTCTCAACAAGAGCCTTAAACTCTTTAAACCTGTCAAAGACTTCAGATTTCTTCCTAAGGAAATATATCCAAGTTTTCCTTGAGAAGTCATATATAAATGAGACATAGTACACAAATTTTCCCAATGATGGGACTGACACAGGTCCAAAAACATCATTATGAATTAGTTGTAACATTCCTTCTGCCCTCGTTGCACCAGAGGGGAATCTTACCTGATTCTGCTTCCCATATAGACAATGTTCACATAAATCAAAATCCAAAGAGCAATTAGACATACCTTCAACCATACCTTTATTGTGTAGTAGTCGAAGACGCTTCTCTCTGATATGCCCCAGTCTTTGATGCCACAACATAACCTTTTATCCAGAGACTGTAGGAGTTCTTTCTTCTTCAACTCCAATATCAGGAACAATGAAGCTATTACACCCATCACTAATAGTGCTTCCTAGAAGCTTATACAAAGTCCAAACCAAACTCCCTTCATCAACACCATTGCTCCTCGAACCATCCTGCAAGTTTCCTTTTCAAAAATTGTTTTTACCCCTGCATCTTCCATTTTTCTTATAGAAATCAAATTTATGGACATACCTGGGATGTGTAGAACACCAGGCAGTGTTCTAATCCTTCCATCTATGAGTCTCAACTTGACCCTTCCTCTTCCTATGATTCTGGTTGTCGAATCATTACCTAAGAAAACATTACCTCCATCATACTTTTCATTTTCGCAGAACCACTCCCTGTGGGGAGTCATATGAAAGGATGCACCCGAGTCAATCGACCATGCCTCATGATCTGCATGTGTGCTTGAAGAGGCCAAGTACACATCCCCTCCTTCTTTCGTGGTCCTTTCTTCTGTAGAAGAAGATTCTTCAGATCCCTTCTTTTTTATATACTTTGGATCTACTCTGCTTCTTGTAGTGCCCTTCTTTTCCACACCTCCAACATACCCTTACAAAATTTCCAGGAGATTTAGATCTACCCTTAGAATTAGATCTCCCACTTGAGAAATTAGATCTATTTCTTTCCTGGGAACGTCCTCTTGCAAATAATGTGTTTGTGCTATGTCCTTCCATATTCTTTCATCTCATCTCCTTCGACAACAAGGATGAGACCACTTATTCAAACTTAAAAGAAGTTGTATTACTACCTATGGCCACAACCAGACTATCCCAGGAGTCTGGTAAAGAACACAACAAACTGATACATTTATCTTCATCTGAAATTTTAATCTCAACAGATATTAACTGAATTACCACAGTATTGAAGGCATTCAAATGCTTTGCCACCGAGTCTCCATCTCTCATCCTCAAGTTATACAACTTATTTCTCAAGAATAGTTTATTTACCAGGGACTTAGACTGATACAAATTCCCCAACTTTTCCCATAAATCCTTGGCTGTAGCTTCCTCTGACACATTTAGTAATACTGAATCAGAGAGACACAGTTGGATTTTGCTCTTTGCCTTCCGATCCATCTTTTTCCAGTCATTTGTAGAAGTTCCTATAGGTGCAGTACCTGGATCTACTGCGATCCACTGATCTCTGTCCACCAAAATATCTTCCATCTTGAGCTTCCACATCTCAAATATTTTCCCATTAAAATTCTCGATCTCCATCTTCGAATTGCTTGCCATTTCTTTTCACCTGAAAAACAATACCGCAGATCTCCCACTGTAACACGGCTTATCATAGTCCCGAGGCAAACTCTTGACGACAAAGGCATCCCCCTGAAGACAATAAAGCTCTAATACCAAATGTAAATTCTAACCTTGTACAATGTCTATTGTAAACATATATTTAGAAAAGAACAGAAAAGATACAATGGAAAATACAAACATTACACAGAGATTTTTCCCCTGGAAACCCAAACCGGGAAAACCAACATATATTATATTCATTCATTATGTTACATAGTTTACAATACTATATACATATAGGAGCTAGCGACATCCAAAACCCTAACCCAATGACCTGGATTAGTCCAAAAACCTAATTCCTTAACTGAAAAGAGAAAACCATCGGCAAAAACCATGTGCTGAAAAAACCACCTAAATACATGACACGTTTCCTGAGGTAGGTGTCACGTTTCCCGAGGCAATTTTTTTTTTTCCGGGGGAGTTTCCCTCGGACCCCCATGCTGGGGGCTCCTCCCCCCTGCATCCCCCCCTCTAACCCCCCTGCGTGCCCGACACATATGCTCAAACATTGCTACTCATGCAAAGAATATAACAGATACCCAACATTCCCGACATAGAATGATCCAATGATTCATACTCTCCTCGATATTAACAACCATTGATCCGTGGCTTAACACCCAATTGGTCCATGATCTCTATTTAAAGAGCATGGAGGGTCATTTGCCGATGATCGATTGTGAGAAACTCTCTTGTAAAATATCTTTGTAATCTTTTTCTTTGCATTAATAAACTGCTCCAAGTGGCCGCGTTGGCTGGGGCCATGGATGTTTCCCCGTAGGGGTTTTACCACATGAAAACATCAGTGTGTTGATATTTGATCTGGGTATGTGAGTGGTTACTGAAGGTGTTCGTCCTCTGTTGGAATACCTATGTTGTCGAACAACAAATTGGCTTCTGTCATCTCTACTTGTGTTGGTTCAACCCCAGCTTCCTCCAAATTCTCCCCAGGCTCGTACATTCCTCCACCCGTTTCCAATTTGATCTATTGGATATGCCTACTCTGCATATTTATCCTCTTCTCCAGGGATTCCAATTCCTCACACAGCTCAAGAAAATCTCTGTTGTTTGCTTCTTCTTCTATTGCAGGCTCTAATGCTGCAGTTATCTCCCTTTGAGCTTCTTGACTGAAAATATTGAGCACTTCTGTTGAATGCTCTTCTCCTGAAATATGCATGACTATCTCCTGACAACCATATTTTGGTTTTGGGTTGTCCAACCAATCCTCCAACATCTCCAACTCCTTCTCCCATTGAGTGAGCAATTCATCTGAATTCTCCTCTTTTCCCGTTGGGGCAGACATCAGTATATGCTCCTCTTTGACAATCGTTGTTGGCTGTCTTTTTTCTGATGTACCTACATCACAGACACATTTATCTTTAAAATAATTTGGCCCCATGGCCTCCTTCTCAGATTCTTGTTGCACTACCTCCTCAAGTGAAACTCTTATATTAGTCTCTTCTGGACTATTTCGTAGGAATATTTGAATTCACCCAACGATTAGAACACACCTCTGATCCTCCTCTGCTGCTATGGGAGTATTTAACTTCTCATCGTCTTCATTCACATGGTTTTCAAAACCACATGAATCTTCATCTATCAACACTCCTTGCTGATATGAACTCTCAGCTGAGTTCATTTCTTCTCCCTCACCCACCTGGCAATCTAGGATTTATTTTCTACCCCCCTGGCACTCTATGAGATCTAATGATCCATCTTCATTGCCCACCTGGAAACTCGAAATTCCATCACTACCCTCCTGACAATTTATGAGATCATCCACTAACTCCCTCCATTGCCCACCTGGAAACTTGAAAGTTCACTTCTACCCCCCTGGCAGTTTATGAGATCTCCCAATCCCATCTCACGGTCCACCTGGCAATATCAATTTCCACTACTGTCCTCCTGATGGTCTAAGAGATTCTCACTTGATCTCATATAATTGCCCACCTTGCAATTTGAAAATTCATCTCTGCCCTCCTGGCAGTTTACAAGACCTGTAACTGATCTCCCCTCCTCATCACTGAGGGTTTCTCTTACTTCTAGCTCACAAATGCAAATCGACTCCTCCTTTGTGTCACTGAGGTTTTCAGCATACCTCAACCGTCTCCTCACTACTTTTTGTTGTTTTATGGCCAACAACTTTTGGACATGCCATTTTTATTTCCTGTTCAGAGGCCATTCGTACCTCCAGAGTACCTTTGTTTCCTTCTTCATCTTCAATGTCAACTGTTCCATTCTTGCTCTTATCTCAATGAGCTCCTTGTCAATTTCTGCTTTACTTTTCTTCTAGTGGTTTGATCCTCTTTGACCATGCTCATGGCCTTTAGTAGCCATATTTTCTGTCTTCAACCCTCCTGGCTATCTACCATTTGCTGCACACCTTGTAACCATATCGACAGAGCATCAGTACTCTGTCTTCCTTCACCTGTTGTCCATAAGTAAACTTCAGCTTCTGATACCATTTGGTGTCCTCAGATTGTCTCTATTCACCTTCTCGCCTTACCTACAATCTGCAGACAAACTTTTGCTCTTGATACTACTTGTCATAGTCAAACTGTCTTCTTTATCTCCTTCGCCTAAAATATATGGACAAATCAATGATGATACCTCTTGATGATATGAGATTATCTCTTTTATTCCCCTCACCTGAAATCTATAGACATAAATTTCAATTTTGATACCACTTGATGGTATCAGACTATATCCTTTCACCGTCCTTCTTTTGTCTACGGTCTGCAAAAAAAAAAAGATATGATACCACTTGATGCAGTGCCGCACCTCGAGAGGGTCTGCTGACATCTCGGTCACTAGATCTTCTCAATATTCGAGCTGGAACAACTCTTTGATTCCTTGCTGGAATCCTCACGAAATATCCATAGGTCCTATGTGCAACTCAGCCTGCACGAACAAGCACTAGGGGTGAGATTTCTTGACATGATCACCAGCTGTGACCACAGGCCTAACCAAAAAGGCCCTTCGCGGTCTCGGACCTCAGGTGATTGCACTTGAGTCAAACCCGACCTCACGATTTACGATTTCTCGATCGAAAGTTTCTCTAGGCGCGAGCTGCTCCTTTAACCTTCCGCTGATATGACCTCCAACTATGACCTGGAGCCAAGCTTCCGAGCACATCGAGATTTCACGATCCGACGATCTGAACTCATGACTTCTTCACCTTAGATCAACGGTCCTGATTCCCCCACGACCCGACAATCCTGTTTTCTCCTTCACATTTTGTGAAGTCGAAAGGTTGCTCACCTTTGATCTTCCGACTTCCAAAATTCCTCTCACGTCATATTGATAGTCTACGTGCCCCATGATCCAACGATCTATATCTCCTCTCTCTCGAATCAGGATTTCACGTTTCAAGAAGTAGGAACACTGCACACCTCTCTTCTCCCGATTTCTGATTCTGCGATTGCCTCGGATCGATGGTCTATATCCCTCCGTTATCCAATGGTTGTGATTGAATCACGAACTTGGATTTCATGAGTTTTCTTACCCTGTGCATTTCCAGAATGTTAAAGTTCGTGCACTTACCTCTAGATCCAACGACTGTTGGCCCTTCGTGCCTAGATCCGATGAAAAGTATCTATCCTACCCTTATGCACGCTAATCTTGTCAAGATTCTGATTTGACGGTACAGAATCTTCATCTGCTCAATCCAACGATCACTGTCGCTCCTCCTCCCAAGCTTTTGCTTCCTTCCCTGACTTAGAAGGATTTCTAAGTTTCCAAAGGGATCAGTCTTCGATATTTCTACGTGTCCATCCCTTGGGTTTCTTCTACACTTTTAGAAAGTGTTATTCCTCCTGAGCTTTGGATTCCTCCTGACTTAGAAGAATTTTCTAAGTGTTTCGAAGGTCTCGACCTCCGATCTTTCTCCTGTGAGCCGACTGTTCTGTATCTTGCTTACTTCTGGGAACACTTTCCCTTCTGAGATTTTGAACGTGAAGCAAGTTCTCTCTACGCTCCTTCCTTGCGCTATCTTTCATGAGTTATTTGATTTACTTAGTCTCCTAAGGGTCTCACCCTTCTGCGTCTTTCAAAAGAATTTCTGGTGGCCTCCTGGCAACTTCTGCGCTCGACCTCCTTATATTTAACCTCTCGGGCCTCAAAGATTTTTGTCCCTTCCGTTCCTCAAAGGGAATTAAGTGACTTCTTGGAAAATTTCTCTCAATCACTCCTTGCATAGCTTTCTAGAGTATTCAGCAACTCCGTAAGTGTCTCTCCTTGACACTTCTCTTGTCAGAACTCGAAACAGAGTTCCTTCATGTGCTCCTCGCACTTGTTGGATTCCCGCCTGGCAGAGCTCTACAAAATCTCCAGTAATTATGTTTTTCTGTGCTTCTTCTGCACCGCCTTCCCTCCAAGGTATTCAATAACCTTGAGGATCATTCCCGAGTTAGTAAATTTTCGGGTGTGCCCTCCTGGCACGTTCTTTCCTGAACTCGATTCAAGATTTAGATGCGCACTCCTTGCGCTAGCCACATAGTTTCCAATAATCTAGTGTGCACTCCTTGCATAGCCTAAATAACCCATAACAGTTTCAACAAACTCTTAAAGATAATGAAATCTATCTCTACCCTGCATATGGAAAATGATTCATACACATCTACAACATAAATGAACATTCCATTAAAATTTAATTGCATAAATACACAGACAAATCATGGGTAGGAAAAACTGCTTTGTATTAATAAAAAATGCCTGTACAATGTGTTTACAAAAATGGATCTCTACCGAGTCTCATCTCTTCTCACTCAAAACTACTCTAACTCCTATTCTACAACAATACTCCTCCCACAGCCTCATTTGGGCATGCTAGGCATCTATGCATCCTGAAAGTTCCTCTAGGGTTCCCTCCCTAACTACTCATCTCCCCCAAAAACATAAACCTAATTGCTACCTAATTTTGGTTACATTCAAGACTAGGAGTGAAACTCCCAAACCTCTCACCATCATACAATTTCTGAGTGTTTCACTCTTGTTCAATCGTCCGTTCCAAAATGGATTAATAGAAAAACGTCAGCTCTTAGATTCTGAAATTTTAGAAAGGCACATTATGGTGCTGATTTGTCCCTCCACGTGGACTTGTTGGCGATGCTCCTGCATCAACAACCCTAGGCCTTAGTAGGTTTCCTCCCTCTTTAACTCAATTATGAAACAACAAATCATCTAAGATGAAGCAATGGATACTAAGGTGTTGCAATGGCAAGGCCTTAACACATGCTTCAAGAAAAATGGCCTTTTGACAAGATCTAGTAGGTGAAGGCTTTTAAATCTAGGACAATAACATGTGCTAGTCTTCCTAGGGTTTAATCAAGCAATTTCATAATCTTGAATGTAAATGCGATATAAATAAGAATATAACCATTCAATTAAGAATACTTGTAGAAATATCACTTACATACACCAAGAATCATCAAGAAAATCCCTGGTTGAACATGTCCACCAAGAAACTTACCAAAATACTCCAAATTTAGCCTTCCTCAACAAGTGCACCTAAAATTTCAGCCAAGAAACCCTAGGTAAGGCACAAATTTCAGTACTCACAAGTGTGAGTGAAATATGATGAATAATACAAGGGTTTATACCCTTATTTATACAATACTAATGACCAAAATTAGGTAAAAAAGGCCGACATGGCCTGTTACACATAATATCCAGTTTTTTACATTAAATGTCATAAATAAACCCTAAATCAAGCAATAAATATGATGTCATTCCCTTTTAGGGTGACATTAGGCCATTTTAGGGCAACATTGGCCTCTTGGAGAAAAACGTTAGGCCTCCTTGGGCCTTAGGATCCTGCCACACGTGCCACTTGGAACACAACTGCCTCCAAAGTATCCAAAACGCTGGGTGACGTCATGGGTGACCTAGGTGGCGTCATGGGCCTTCCAAGGCCTACATCATGGTGAAAAGGGAAAGACCCCCCTGGGTTGAGGCCTACCAGGCTGTCGCTAGTGGAACATACTCCACTCTCTCCAGTGCAAACCCCTGATCTATCTCTGCTCTTGGCTGGGGTCTCAACATCCATCTGTTGGGGATTTAGCCCCATTGAGGTCTAAACTAATCATCTCCCCATGTGTACCTGTCCATCGGGTGTGGCCCTGCAACATAAAAAAATACGCCCTCCATGGGCTCATAAGTCATAGGGATCATAGCAATGCCAATCACATCTAATCATCAAGTTATTTAAACATGCATGAAACCCCCTTTACCCAGACAAGTGCTCAAAGGCGTTTTGATATTCTACAAGCCAAGTTTGGAGAGGATGTTAGGACATCTTATTGGGGTAGTGCTCATTGGATGTGGGATGTTACTGGGTGAAGACAAATCCATGCCATGTGAGTGGATGAGGTGGAAAGGGATGTCTAGGCAATGGGTGCAGTGATAGAAGGGAAATGCATGGATTACTCGTGGGTGCCTCTGAAGAGGGTGAGCTGCACCTTGTCATGGATGCAAATGTTTCCAAGCCCATTCATGACTTTTATCTTCTATTCTTATTGCTCTTTCTTTCAAGAGGCTAGTTAGGGGACACTACCCTGGCATGGTGACCAGTGGTGGCAATGTTACCTACAAGCATTTCATGGAAATGAGAAGGTTGGCTCGTGATGAGACCCCCTTTCTCTTGGCTATGCCACCAAGAGCCATTACCCTGGCATGGTGATCAGCTGAATGGTAGTGTCATACTGCTACATTCCCATGGACCTAATAGGTTGGCTCGTGATGAGACCCCCTATCCTCCAACTAGGTCTTGATTTATTATTTTTTATGGGTCCCTCTGTTTCTTGCTGAGAAGCCTTTTATTTCTTTCTCGGGGATACCTGGATGAAGCATCTCAAGGTTTCATTCCTTTGGATTTTATATTTTTCCAGCTACTTTTACCCTCTAGGCCTTTAGCTCCTTCTTCCCACAAGGTAAGGTACAACCCTTGGATAGTTTGGCCAAACCAATTCCTAGACCAGTGTATGGGATGGATGAGCGGGAAAAAGATGAAAAGTGGTAAGTATGGTGGGCACAGACGATGACCTTTCATGAATCCCCCCAGTGGAAAAATCAAACCCTATGAGAACCAACTTACTAAGGCAATATGTCATTCCCCCCAGGTGTGGTCAAGTGGAAAGGCATAAGGTCCAAGAACACGCTAGAAGCAAAAATAATTAAATGCACATATTCAAATGTTTTGAGAATTAAAGTGACACATACCATGATACCTAGACTCATTACCTCATGGAGAAAGACCCATTTCTGTTGCAGGACCAGGCCGATGTGATGGATTCTGCTGCTGTTGACAAAGTGGAGGCGCTGAAGAATAAAAGGATGGGCCCTTCAGGGCCATGCTCAAGTCGATCTGGATCTCGGTAGTCCATGTCTAGAACCTATGGGCCTCGAGACATAATCTCCTTAGTTATCCCTAGGCTAAGGGATAACAAGTATTACAACCACTTGTTTTTTCAAATCCATTTTAGATCATTGGTAATAGGGATAAGAAAGATGAATGTGGTGAGAAGAGGGATGGCATAGAGAATAAAAATGAAGGAGGAAATGAAGGGTGGTGATGAATCCAAAGGTGATGATAAAGATAAGAAGGATTCAAGCAATAAAAATGAATTCTTTATTCCTAGATATGTCAATGAGAATGTTCACCCCCCGTAGTTATTTAATGATGAAAACCCAAATTCCTTTTCTATAATGTAACCCTCTTAGAGAACCGTTGTTAGATATGTGTCTTGAGAAGCCTTAAATCCTTGGGGAATTGAAAGGTTGTAATTTCAGGATATTAATGTATGATCGAGCCCAATGAAATCAATTAAGATGATAGAAAAAATTTCTTGTGCATGTATCTAGGCTTCAAGGCATCGCACCACTAACTGCTTGGGAACTCAAATGGTGTTTTTTCATCTTCCCATTTATTAATCTACATTTTAGTGCATGGAATAATTTTTATTGAAATTCATGTATTAACCCTTGATGTAGTGTCTCCAATCCATTCAGGTGGAACATATAACTGAAACCATGATATAAATAAACCAATATATGTATCCCACATTTTGCAAATTCTTGTTCTATGTCTAAAATTTTGGTCTGAATTCAGGTTATATGTATGAAATCAAGTTTGAGGTCTCATATATATTTTTGTAGCTTACTACAAGTATATATATAGAGACTCCTATGGATTCTCTTCACTAATGTGTTTTTATGTAGATTATCTTACAATACTATTTTATATTCCTATCGTCTAACCCAAAGCAAAGATGCCAAGCATGACTCAAAGTTTATATTCACATGGTTTATATGATTGTAGTTGTTGGTTTTAGTGAATCTTCTTATGGTTTATGTTCCAAGCCATTGATTTGTCAAACTGGTGTAAGTGGTGGAGAGAGGTCCCATCTCCTTTGGCTCATAATACAAGTGTCTTGAAATTTATAACTGGGTGGAGAAGTGGGGCATAGGGGAGGAAAAGGAGGTATATTTGGGGCATGAGGTAGGGGGGAATAGGGGAGAGAAGAAGAAGAAGATAAATATGAGAAGGAAGAGGGTAAGAGAGAGAGGAAGAAGAAAAAAATGAAGAAGAGGAGGAATGCAAGGGGGAAGAATAGGAGGAGGGAAGGGAGGGAAATGAATAGGAAGAAGATGAGGGAGAGGAAGAATAAGAGAGAGAAAGAGAAGGGAGATGGAGACTAATAATATAAATATAGAGGATAAGAAGAATAAGAAGAAGAAGGATAGAGAGAAGGAAATAATATGAATAGGAAGAGGAATAGGTATGTAAACCGTAAAATACTTATTTGTTTTGTATTTTAATTATGAATATGATTTTTTAAACCCTACATTGAAATCCATACTAAATACATAATCCAAATATAAATCCCCACAATAACCCCAAATCCCATCCACTCACATCCCAAATCTAAAATTAGCATTAACAATTTGTAAATTAAAATAAATTGGGGCAAATGAGATTACAAATAATTTTACCTTTTGTGTGGTGGATCCAATAGATTTGTTGAAGTGCCCTCAAACCTGCCTTGCCTACTCCTACTGAATGGCCTAGAAATATCTCACAAGTATTTCCCATACAATTATACCAAATGAAATAAAATCGATCTTTATTTTTCACTTTGTATTGGAATGTGAAACAATGCGACACAAAATTCACTTTTGTTGTCACCTTGCTTTTTCAAATCCACAAAAAATTGTGTTGACATTGCATCATATTAGCAACACAAACATGATGAAACACTATGCAAACATTTTGACGTAAATATGACGAGTTCCCATTTTCAACATCACATTTAGTGACCTCTTGAGACATTTACCTTGACTCAAGATGACACTAAATATGATGTAGGAAAAATAATGCAAATCAAGGGCCTCGTGTATTATACAGGATTAACAAGGCATCTATGAAGTAAACTTGTGATGATAAAGCCCAATACTGTAGTAGTGACAAATCATTTTAGTATTCAAGGAAAATTCCACTCATTTAACTATATGGGATTAAAAAATGAGTAATTTATCTCAAATAACAATTACTAGGAGATAATGAATGTTTGTATTGAGAGATGCTTCTTTCATAGTGGTGTTCACTCTTTTTTATTGCTTCCACACAACAAGCTTCATATTATTGAGAGAAAATACTAAGAGAAATTAGATATGTTTGAATAAAGAAGGGTAAGTGTTCATGTAATTCCATTGATCCTCTAGCTTATATTGGTAACTAAACACAAGTTTGTCCAATTTAGAATTATGTTTTTCAAGGGTCTTTTCATTTATTATCTCAAAATATGACCATTTAAACTCATTATTTAAGGGACAAGGATGAGTGTTGTTCATAATATGTTTGACCAACATGAGGTTACAGAGCAATAAATGTTTGATTGGTAGGAGGTGTATGCCACATGGTCATTGTACTCAAACATGTTAGTGAGTGGTATGGTTGGAATGGATATCATACACATGCTTGATTACATACGGTGTTTTTGAGAGGATGCCACTTATCTTCTAGGATGTATGAATAGGTAGTAGAACCTACACAACTTCAATTGTAATATGAATGAGCTTTGTCCGTGACATTATTTTAACATTACATGGCATTTTGACTTTCATAAGATGAAAAAATGAATTATATATAATATCATTAGGGATTTGGACATTAGTAGAGTGTGGCCATGGTTAGCCTCTTAATGTGTATGTATGTAGGTATGTTAAACTTTAGGTTATAATAAGGTATATGTTAAAATACCTATAGGTATAATACTTAATGTAATATAGATTTATATAGAATTTGGTTCATAATAAGATTCACTGGTAATTTTAAGTCATACAACACAAGAGAGACTAATAGATCTAATATTGAGGAAAAAATTGTATAATCGACAAGACAAAATTTTCTTGGATGAAGTTCTAGCCAAACTCTAATAGGAATAACTTAAAGAAAATAGAGCTAAGGTACTCAAGGAACAAATATGGATTTTGGGTTATGATCTGGAATGTGGCATTGGCTAGTGATCTAGAAAAGAGTAAGAGATCAACCAAGTCCATGATAGAGGATCCACATATGATGATATTTCATTCTAAGAAATGTTAAATATGGTGTAAATCTTAGCAAGTGTCGAGCCTATGATATAGATTTGAAATTCCATCACACCCTTGATTTATGTAATAATTTATATAATTAATTTATTCTCACACACACTACATGCCCTTGTATTGTAACTTATTTACAATTACGTATATGAGGGTTCACTCATGGAACCAAATAACATGCCTTTAAATAAATGAGATTTTAGTTATTCCAATTGTTACTAAGATAAAGGTAATTAGGTCAGAGCCTTGTATTCTTCCATAGTGAAATAGGGCATTAGACAATTCCTAAAATACCGCGGGTCAAAAGAATTTGTCATCTTTGTGACACTATGAGGTTTGAAGATGAAAAACACTTTCTCTTAAAATGTATCACATACACCCACATCATATCACAATTTCAAAATATTTGTTACGATACCAAACTTCCTAACCTCTTAACTCATCAAAACTATGGTGATTTAGGAACACTTCTCTTAAATATTTTCAAGCACAAAAATAGAATTCTAAAGAAACCCAAACAATTTCATACCTTTCTTAAGGTTCGATAGACCAGCTTTGGTCTTAGTGGATGTTAAACACCATCATCATCATCATATTGTACTTATTTGTAACTAAATGTAAACTACAATAATATATTTATTACATTATTTTATATCTAGATATATAATTCATGAATGTGATTACATTCTCACATATTTTTATTAGTCCAATGAATTCCATAATTTTATAGTTTAATGCAAAAATATGATTATTGTTTTAGGGTTGTGTCCAATGATTTAGTTTAATGTACTTAGATAAGTGTATCTCTAAAACGTTTTTTTTTTTTATCATATATCTTATTTAAGGAGGTATATCATTCACAACACTAGTTCCCTTTCCTAAAACACACTGCATATTCTAAAGTTTGGGTTTGCATGTTAACTCCTAATGGTCGCCACCCACCGAATTACATGATTCCCTCCTTGCCTTCTAAATCTAGGGATGGATGCCACCAATGGTGGGTCAAATTTGGTTAGTTATTTTCATGCACCCTAAACCCTAAACCAAGCCCTGATTCCGGTCTCTGAGAATAGTTTCACGATTACTCATATGTATGGTTTGGACTTGGTTTGATCCACTCTAATAGATGAAAAAATAGTAGAATATTTATAGGGATTTCTAGAGGAATGGGTAACATATTTATTGAAATGTTCCTGTAACATCCATATTTCACTGGACACATTTTCATAACATTGATTATTCTTTGAGGACACTTGCATGCAAGTGATCTAGCTAAACATGGTACTATATGATCAACTGATTTTGTTTATGAGTTAAAATTTATGTTGTAATTGAGTATTGAAATTTCAATATGTTATTAATATTGATGTATAGCATTGACATGTATTATGATGAGGTTTCCTGAGTGTGCATGAAACATGACACGATGAGGATGTTGATGACATTGACAAAATACCTTGGACTTCGGATTGAGTTAGGCACTGGACTATTAACTTTGATTATGAGTACTTGATTTTATTATGCATGTATTATGATGATGATTTCAGTTATAGATTTCATGTATAAGAGTTATTAATATTATTTTTGTCAGTGGATGCAGGCATGGTAACCCTTTCTAATCCAACTCACATATGGAGTAAATGGGTCATACACATATATCAGATAGATTAGGGAGAGGTTGTGTAACGTCCCTGTCATAGCCTAATAGCACTCCCGCCGTGACTTGAGCTGAAGGTTAACAACTACCTTTTTCCTGAGAGATTCACGATGCCGTGAGGGTAGATTGAGAAAATTGCTCACAAGGATTTCTAGGGGGCACGCAATAAGAAAGAATCCTTATTCCTTAGTAAGCCCTTAGTCTCACACAAGGTCGACAAGTGGAGTATTGATTCCAAGCGTAAGATGACTTTGAAACTAAGTCAAAAGTGAACAACATAAGGAATGATGAGTGACACCTTGGAGAACGTAGGTGCGTCTTGAAGGGCATGTCACATGCATAAAATTAATAAGCTAAAAAAAATATAGAAGACCATAGGGAATAAAACGAATACTTAGAACTGTTAGAAAAGAGAATATAAATTTATATTAATTTATAAAACAGAAACATGATAAAATCTAAGTCTAAATGTTTATGCCAAAATAAATTTTATGGGAAATTTAGACTAAATAAAAATTAGTAAAGAGAGAATAAAAATTTAAGACATGTGCAAAATGTGTGCATGAAATTAATAAAAGAAAATTTTAATTTAAAATAAATTATTTCATGTGGAAAGGTGGATTCAACATAGAGTTAGAATCCTAAGTCAAACTAGACTCTAAATCCTAAGTAAGAGAAGGATCCTAATCAAACTCCAACAATAATTTAGTTAGGAGACACAATAAAGGAAGAATTGGGGAATTAAGAGACAAATAAAATCTAGGAAGTAATTGTGGAGGTAAGAAAAATTTTCAAAAAAAATTATTTAATTAAAACGAAATAAACATGTGGAACTTGAAGGAAGAGTGACATGTGTTTGGGGTGAATAGTCTCTAATTTAATCATTTAAAATTATCTAATTATGCATGAAATGACAAGTGTCAAGATATAAATTCTTATAAAAGAAAGGAGAAGAAGGATTAAGGCACCCTATTGTTGGATGACTGAAATGCTGTCAAATTTTCTTGACTAGTTTATTTGTGTGAGTTGGGTTGCAAGTATTGTGTAGGAGGTGGAAACCTCTCCTTGCGAGGGAAAGATTGAGCTAGCTTTAGATCTGAGTTTCTGTGTGTGACCCCTTTGCAACTCAGGGGGCTAAGGGGGAAGAAGAGTATCCCTAGCGTTGACTGGAAGGTACCAGTAAAGTCGCTGATTATCAAGCCAAGGGACATGTACAATCATGAGTTGAAGATCAACATCACGTATCCTTATAACAAATATATGTAGAACTATTGTTTGGATATTAATATAAGATATTGATATTTCCACAATAATTAGATTGGTTTTTATTAACATAAAAAAAAT
>ML792653.1:214289-229503 GCA_009831015.1 Picea engelmannii | reverse complement strand
TTCATGCATATGCAAGCCCTTGCAAACTCTTGTTCCTGAGTTTATACTTTAAGGCTCTAAAGTATACCGTCAAGGCATCTGAAAAGACATAGAGAGTTAAGGGGAAAAATATCAATTGTGAAGGGTAAATCAGAGTTGATTCCTCAACTACCTCTGTCTAGCTTCCCATTGTTCTTGGATGCTGATATCTCTCTCGATAACTACCCATGAATGTTCTAACTCGACCCGAGTATTTGCTGTTTGTAGGATGGTATTAAATAAGTTCAAAGCAATGCTAGTTTGATCTAGAAGGCCGGGTTCTATGTTAGGATGTCTATTATTGGGGACAATCATGAGGGGTAAAACTTTATTAAATCATAAAATGTTCAAAGATTTGTTACTTCTGTTTTGAAAGATAAAAAGAAAAAGGAGTTTTTATTTATTTAAAATAATAACACAACAACAGTAAAGGCCATTTCCTGTACTTGAAATAATTAGGAGTGTTGAGGATCATGGAATAAGAAAAATGTAACGCTGTTGAAAATATGAGGCTTTAATCATGAAAGAATCTCATATCATAACAAAAGAAGGGAAGAAAAACGAAATTTCTAATGAAGTACAAAATGTAACCATCCAAATGACCTACAGATCTTGAAACTGCTGATAGCAATCACAGAGGAAAATCTGTAAATGATTAGATAATCAAATAAATTCAAACTATAGTAGAATTTTGTGCTAAACTATAGCTGCTCATTCATTAGAAAGACATGAGAGAAAGATGTTGAAAACAAAGTAAAGGGACACATAACTTCAAGTTGACAGAATTCATAATCTCTTCTGCATTATCTTTATCAGTGTAAATCAGAAAAACTTCTAATTACAATCGGCTCCAAAAAAAAAATTCTTTTTCCAGTCTTGTGAAATTATATTTATACATGATCACAAAATTCTTTTTCTGTTGGTGATTAACTAACTTCTGAAGGCCAACGGTTACATAAATGTGCAATGTTGAACCGTTTACATTTCTATCTTTATCTTCTTCGTTATTTTGGTGATGAAAACTTTCAAAATAATACTTTATTTCTTTGTTGATGAACTTCCTTCTTCTGTTTTGAGACAACGAATACATTTCCCCAGAAACTGCACCAAAACTCTAGGAGCCTCTGGAATATCTTTCGCCTCAAATAGGAAGAACTTTCTCTGTAATTCTGGTAGACGATCTTCAATTATCTTTCTTGTAAACTCAATAGTTTGTAACTTTAAATTTGGCTTCACCATCCATCTATTAATTTGTGTGACATCAATTACCTTTATTTGTGAGATTTCTATTTGAATTTCGTCCAGATTCTCCTTGAAACTTAACTGATGCTTTCCAATGTTAATTTCTCCTAACAAACCAAGACAATCGTCTCTTCCAATGTTCAATGAAGCTTTGTCTAGAAGGTCAAAAATTCCTTGTCAATAATCATTAACCTCTTTGGTTATTCTCTTGTTTTCGACAAGGTTTGCCTCCCATATATTGAGTATTATATCCCCTTTAATATTTTCTGAAACCAATAGCTTTTGAGTTTTTTTGACTTCCTCTTTTGCTGAAAGAGCTACTGCCTTTTGAAAAGTGGTTCTGGCTACTTTTGCTTCTTTCTCTTTTAAGAGAATACTATCAAAAGATTTGCTTACCTCCTGAAAGTAATTCTGAATAATTTCTAGCTTAGAGATCACTCCTTGTTGCTCTTTTTCTATTTTTGCATGTATTTCCAACACCTGGGCTTGGAAAGTTTCTATCTCTACCACTTGATTTTGAATTGAATTTATCTTACTTTGTAATTGTTTATTCATTTCTTCTTGATGTAGGACCTTTCCTTGACTGACCTGTATCTTCAGGTTCTCTTCATTTAAGCTGGCTTTTAGTATTTGAATCTCTTGTATGTCACTGACTTTGGCTCGCTCTAACCCTTTGTTTATTTCTTGACTGATATTTTTTTTAGTCTCCTTTAATTGACTCTGTAGTTGGGCTATCATTTGATCTTTTTGTTGTAACCTAGTTCTCAAGTTACCTACAGAGTATAAATTTACTGTTGTGAAGGCTCCCATTGTGCCTGCTATTTCTGTAGCGAAATCCCCTTCTTCAAGATTTTGTCCATCTACGATGATATTATGCTTTTTTATCATCGTGTCTCCTCTTGGATGCATTTCCTATTTCAAGATAGCCCTACTCTTTTTTCTGAAAAAATAATCGAATGAAGGAATCTCGTCTCTAGAAATAGGTTCAAAATCACTAACATATAGAGCTTCCATTTGGGGGTTTTCGTAAGTAGACTGCAAAGGGGTGAAAGAAGTAATATGACTTCCAAGATCTGTTGATGTCGTCCCTCCTACTTTTTTTGGAAAGTTCCCAGGAATTTCTGGGGATGCTTCCAACTCTTTTCCTTTCCCTGACTCTGAGTTCTCGGTCTGTTGAATTTTTGTTTTTTGTGAAGGCGTTTCAGTCTCCTTCGGATTTTTCTTTGTATTTGTTTTATACTATAGCTCTGATTCAAAACTTGGGGGAGGCTCTTCCTGCTCTGGAGGGGGAGTTGTGGATTCACCTTGCAATATCTTCGGTAAATAGCTTCGCCTGTGACTTTGGAAAGTCATTAAACCAGTCTGTAAGTTGGGTGATAATGCCCGTACTTTGTTTAGTACCTCCTTGTAGGTTTTGAACTCTTTGAACATATCATCATAAGCAGACTTTTCGTGTTCATAATATTTCATACCGTAGTGTATCAAGTGTTTGTTCAGTAATTGATAAGGGTCATGCCTTTTGTACTCAATATTTAACAATTTGACTTCTTTGAGTGCTTCTGCTTCCACCTTGGAATGGCCCAAGTTTTGTAATGAAAATTTCCCGATGTGCACAGAGAAGATTGGCCAGGACTTCTTTTGAGCCACCTTTATCTCTATTCCGATACTGACTTTCACTATTTGGTGTGCTACTTCCCTACACACTAGTCTGTATGGGAGGAATTTTGGAAGCGCATGAGGGGGGATTGAGCACCCATAAACCCTGATGTAGGAGAAGCTTTCTTCAATGAACCAATTAACTATTGCCTTGAGGTTTTCTGAGACTGTTTCAGAAATGCGAGGAGGGTCACAGCCATAAATTTTTTTATGCATTGGTATTACTACGAAATGACAAATTTTGTAAAATGAATTTTTTGCGTTTTCTTCCCACATCTCAGAGTGATACTCGTGAATGGGTTCGAGGCAGGTTATGTTCCAACTCCAATTCATCAAGGGGAATGGAGTCATAAAACAAATTGTGTCCATGATGTATGCTGACATGTAAAATGCCACTGGTTGACCTCAGGATCTTGCAACTTTGTAATTTGAAACCTCTTTGGCTAGGTTATCGGATAAAATCTTTCTCTAGTTAAAACTATATCCTTCTGATGCTTCCTCTAAAAAGGGCACCCATTCTGCGAGGAAATGACAGGGACTCTTTTTTCTAAAGAGTCTGCACAACATCATGGCTACATAAACCATGTACTCATTCAAAGAAGCCGTGGCATAAATTACGTGGGTATCGGCCCTAAATTTTGATGGACATCTCCAACAACCTTTGATTAAATAAGGGTAAGTTTGGTCTACCTCAGTACATTCCTTTCTCTGAAATTCAACTATAAATTCAGAATTGTAAATATATTTAGGATTGGGTGAGAGTTTGTACATTACTTGGATATGTTTAGTTCTGAATGAGCCGATAATGACCACTTGATCGTTTAAAATGATTCTCGTTGGAATATCAATCTTCTCTAAAGCCCAACTGATCATGTCGTTGTACGCCATGAGTCGTGGGTGTGCTACAATCTTGTGAAGTTCTGATTCTGCTATGTTCCGAAGGTGATTCTCGGAATCATTAGGGGAATTTTTGATCTCGTAGTCCAGAATTTCATAGATTTGTCTCCAGGATTTGATCGAGTTGATAGCATGTGGCATGGTGTCAGATATGACATCTCCCTCTGGGCTGCAAATCTCAGTTGTATATTCACTCTTCTTGGGTCCCTTCTTTGGTGCCATAACTTTTTTATTGGAATGAAAACCTGTCACAGAAGAGAGGTGTATAAGCTTGGCTGGATGCGAATTACTCCTGATAGAAATAAAAAGAATAAGGTTCAAAACATAGACCTGTAATTTTCCTTTAACTCATTTTATGGTAAAAGTACTGACACAACTGCCAAGAACTTAATACCTTTAATGTAGAGAATATTTATGATATACGCATTTGCGTCACATAAATCACTAGCTATTCGTTATTAATATGGCCGTATTTCGACGATTCAAAATTCAAAATTCGAAAGATCTCGTTCAACGGAACCTGAAAAATGAAAATAACTAAGAAGTTTAATTACCATTAATTGTGTTTTTAAAACGAAGTTAGTTCATTTTAAACATTGATTTTGAGTCGAGATTTCGTGTTTTAGGGTTTTGGGGATCTTTTTTACAAGAGGTATGTCACCACTAAACCCCGAATCCTGAAATCGCGATGAGATAAGTTTAGGCCTTAGCTTTGGTATTGAGTTGGGACTTCGCGTTTCGGGGTTTCAGGGATCTTGCTTACATGAGGTATGTCACCATTAAACCCCGAATCCCGAAATCATGATGAGTTTGGTTTAAGCCTTAACTTTGGTATTGAGTCGGGACTTTGTGTTTTGGGGATCTTGCTTACACGAGGTATGTCACTATTAAACCCCGAATCCCGAAATCACGATGAGATTGGTTTAAGCCTTAACTTTGGTATTAGTAATTTAATTAATCAGGATCAATAACTAACTTCCTTTTTTTTTGGGAAATCGAAGATCGAGATTTCGCGATTCGATATGTATTGAAAACGTATTGCTCTGAGTGAACCCGGATCCCGAAAGGTTAAAAGATTGTTAATTAACTCGTTTAGGGTTTTAATTTATCGTGATTAAAAGTACTTTACAGAACGTGCGTCGGGACTTTAAAACACTTGAGTTTTCTTCCTTTTATTATTAAAAAAATAAAAAATAAAGCCATTTCGGGATTTCGGTACCGGGCTTTTGGAACTGATAGCGAGGATTATACCTTATGGAAAGCCGAATCCTGGAAAAAAAAAGTTTGAGTCTTAGAGATAAAAAATTTAAGACCTGTTTCCAACACAAACCTTAGCCTTTTCCATAAGAGATCCCTCTTTATATAGTGTGAAAGAGATATGGATGAGGGGATTAGGATGATCCCACTAAATCAAAGAAGCGAGTGAGATCCAAACTGATCGGAGGCCACCTCATCTTCTAGAAGATTCCCTTCCAGAACATTCATGAATTTTGACGTTTCCTTTTCTTAACCATCATTGCACCCTATGTACAAGTAGCATGCGATGATGTCGTAGTCCAATTTTAGTGTAGAGTGCAATGATCAGGCATCATCACACCCCATGCATACAACAGGGTGTGACGACCTTCCTTGTTATAGTTTTTGAAAGAGGAAAAACAAACAACTTTCCTCATGGAGAAAGTCTCTCTCAACATTTTCAAGGAACATGAGCACATGTTGTCAGTTGATCACTGAGGTGACCAAAATAATGTGTAACAGAATGCCCCCCAAAGTATGAAACTAGAAATTGTGACAGCTGACATACTTTGTAGAATGTGTGTGTCGAAAACAAGGAGTGCATCGACCAGGAACCTGCAAACAATCAAGCATCTGCATAATAATATACCATTTTTTGAGGTAGGCATTCCCATGCTCATACCACAAGTGATTCTAGTCATAAGTGTCAAGTGAGTCATGGCCAATAAATATACACTGTGGATCTATGTCATCATGATTCAACATAACCACCATGAATACATTGTGGATCTATGCTCGAAAAGAATTCAAATTCAGACATAGCCACGAGACATACACAATGGATCTAGGTGTCAGTACAAACTAATGAATACTCCGTCGCAACATGGAACTAGATGATGAGATCCAGAGTCTTCATTTCGATCGTATCTAAGTATGAATCTAGCCATGTGATCACATGTGTCAAAGTCGAACATGGTAGAAACCATTTGATTACCGGTCATTAATGAAAACCATTAGCAAGTGTGAGGGAAATAAAAATTGATGTCAATGACTCCCAAGGTACCCTAGTACAATCCAACGAATGTGAATAAATGAGTTGAAGTCGAACACTCGATGGAATCTTCTAATCAGGGGTCAATAATGTGAACCCACTGTTGAAAGAGAAGAAGCCTACCATTGAGACATGCAGGCTCTAAGGTACTAAATGACTTCTAAATCTTGTTCCTGGATAATGAGTTGAAGTCGACAAGAAAAGACTCGTCATAGGAGGGCCTTGATGTATCCCCCATCAATGAAACGAAATATGTAACAGATTTGAAGTAGATCAAAGTATGAAGTTATTCAAAACTGACTCAGGGAAGGCCGACATGGTAGAAAATTTATAACTGCAGATGGCCGACTCGATAGAAGGATTGTTTAGGTTGGAATTCTCTCGAACATATGAATGACACAACAATTGTATTGGCATCATTGACTCAAGGAGGACCCAACATATGGACTTTGTAGATGGTCAAACAAGAGATCAATGGATTTCCCAACCCAGATACAATGATGAAAGGGGGTGTCATGTTCAAGAGCGACTATTACTGCCACTAACACAAATACAGAGACACATTTCTTTCCCAAATTTCCTCCACCATTTCTGGTGAGTACCTCTTTATTTTTACGCAAGCTTGAGGAGGATAACATATGCTTGTAAATGTAATCTCATCCTTTGGATGAGTCCCTCGGAGTATGTTTAACGAACCCTAAGAAAGAGTGGTTCGATCCCATATGGGTCTTTCGATGCTTGTTTAATGAGTCCAAAGAAATAAAACTAAGGGTTTTTTCATTTTTAGAGAGTCTAAAAAACACTTAAAGAGAACTTCATAAGGTCCTTTTTCGTAATATAGTCTGACGAGACCAAAAAATAGATAACCCACCATTAATTAGATGTTTTCTTCAAATACTTTTATGAGCGTGAAAATAACAAAGTCGCTCGACCATGTTTTCATGTTTAAGGAGTTTGAAAAGAGCTTAAAGCATACTCCATAGGTTTTGTTTTTCAGATTACCAATGCGAGTTTGAAAAAACGACAAAATATTACTTGATTACATTCTCATGGTTTCACGAGCATGAGAAATAATTAATACCGTGCTCAGAGTTTTTCCTGAAAAACCCTAAAAGAATCTGTACATAAGAAAGATATGCAAAAACAAATAAAAAAGGATGGACGCTTGTTCAAATGTCTCGTCCTTAGACCTTTTAATCTGCAAAATCCAACTCTTTACCAAGTTGGTTAGACTTTTAGGGCATGGATAAAATATAAAAATAATATAGTTTTGGAATAAAAAGTGGCAAAAAACAATAAAATAGGCCTAAAACACCATTTTACCATTTCATTTGCAAATTTACCCAAATAATGCCCCAAAACCCTTTTTCTCCCCAAATTTCAACTGTCTATTGTGGAGCGTGTGGTGGATCATTTTGCGAGCCATCTCTATCAACCAGGTAATCTTCTTCTTCTTTATCCTTTCATGGTTTCAAATTTTGTTTTCATTCGTCAAATTTGGATCTTAGGTCAATTTTTTGGGGCTACCTGCGTGTTGAGATCGTTGCAAGTCCACTGTATCTTGAACTGCGACAATCTTGCATTGTCGCAGGAGACCCCATAGATAGGGTGCGATGACGTCGCTCTGCATGAAAGCGCAGCCCTGCAACGACCACAATAAAAAATTTGAAAATATAAACTAAACTAGAAAACCCCCATAAATGAATTTTTATGTTTCTAATCTTCTTTAAATGTTCCTTGGCATGATTTCCTTGGTCAAGATGCTTGAGTGGTGTGAGAGAGAGCATGAGGAAAAGAATTATTTTTCTGGGAATGACCTAGGCACAATTATGGATCTAAGGCAATGTGGGTTACTCAAGTTTTTCAGGATTTAAGGCATGAGAGCCCAGTTGAGGCCGCTAGAGTATTTAGTTCACATGTGGGATGTGAATGAACATGCCTTTCGTGTGGGTGTTCATACACTCACAATAGATATAAAGGATCTATTATCTGAAAAGGTTGTCTCGCTATGGTTCATGGGTATCACTCACAGACAATAGGGGTGGGGGTGAGACTATGAATTACTATGCTCGCCACCATTGTGTGCCAGGTATCGAAAAACACAGTGGCAAGGTAGCTATCATAGATGTCTAGGATTTACCATTGCGGACCATCATTTACACAATTACCCTCATGGCAGGGAGTGCAACTCCCCATATGGATTTTCAAATCCATTTTTAGTATGCGATAGAGTGCATGGAACCCAGGGTCTTCAACTGGTGTGATTGTGTCCTGAAAAGCATGAAAAAACAACTCACAAAGTGGCGAAAAGGTCAATTGAAGCAGTTTGGATACATGTCCATTTTGGTGTCCTTATTTCTGGAGAGAGTTCTTGTCCTACGTCTGTAGGTGGAGTGGGATATAACATCTCCATAGGATCCACGGATGAAGAGGTGGGTGGATCTAATGGCTTGTCATGGTGGTGTTCCCATCGTCAAGTATGACGATAGTTTCTTCCAATAGCAGAGGAATCAGTTACTCATGGTGGAAGAATATGCATACGCCAGGATAGATTTTTGTGGGGATCCAGATTTATCTCTTCCTGAGGGATCCCAGTGGGGGGACATAGGTAAGAAGGATTTTTTTTTTTATATAATGTTTTTGATATTTTAATTATATAAAATGTTTTTTGTGTCATCTATCGAAGACTAGTCAAGTGCTCTTAATAATGTAGATGTGGGGCCTTATCGTCCTCCGGGATATTCTCCCATACAAAGGTGAGGAGAAAGAGGTGTTGTAGCAAGGGTAGCTGCTGTGGATCTTGAGGCTATTAAACAAAACCTAAAGGGACTAACCATGAATGCCCCTGATGCCACGGTGGATGAACTTCCTAGGCACTATCAACGCCACACAATGGGCGGATCTGCATCTATTGGTCGACTGCTTCGTAAAGTGGAACATGCAGTCACTTGTTATAGTGAGCAACATCCTTGATGATTTTTGTACATGAAGCCATGAGCTTCAATTTTTGATATTTTGGCTCTTGGACAAAGAAATTTTTTGAAATGTTTATCGTTATTAATATAAAGTTCCTACCAACTTACTTGTTTTTGTAAATAGTGTGATTGGATTTATAAATGTCTCAAATGTATGTATAAAACATAATTAGCCAATGCATCTATCAATGTATTTAGACATCTACGAATATGTTGATATTCAATGTAATCAAAATATCTTTCCAAGAGGCGAATTCGTAAATATACCCTTAACAAAGTAGGACTTCAGATGGAATAAATGTTACTCAACTATAGTAATACTAACTGTGAATCAATTCGTACAATAAAATGACAGATGACAAGTGAAACGACGTCAGTTAAAAACTCGATAACTGCACTGTATTCTGCAATATTATTAGTTGCACGACAAAGGCAAACACCATGTAGACTCATCAATTCATCTGTAGGTGCGTAGATTTCCCAAGAAGTAGACACTAAGTTTTGAGTACTGCGACTAGAACCATCAACAAAGTTGATATAGGGTAGCAAAGACACCAACATTTGGAAGCCAAACACAATGCAAGGTAAGCAGCTGAAAGGTGGAACCAAAAACAAAAAGCACACAAGAGTATGATACACTAAAAATACAAAACACTCACGCAAAATGGTTTAAGCACAATACTTATTCAAGTAAATCCCATTTCTGGGTTCACTCAAAGGAATTCCATCATAATATACCAGCTCATAGGCTCCTTTATCCAACACTTGTTTGACAATATAAGGACCATGCCACATAGGTTCGAATTTACCAGACCCTAATAAGTCACAATCTTGTTCATAAAGAAGAACCAAATCTCCCTCAGAAAAAAAAAACATGTGGTTTGACATGTTTGTCATATTGATCTTTGAAACACTTTTTCTGAGTTTCAATGACTAAGGAAGCATCACAGTGGGTCTCTTCTAATTTCATAAAATACAAAAGATGTTCCTCTTTAGCCGAGGTGTTAGGGAGAAGTTCGAAAACTAGTTTCAAAGATGGGATTTCACATTCAAACGAAAAAATTGATTCAAGACCATATACTAATTGGAAAGGTGTGAACCCCGTGGCAGACTTAACGAATGTCTGATAGTCCCATAATGTTGAGAAAAACATTGTGTGCCAACTTGACTTGTGAATTCCTATCATCCCTCAAAGCATAGTAGCAAGAACATTGTTGATTGCTTGAACCTATCCATTGGCCTGCGAATAATAAGGGGTTGAGTTTTCACATCGAAGACCCAACTTATCGATAAGTTAAAACATCATGAAATTACAAAAATGACTACCATGGTCAGTGACAATGGATTGAGGGACACCAAATCTAGTAATGATATGATTGAATATGAATAATGCTACATTTTTCCCTGTATTATCAAATGTAGGCATCGCCTCGGCCCACTTAGTGAAATAATCCACGGCTACGATGATGTATCCATGCCCCTTGATCGAGTGAGGGTTACATGTCATGAAGTCAATGCCCCATTTAGCGAATGGACCAACGAAAAATACAGGGTGAAGAGGAGAAGGATTAGATCAGATATTATTGTTGTAGGTTTGACAAACATGGCATTTCTGGATGACAACAATGCAATCCTTAAACAATGAAGGTCAGAAATAACCAACTCGTAAGATCTTTTGGGTAGTAACATACCCAGACATATGAGTGCCACATGCTCAAGAATGACAGTCATTCACATATTTCTCCACTTCATCATAGGTGAGACATCATTGAAATATGGAATCAATACCACGGCCGTAAAGGGTATCACCAAGGATAATGCATTGACGAGCTTGATACCGAATACGACAACAATATGTACTAGAAATATCAGGCCAGAAAGTTTGGGTTTGGAGATGAATGATAATATCTCCATACCATATGTCGTCAGAATTGATCAGAAAGAGAGGTTCATTAGGTAAGGAATCCTCTGCCACAGTTTCTATTTTAGTAGAGGGAAGGTCACATATCAATTCGAAAAAAACCAAAGACTTCTTTGACTTGGCGCATTCAAACTCCAAATCAAACTCTTGGAGAATAAATATCATTTTAGAGTATTTTCCCCCTAACAATTGTCGAGTAAGGATGTCTTGCAATCAGAAATGGCTATGGTTTTGAGTCATAAGATGTAGTGATGAAAACGTTGAACAACATGAACAACTAGCAAAGCCAGTTTCTCCACATGTAAATATTTGGTTTCGGTGGTCGTGAGACTCCAACTCAAATAGTATATAACATGTCCATCATGCGAATCATCCTCTTGGACTAGAACCATAGCAATGGTAGAGTCTGAATCAACTAAGTGCATGAAATAATCTCGACTATAATCAGGTGGAAACAAAAGTGGTGTACGGGTCAAGGTGAGTTTCAAAGCTTCAAAGACTTTCTTGGCAGTGTCATCCCATACAAAATCATAAGATTTCTTAAGAAGTCGAGTAAATCCTTTCGTTAATTCAGCATAATTGGGAATGGATCGACATAATTTTTTTTCCTTCCCTTGCAAACTTTGGAGTTGGCACAGTGTGGAAGGAGGAGGTAAATTGAGGATAACCTCAACCTTCAGAGGGTCCACTTTAATCCCATGTATAGACACGATAAAACCAAGAAGTCATTCGAACTCCACACAAAAAACACATTTGTGTGGATTCAATTGTATGCAATAATAACAAAAACATAAGAAAATGGCCTGTAGATGTGTCGGGTGATCTTGATGATGCATAGAATGCACCGATAGATCATCTAAATAGGGTTGTACAATGTGCTTAATGTCATGAAAATCATAAGACATAGCGTGTTGAAAAGTCACACCAACATTTTTGAGACCAAAATGTAGTTTCCGGTATGCGAAGGTTACCCAAGGGCAAATAAAAGTACTCTTATGTTGATCCCCAGGTAAAATATTGATTTGATCATAGTCGGAGAAACCGTCCATCAAGGAGAATATTTCACTCCCGGCACAGTCATCAACAATCTGGTCAATGAAAGGGGTTGGATAATTGTCTTTGGGAGAATCTTTGTTTATATCCCTATAATATACACAAACACGGATCGTGCCTTGGTTTTTATTAACTGGAACAAGATTGGACACCCAATTAGTCAAAGCCACAAGATAGACAAAACTGGCTTTAAGAAGTTTTTCAACTTCGAGCTTAATAACAACAGATTTGCATGGGTGCACTGAGCGAAGTCTTTTTCGAATGAGTTTAGTATCCGAGTAAGTCTTAATCTCATGTACAACAATATCTGGATCAATACCAGGCATTTCTTCGTAACTCTAGGCAAAAATGTCACAAAATTCTTGGAAAAGAGCTTTATAAGTACATACCTCATCAATAGAACATGAGGCACCTATGTGAACATTTTCCACAACTTTGGGTTTAATCGAGATATCAAGAGGGATGGTAAGTGAAATATTACCCAAGTTCCCTTCATACAAAACATCATGTGTTGGTTCAGGAACAGAGAAAATAATAACAATGATAGACAGTGTCGAAATCCGTTGATAACTCTCTATGGTCTCAGGTTCCAGGAAGAGAATAGAATGATGATGTCCATCGTCCCATGGAGTATATTCCATGGGCATAACTGTCATGATCATCTCATCAGTGGGAAATATCACATGAAATGGATCAAGAGACGTATCACAGAGAGAATGAGGAGAAGGAGTTGCCGATTGAATGGCCTGATAAGCTAATTCTACCGGACTCAAAGGAATTCAGTTGCCATAACGAAGACAATCATTAGAGCTAGGTAATATCCAAGGGTCATAAGACTCAGGGGTTTCAATAATAGTGGTTGATATCATTTTAATCAAAGTGACAAAAGGAGGAGGAATATGAGGTGGTGGAATGGGGAACACACCCATTAACGTTGAATCTTTTAAAAGGACCACACTGACATTCTCATAACCAGGAGGTGTTTTTGAAATGAAAGGTACATTGCTAGCACGTGAATCAGAATTAAAGAAATCTAGTTGATCGACAGTAATGAATTTTCCTTGGTGCAAGAAATGTAACACACAGAAAAGAGTAGAAACAACTACGTGCATGGAATCAATCCAACTATGGCCAAGTAGAAGGTTGTAATCAAGAGGTGCATCGGATACCTCAACTTCAAAATTAACCGCTTTACCTTCTAACATAATAGACAACAAAGGAATAACACCATAAGGTTTAAACCCTGTACCATTAAAAGCATTGAAAGTATTGTGTGACTCGATAAGGGTAGGAGAGCCAATATATTTCCAATAAGTAACATACATAACGCAAGTCGAGGCTCCTTCTTCATTAACGGTTCGACAAATATTCTTGTTTTCCAAAACAAATTGTATCTGAAATGCTAATTGAGGAGGAAGCCTTGGAATATGATCATCCAAGTCAAAGATTATTAAATTGGTATCGGTAGGATCAATTCCACCAATATCCTTTAACATCACCTTCCATTGAGTAGGAAAACTATGAAGGACCTCGAGAGTCGACATCACAGAGGGTACTTGCACAAGGTCTTCCACAATACTGTAATTTTGGGAAGCGAGTGGGTGAGGATTAAACGATGACTTTCAAACAATGCCCTTGGGAGGAGGACGAGGAACTGTATCTAGGCCTCGTCGTTTGATATGAAGAGGAGATGAAGAGGACCGTTTGGAGGTTAAGTTGGTGGAGGAGGTTGAGCCAATGAAGGTGGTGAATCATAAACTTTCTCTTTCGAAGGAGAATAATATTTGGCTCGAGTCACGATTGCAACATCATTCTTCGTTGAGTCACCAATACACATAAGTACATAATACATGGTAGAGGGAGAAGGTTGGTCATGAATGACCAATTGGGCCTGTTGTTGAGAAGGAAATGGTTGTGACAAGACGCCGGGTGTAGGAGGTGTCCCGGTCCCTTGCAGGAACTTAGTAACCTCAACTCATCGTGGACAATATTTCATATAATGATCCTCACCACAGATAAGACAAGGATAATGAGGTTTGCGTTTGTCTTTGTCAGCTGTAGGCTGGGTTTTGGGTTTCTCATATTGTTGATTATTATTTTTGTCCTCCTTATTCTTACACTTCCCTTTCTTTTTATTTTGATTTTTACCAGTAGGTGTAGATTGAACCGAATTAACTTTAGAAGTTTTACCAGGAGAAGGAGTTGGAGGAATGGTATTCTGTACATTAGGAGTAGTACACTTGGGATTGGAATGACTGGCTTGTTTAGATTGAGTCTCAGCATGAAAAGTTACAATTACGCCACCAACAACATGAGAACCTACTAGAGGTGTTGGGGTTGGATTCGTAGATGGACGAGGAGCATCAAGGATCAAGTCATATAGTGTTCCTGTTTGTGAATAAACGAGATCCAAGTACTAAGCACGACTAGTCGCCTGCTCTTCAGTGACGACACCACCCATGGAAAAATCACAGGATATAGGACCAATGAGTGACTTGGTAAACCACTCGGCCAACAGTTGATCAAGAAGGGGAACTTTGATTAAGAGTGTTCTCCTCCTCCATGCATGAATATGATCAGAAATGTGAGTAGAAGAGGATTGTTTAAATGAACTCAACATTTCAGTTCCTGTCTCATATCATATTGGCAATTGGTAATGCGTTAAGAAAGCCATAGCTAATGTATTGAAGTCATTAAAGAATCCTCATGGTAACTCAATATACCATTTGGATGGAGAACCCGTAAGAGTTCGTTGGAAAAGACATAATCTTATAGAGTCATCCATCAAGGAGTTAGACAAACACCAAAGACGGAAAGTCATAATGTGATTATTTGGGTCTTCTCCCAATAGGCCGTAAAAATTAGGAATGTCTGATGACAATTTGGCAGGTATGACGGGCCAATAAGGGGAATGAAAAATAGGATCATTCAAAATCGTAGATAAATCCAGTAAATCCAAAGTAGCAAGAAATGACAACTGTCTGTTCACTTGAGGAAACCGGTAGTTTTGAGGAGGTAGTCCTGTAGGTATACCAGTAGGACTATAGAACTCTGTAGATGGTTAGAAAGTCTTGAAAAATTTGGTGGTGGAGGATTTTGAGTCGAATAGCCAACATGAGTTGGTTTATTAGGTAATTTTATGTTGGACACACCTACCACACTTAG
>ML792653.1:108357-208279 GCA_009831015.1 Picea engelmannii | reverse complement strand
AATTACAATAGGGAGAAGGTGTCTCTTTTTGGAATACAAAAGATACAAAACACAATTTCTCAATTTTCGAATGAAAAAGATTCTAAATAATAAAAAACTACTAAATTTTCCAATTTTTCTCTTTTTACAAAAAATTGAATGAAATTTTTTTCTTGTAAAGACTACTAAAAAGAAGAATGACTTCCGTTCTTTCTTTCTCAAATCAGATCAGAGATGTAATGAAGAAAAGAAAGCATAGTCCAAGAAAACTATCACATTCTCAACACTATTCCCAAATCAAACGTGCAATGTATAGAAAAATGAAATGATAAGAAGAACTTTTGTCAAATACAATTTTTTTTTGTCTCTTAATCAATTAACAATCCAAAACCAAAAATAAATCAAGGACTCCTTATCAACCAAACACTCAAGATCAAGATCTCGATATTATACCCTTGTGAGAAGAAACCAAAAACAAAAATTGCAAAGGTCACAAAGAAGACTTTAAATTTACGAAAATCAATCAAATGCAAGCTTCAAAGTTATACATAAATCAGTCACTAGTATCGGAATTTCATCCTAGGCAATAAAGGAAAAACTAAGTAGAGAAAAGAACAATGGCTATCACCCAACAATTCCTACAGGAATCATCGCAGGTTGCAGAGAAGTATAGTGCGATGATTTAGGATCGTCATAGGCTGTAAATAAGGAACAGTACGACGTTGTCGCACTGGTCTTCACTAGTAGAGTGCGATGATAGAGGATCATCGTAGTATATCAATAGGATACCGTGCGACAATCTCTGAAAATAAAGAAAAAATGGAAGAAAGACAAAATTTCTCACTGAACTTTCAGACCTAGGGAGTCAAGATGGATCACCCATAGACTTAGAGAATGAAATTAACCAAAAGAAGGCAGGCTAAAAGAAAATAAGAAGAAAAAAACAAAAAAAGGTCATATCCCCAGTATGGTCACCAAGTTTGTTATCATATTAATCGGTAAGTGCAGACACAAACAGATCTCCCTAACTTCCACATGAAACTAGAAAAAACAAAAACAAAATACACACTTCCCCTGAGACTTCATGGTCATATAAACTAGTTTAAAGAGGTACAAGTGACATACCTTTTAAACGACGCTTGATCCTTGCTAGTATCGTCCTTGTAGCTCCTTCTTTGAGTTTGTGGGATGTTGAACTTGTTTTAAAAAGCACAAACAAACAAAGAGAGAGAACAAAGATATATATATTCCAAATAATTATATGTATAAGATCAAGGAGTTATACAATAAAAGTTAAGACACATTTATAGGGAAGAAGTGTATTGCTGCATTATATTAAATGGAAAGTGGAGAATACAACCCATGCCTTGATGTTGCAAGATCACTTTCAATGGATCTTTTCTCCAACACACACACCTTTGCTCCAATTCCCTTGATGAAGAAGATCCACAATTTGACTTAGAGAGCTAAAGCAAAGCTCTCAAGCATAATCTATAGTAGAACTCTTCATGCATATGCAAGCCCTTGCAAATCTTAGCCTATTCAACCTTAGCCTTTTCCATAAGATATCCCTCTTTATATAGTGTGAAAGAGAGATGGATGAGGGTATTAGGATGATCCCACTAAATTAGAGAAGCGAGTGAGATCCAAATCGATCGAAGGCCACCTCATCTTCTAGAAGATTCCCTTCTAGAAAATTCGTGAATTTTGACTTTTCCTTTGCTTAAGCATTGTCGCACCCTATGCACAGGCATCCTGCGACGACGTTGCAGTCCAATTTTAGTGTAGAGTGTGACAATCAGGCATCGTCGCACCCCATGCATACATCAAGGTGTGGCGCCCTTCCTTGTTATAGTTTTTGAAAGAGGAAAAACAAACCACTTTTCTCATGGAGAAAGTCTCTCTCAACATTTTCAGGGAACATGAGCACATGTTGTCAGTTGATCACTGAGGTGACCAAAATATTGTATAACACCCACGTAGGGGTGCCCTTTCATATGAGACATGACCTTTCATCAAGAAGGTGTTTATTCATAACATATTTATTTATTGAGTGTTAATTATTATTATTTAATCATTATCTATTTATATGTATATTTGTGTTCATAACAATATCTAGAAGCTACAAAGATTTTTATTTCAAATGTTTTTTTTTCTAATTTAAAGTTAAAAGATATGGAGAAGAAGGATTTTAGTCAAGTAGAAATGGTGTCGGTCTGGTGAAGGAAAATGTTGGAGGACTAGTGAAGGATTGTGAGATTGAATTAGGTGAGTGCATAGTGAAGGTATCCCTTTATGTCACCATTCTAGGTTCCTATGACATTGTAAATGGAATGGACTGGTTAGAAACACATGAGGAAGTATTGGATTGCAAAAACAAGAGATTCCATTTTGTAGATGACATGAGAAATAAAATAATTTTAGTGGGAAAGGACCAGGGGGCATCACTTCGATTTATAACTTCCCTACAAATTAAGAGAAGGATGAGAAAGGGTTGTAAACTATGTGTGGTGTTATATATGAATGCTTATGAGGACACTCTAAAATTAGAACACTACTCGATTGTGGCATAATTCAAGGATGTTTTTCCAAAGGAATTACCTGGATTACCACCTAAGAGAAAATTGGAGTTCACAATTGAACTCAAAACTGAGATTGAATTGATAGCAAGAACGCCATATCAGATGACGACAACAGATTTATAAGAAATTCATTTGAAACTAAAGGAGATTTTAGATTTGGGTTTTATAATACCAAGTGTATCACTGTGGGGAGCAATGGTAATATTCGTGAAGAAGAAATATGGGTCATGGCACATTTGTATTGACTATTGTAAATTGAACAAGGCAATAATTAAGAACCGATATCCTCTACCCATGATTGATGATTTGTTTGTCTATATGAACGAAGAAACTCTATTCTCAAATATTGATTTACGATGAGGATATCACCAATTAAAATAAAAGAAGAGGATTTCCGAAAAACAACATTCAAAACAAGATTTGGACACTATGAATTCATAGTACTACCATTCGGGTTGATGAATGCCCTGGGATTATTTATGAGTCTAATGAATGGGGTATTCCATAATTGTTTAGATAAGTATGTGCAAGTATTTATTGATGATATATTGATTTAGTCAAGGGCCCCTAAGGAACATGACAAACACTTATGATTAGTTTTACAATGCTTCAGAGAAAACCAACTTTATGGGAAGTTGTCTAAATGTTCATTTTACGAATCTAAGATACATTATTTGGGACATATAATTTCTGGTGAGGGAATAATAGTGGACTCGGCTAAGATCAAAGTGATCATGGAATGGCCGACATTGATCACATGAGGTGCAAAGCTTTATGGGATCAGATGGATATTGTTGAAGGTTTGTAGAAGGGTTTTCTAAGATCAAAAACCCTATAACTGAATTACAAAAGAAAAAAAAAAGTTTATTTGGACAAATAAATGCGAAGAATCATTTCAAAGACTAAGAGAATTATTAACAATGACACTAATTGTGAAGGTCCCTGATATGGATCTCGAATTTTTAGTATGAACTGATGCATCGAAAGAAGGATTGGGTGGAGTATTAATGCAGGGAAGTAGAGAAATCTCTTACAATTCAAGGAAACTCTGACCCCATGAAGAGAACTATGAGACACGTGATTTATAATTGTTGGCAATAGTTTTGGAGACACTATCTAGCGAGGAGAAAATTTGAATTACGGACTGATCACAACACATTTTTAACTAGAGAATTTTGAACGCCAGGCAAAGAATATGGACATAATTATTAAGTGAGTATGGTTTTGATATCACATATATTAAAGGTACAGTAAACAGAGTCGCAGATGCTTCGAGTCCCATACCTCATCTATTTTCCATTATACCTTTAAAGACAAATCTAAGAGAAAGAATTAAGTTTACAACTTAAGGATGAATGGTATAAAGAAGTAAAATCTAAGATTGAGAATGAATCTATGTAGATCCCAAACTATGCAAGTTATTATTTAGACAAAGATGAATTGTTATGATTTAATGGAAGAATTTATGTACCACCAAATAAAGAATTGCGAAAATTAATGTTACAGGAATCTCATAGAGTAGTATATATGGCTCATACAAGAGTAAAAATTATGAATGCCAATTTGAAACCTTTGCTTTTATGGAAGGGAATGAAGACATATATAGTAAATTTTGTGGCGAGGTGTCTTGAATTTTAGCAAGTGAAGGCCGAGCATAGGTATCCAACGAGATGCCATACTGACATCTAAATGGGAGGTAAAATCAATGGATTTTATAGTTGGATTACCTTTGAAAACAAGAAGACATGATTCGATCTTTGTAGTGGTTGACACATTGGAAAAAGGTGCACATTTTGTTCTAGTATGAGCCACATGCCAAACTCTTGATATTTCTAGAGTTTTTATCAATGAAATAGTAAGATTACATGGCATACCGAAAAAGATAATTTCAAATAGAGGTGTAGTATTTGCAGATAGATTTTGGACGAGTTTCCAAGATGCTTTGAGAACACAATTAAACTTCAGCATAACATATCACTCTAAGACTGACAGATAAACAAAAATAACAAATCAAATACTGGAAGATATGTTAAGAATGTACGTCATGGGCCAACAGAAACGATGGGAAGAATTTCTACCTTTGGTTGAATTCCCTTACAATAATAGCTATCAGAGTTTTATAAAAAGGGCACTGTTTGAATTTTTAGATGGAAGATCATGCAGGACACCACTCAATTGGGACAGACTGGAGGATAGAGTCCTAGTGGGACTAGAAATGATTCAGGATATGGAATAGCAAATTAAAACAATCAGGGAAATACTAAAGGAAGTGCAAGATAGAAAACAGTGTTATGCAGATGTGCATATAATCGACAAGAGTTATGATGTCGAGGACATAATATTCTTGTTGGTGAAGCCAAAAAAGAGTTCAATAAGGTTTGGAAAAGGAGAAAAACTTTCACCAAGATACGTGGGACCCTTCAAAATTGTAGAGAAGAAGGGACAATTTGCTTATTGTTTAGCTTTACTTGCATCTTTATAGCACATGCATGATGTTTTTCATGTTTTTGTTTTGCGTCATCATGTTTCAGATCCTTCTCATTACATTGATTTGAGTTCCTTGTAGATGTTGAACGAGGGGGAATTTATGGCCGAACCGGTCTGTGTACTGGACCAATGCACTCAACAACTTCGACGTCATTTGGTTGAGCAGGTAAAGGTATGATGGGATAGCTATAGTCCCAGTTCTAATACTTGGGAGGAAGCAAATGAGATGCATCAACATTTTCCATACTTATTTTGATTGCATATTGTTTCTTATTTGGAACTTCAAGATGGAGTTTAAATTAAGAGGGGGTGTATGCAATGCCCCATTTTACATGATTACATTTACTAGAACAAATTTATTCTTCGAGGGTATTCACTTGCGAATGACCCGATTAGTAAGTGCATATGATGATATTCAAACTTTATTTATTTGATTGCGTATTTCAAAATAGGAAAATGGTCGTATTAATTGCATGAAATATTATTGAAAATTATACAATATGAGATTTATTATAATTTTTGCAGATGCTGCTAACCGATTTTTTGAGCGACAAGAAACTTAATGAGGCATTGATGCAGGTATTGTCAACAAGACTCCAGACTCTAGACTAAGTTGGGGAGTAACCTTAAATTTATGAATTCGAATTTATTTATGTCATTAATGACAAAAAATTGTGTTAGTGGATGTAGGTAAAGGGATCATGCTTGCCGATATGAATCACAAAGGAGTAATAGAGTTGTATAGAATCCATATCGGTACCATGGGAGAGGTGGGACAATGTCCTTGATTCCACCTACTATCACTCCCGTCGTGGCTAGAGTTGGAAAGTGTGGGGTACTTTTTCTCAAGCGGTTGCACGATGCCGTGAGGGTAGGCCACAGACTCGGTCACTCATGAGGTATATAGAGGCGGGTGCAATAAGGCGAAGGAATTATTTCTTAGCGTCTAGTAGTTTCGCAAAATAGGACAATGATGAAGGTAAAAATATCTCTACTAGTTATGCCATCTTCCCCATACTCAAAGACAAACACTTGAAGGACATGATGCATGACACCCTTGGAGTACGCAAGTACATGATGAAGGGAAAGGCATGCATGGAACCCTTAATGTTCTTATAAAAAACTAAAATGACTATGAAAAAGTAAAAATGACAATTAAATTAAGGGAAAGATACCAGTATAATACTTAGAGATGTGCTTAGAAAATTTGCTAAAGTTAATTGTGCTTAGGAAAAGAATAAAATTGTACTTAAAAATTTAGATGTGATTATCTAGTAAATGTTGACATAAAGGTGAAAATCAAATTTTAGAATATATTAGGAAATCTAAATTGAACAAATATGTGCATGTCATAAATAAATTAATTAAACTAATAAGAAAGATGAATTTCATGAGAGCTAATTGAAATAAGGAGGGTAAAGGTGAAGAGTCCTAATTCAATTAATCAACAAGCTAAAAAAATGTGTGCTAGTTGAGTTAAGTGAACAATCATTCAAGTTAACAAGATATCAAAATATTCACTTGAGATTGAGTGAGGACATATATGGAACACCTAGGAGTAAATGACATAGAATCAAGAGTTGGGTGAGGGAAAATGATTTAAACAAATTAATAATTAATATTCTCTAGTGAAAACTTGTATATAGGTGACACTTGGCTGAGTAAATAATTAAATTTATAAAAATCTAAATTTTTCATGTGGGCCTGTGTATCAATTGTCTTTTAATCTATAAAATAAATGTTTCAAGAGAAGGAAAGGGTAACTATTTCCCTACTATTAGATGGTCGTCGTAACAATTATCTGGTTTTTGAGTATTCTATTTTGCGAGTTGGATGTGGTGTTATATTTAGGTGGGAACCTCATGCTTGCGAGGTACGAGTTGGATGTGGTGTTATATTTAGGTGGGAACCTCATGCTTGTGAGGTACACACCATTTCTATATTTGAGTCGAGTTCTATACAACCCTGTTGTGGCTTGGGGGGTCAATAGGGAAGAAGAGTACCCTTGGCATTGGCTGGGAGGTATATGGTGAGTTTCTCAATGATCAACAAGAGCTGACGAAGAAAGACGAGGCGTCGACAAGTGATGCAACAAATGAGACACAATAATTCAACCAATAGTCAATATCCTCCAGTAACGTAATTCATGATATTTATTTGTAACTGATTTTTTTTTTATTATGTTATTACCATTCTTTATGATTTTATATTTTCATCAAAATATTTGTAATGCTACATTATTGTTAAGTTGTATTGATTTAATGTTAATACAAAGTTTTAATATTATTGCGGTTATCAATCTCAAGGTGGTCTGTTTAATGTAGGTAGGTGTTACGAAACATTACCGACATAATTAAATCATAATATTCAAAATTGCATACCTCTAAGGCTCCTCTCAATTCTTAAGGTGCTTGTAATATAATTTTAAATGTTTTATTTTAATGAGAAATTTGAGAATATCATATTTGAAAAATCAGTAAGTTGACACTTCATGTCATAGATATTGTATACACTTTTATTAAGACAATGAGTTGTTAATGTTTAACAAGTAACCTTTGAATAATTAAGTCTATATTTTAATTTTAAAATTTAATTTTTTAAAGTCATGATCAAGCCAAACACTAAATTGGTATATGAAACTCCCTTGTTTGTGGAAAAATGGACCTCCTCTGCATAGTAATATGACTACTAAAGTTTACTTAAGATAAATATGTGTAGAACAATGTTTATATATCTTGAGTTGCTGATACAATTCAATGGTTATAACATTCACATGAGCGTTTGCATAAGCTTGAATGATTGAAGGCATTGATATATTGTAATACTACAAAACTAGTGATCCGATTTGAAGGTACTGTAACGATCCCCTGCTAAAAACCAATCTAAAAAGGAACCAATTCTGTTAGGGACCTAACCTCCCTAACCCCTCATGTAGGTAGAATAATATATTTTCCATGTAATAAAGGCCAATATTAATAAGGCCTAGTAATAAGGAAGAATAAATCAAATGTAAGAAGACCTAATAGAAAATTCCACTTCTAGAAGATCTTCCTGTAGATTGTTCTTGTGGTAGATATATTTAGCATAAATAGGAGTTGAGGGTATGAGAAGTTTTGTCTTGATAATTATTGTAATAGAGTTTTGGTTTGCCAGAGGTTTCCCCCTCAAAGAGGTAAGTGAACATTGTTTCCTATCAATAAAGGTATTATTTTGGTGTTGTGGTTCCATATAATTTGTTGTTCCACAGTTATTCTCTGGAGTATTTCCATTTCATGTTTCTATTTCACTGTTATTCTCTACAAAATTTCTCTTTTATGCTAATATTATAGATCTGGTACCTAACAAGTGGTATCAGAGCACCTTCTTAGGCATAAATTGTGGGTAATTTTTTTTTAGGTTAGAGATGTATTCCAACGTCTTAAAGCTACAATGATATAATGTTCAATGCATAAATATACGGTCGGGGAAGCATACATGGAATAACTACAAGTGGTTTTTAAGTGCACCTTGTTGGCCACCCTTTCAAGTGGTAGCACATTAAGCAACACTTGTATACAAATTGTCTTAGATCTCCTAAATCCCTTCGTAGATAAACTGATCGGTCTCCTGACTGCTATAGTGCCACCAAGAACAACACTCGAGAAGATACTCTCTAGTACCTAGGTAATCGGGTAGTATGGCTAAGGGTATGGTCTAGCCTTCTTAGTTGGTGCCTTGATATATTGGGTCGAGTACTACTGTTGGACCCCACATGTATATTAGAGAGCTATAGAATAGGGAAATCCCTTGTATGTAGGAACCCTGAAAAAACACTAATCCTTTGGAGGGAAATAGAAGAAACAAGGAAAACAAAAGTTTATTGTTGTGCAACCTTACCTACTGCATTCTCATTGCGAAATTACTACATATTTTCTCCTGTTAAGAATTTGGGAATTTCGACACTACAATATTATTCAGATCGAAGTATAACTCTATAAGAGTAAAAAAAAGTCTGGGGCCTGCCTGCAAACTTATTTGAGACCTATCCCATTGGACTCCTCTTTTCATTCTGATCACAATAATACCTATCATTTTTCAACTTTTTTTTCTCCGTGGTCCTAACCCCCTTTCGACCCCATTATTTGGGACCTACCCCATTGGATTACCCTCTTTTCCTTGATCATCTTGATACCCTTCACCCATAACCTATTTTATGTGTGGTCCCATCCGTCCCTTTCCGATACCCCCTTTCATCACGTCCCACACCCACAACCAAGACCTTGAATCACGCCTCAATACCTTGTCATATGATTTCAAAGTGACCCAACAGGAAGTGCGACAACTCAGTGCCAATATTATCACTGTCAATGCTAAAATGAATTCCACCATAGACACAAAAATGGAAACCCTGAAACATGAATTCCCTACCCATCTTGACTCCTTCGTTGCCCATATATGCGCAAAGCTCAATATTACTAGACACCTTACCTCCTCTGACCAACCTTTGCACCCCAAAAGTGAGACCTCTTCTAATTCCCAGACTTTTCAGTCCCATGACTTTCAGCATGACCTACGCCTTCCTAGAGTGGATGTGAACAATTTTGATGGCTCGAATCCCACTAGATGGGTAACTCAAATGGAACACTATTTCTCTTTGTACAACATTACTGATGAGTTGGCCAAAATCCAGTATCGTGTTCTCTATCTAGATCAGGAATGTTGGAAATGGAGAAAAAATGCCAGCCAATGGTATGTGGCTTGGACACAATTTTTTGCAGAGCTTTATGAATTCTTTGACATTGGAACCCACCATTTAGGCCATTTGACCAAGTTGAAACAATCTGGCACAATGGAAGACTTTATAGCTACTTTTGAGCGCTTGGATTTCCACACGAAGGGCATGTCTGATACTTTTTTCCAAGAATGATTTATTAGTGGCCTCAAGGATGAGATATTTTCCCACGTCCTCATGGCTCATCCTTAGATTTTGGTGGAAGATACTAAATGAGCTAAGGAAGCATAACAAGTTGTTTCTTCTCAAACCAAAAAACCCTCGTTTATTCCCTTCCCTAAACCAGTCGTCACTCCCACCCCCCCTTCCACTCGATTGAAGATCCATAAATTGACCCGGGAAGAAATGGATGAATACCAACTCAAGGGACTTTGTTATAATTGTGATGAAAAATATTTTCCTGGGCACAAGTGTAAGGAACAAAATATTTTTATGGCCATATCTAAGGTTTTTTCTGATGAAGAGGTTAAGGCTCACCCCATGGTCGAGTCACCTGAGCTAATTGATCTTACTCCACCCTCAGACACTCCCAAAGTCAAACCAATCATTTCCTTAAATTCTCTCACTCACTTCTATGATCCCCAAACCCTCAAGTTAATTGGTTACATTAAGCATCAAAATGTCATCATCCTCGTTGACAGTGTCAATACTCATAATTTTATTCATTGCTGCATTACGTAAGAAACCAATTTCTATATCTGTACAATCAACAAATCTCAAATCATGATTGCCAATGGAGGTTCCATGAAATGTGGGGGATGTTGTGAAAATGTGTGTCTCCAAATTGGTCAGTACAACATGAAATCTCATATGTTTTCTATTGACATGGGTTGTTGTGAAATTGTGCTTGGTGCGGATTGGTTAAGAACTCTTGGCCTCATCCTCATGGATTTTAATGAATTAACCATACAATTCAACCAGTAGGGCCAACAATATAAGTTCCAAGGCATCATAGTTAGTTTCCCTAAGATCATAAGTTCCCATCGTATGGAAAATCTCCTCAAAAAAGGTCCTTCCGACATTATTGCACAACTCCCCTCTGTGCATCTTGACCTCCAATCCATCCTCTCCAAACATCAAGCTATTTTTTCCACTCCCTAGGGACTTCCCCCTTCCCATGGTGTTCATGATCATTCCATTCCCCTCATCCGAGGCAACCTTCCACCCAAATTTCATCCCTATCATCATCCCTTTTCCCAAAAAAATGCAATTGAGAAAATTGTTCAAGAATTGTTTGTCACGGGTGTTATCCATCCTAGTACCAACCCCTATTCTTCTCTTGTGGTCATGGTACTTAATAAAGAAGGATATTGATGCATGTGTCCTGACTTTCACACCCTCAACAAACTCACCATAAAAGAAAAATATCCCATTCCTGTCATTGATGATCTCTTGGATGAATTAAGTGGTGCCCAATACTTTACTAAACTTGATCTTCATTCTGGCTACCACCAGATCTGTATGAAAGAGGCAGACATTCCTAAAACTACATTTTGAAATCATGAGGGCCACTATGAGTTCTTAGTCATGCCATTTGGCTTGTGTAATGCTCCCTCCACTTTCCAAAGCCTCATGAATCACGTCTTTCGTACCTTTCTCTGTCATTTTGTCTTATCTTTCTTTGATGATATTCTCATCTATAGTAAAACATGGACAAGCCATCTTTTTTCATGTGGATCAAGTTCTTCATCTAGTCTCTTAGCACCAACATTTCATCAAACAATCTGAATGTGCTTTTGGAGCCTTGGAAGTGGAGTAATTGGGTCATATTGTTGGAAAGGATGGTGTCAGGGTAGATCCTAATAAAATTGAAGCTATGCAGGATTGGCCTCGCCCTAAGACTCTCAAGATATTGCGTGGTTTTCTGGTTTTAATTGGCTATTATCGCAAGTTTGTTGAGAATTATGGAAAAATTGTGGTGCCTCTCACTTCTCTCAAAAATAATGCTTTCACTTGGAATCCAAGAGATGATTATTCATTCCAAGCCTTGAAGGAGACTATGTGCACCACTCCTATCCTGACCCTTCCTTACTTCACAAAGACCTTTGTCCTAGAATGTGATGCTTTAGGGAGAGGAATTGGAACAATCCTTATGCAAGATGGTTTTCCTTTGGCCTTTACCAACAAACAACTTGTTAGTGATAAAAAATGATTTCCAAATCATTGATACATCATATGAAAAGATAGTCATTAGAGAGAAGATTTATTTTTAAATCTTAAGTCATGAAGTCGTAAACATAGGTTTATAACTATATCATTCCAACACATAAATCAAATTGCATTTCAAAATAGACCAAAAATCAATTTTAAACTTTCGGTGGATAAGTGGTAAAATTATAGGGTTGTGAGCCACCGAAAGTCAGGGATTTCGATGGCTAATTCAGATTTTCAAGGGCAAATGAGCCACCGAAAGTGCAGAAATTTTCCAGAATGCATTATTTTGGTCAAAAGGTCAAAATTCGACTTGGTTGAGTGTATTTAGGAGAAATTGATGACTATTAATCAAATAAATTATCCAATATCATCCATGAGTGCATGTGGCACTTCATTTGATCAATAGAAATATTCTAGGGATCAAATCCTAAAATGTAGGAATATGACTAGATTTGAAAATTTGGATTTTCTTGTTTTAGTCACCTTCTTGGGAGACAGATCCTGATCATATGGAAGAGTATTTTTCGAAACTAAATGATTTTTTTCATAAGAACTAGCTGCTCTTCAATAAACTCTCTCAGTTTCCCAAGATCTATTTTGATTTTTGAAATATAGGTCAGTCTTTGAGCACCATATTTCCAGAAATTAAATACTCTGTTTTTCCTGTTTTAGTCACTGTCTTTGAGGACAGATTCTGATGATCTGGAAGATTATTTTTAGAAACTGAAGGAGTTATTTCATAATAACGGGATTCTATTCAATAACCTCTCTCAGTTTCCCAATATCGATTTTTTTTTGTGAAATATAGGTGAATCTTGGAGAAGCATATTTCCAAAAATTCTAAATTCTGTTTTGCTTGCCACATCACAAATTAGAATTTGTGATAGATATCTTCCACAAACTAAAGATAGGAGAAGTGGTTATCAGATCCATATTTTGAGGATATCAAATAAGTTTGTAAGGCTATATAATCCTATTGATTTCATATTGTAAATGGGGGTGGTTCGAGTCTAGAGACTAGACCATGCTGATATTGTATTGAGACCTTTTACATATAATACATATCACAAGTTCCTTTCACTATTTATGTAAGATTATCATCTTCTCTGTTTTTCTGTGCTTGACTAATTACTATTGTCTAAGTTTATCTAGTTGCAAATGAATGCAATCTCATTGGTCAACTCATAAACACTAATTTAATAAGTAATATGTTCTATATTTATTCAACCCATCACACATCTGATCTGGTTGATAGATATAGAATTTCTTCACCCAACACTCAGTTACTCATCTGATTATACACTTTTGAAAGCATTGTCTCATATTATTATATTACTAAGTGTCTTAAGTGTGAGATATTAGTTTATGTGTCCCATTTGATCCAACCTACACAGAAAACCAAAACATATTTTAAGTTACCAGGCTTCTTCTACCTACAACCTTAGAAGGAATGTTGGAGTGATAACAAATTGGCGCCATTGCCAGGGAGAGGAGATTCAAGTTGAAGCAATATTCCCTGGGAGACGACATTGATCTAGCTTTGATGATAGCCAAAATATGGACATTTTTTTTTCTAGTTGTAATCATCTATCTGGCGATTCCATGAAGAGTGAATCCAATGGCGACTCCATTGGTTTCAAATGAAAAAGAGGTATGCTTTCTATGATTTTTCAAAGATTGTTGGTTTCCCTAATCGAGTGCCTAGTAGAGATGAATGGGAAAATAACTTTCCCAGATTTTGAGGAGAAGAGTGGGAAGTGCCAGTTGAACACTTGCTGGATTTTCATGATCTGATTCATCGGCTTCAGATCATACATGAAGATTTTTAGATCAAGATTTTCAGGTTTTCATTAGAGGGGATTGCTCATGATTGGTACCAGTCTCTTCCTATTGCCAGTATCATCTCTTTGGAATATTTTCATGTTGCCTTTCATTTGTTTTGCAAAGGCATATTTTTAGCTAACGTTCTATACTTCGAATGTTGTCATGTGATGTAGGAGCATCGTTGGCAAGCGCACAGAGGTGAGACCACTCAACACGTGAGAGTTCTTCCAAAACTTCAACGTGGGCCGTTACAACTGATTTCAGAATCCACCTCCACTCAGTGCCGAAATTCACCTTTGGAGGCACGCTTGAACCGGTGCCGAATTTTACCCTTTGAGGCAAGTTTTGAAATTATAAACAGAGTAGGAGTTTCCACTTCGGCTCTGGAATACGACTGAACTAAGATAGCGTAGGATGGATTTTAGAGTAGGCAAGTAGCCAGGGGAAACCCTAGAAACATTTTTGAGTTATGTAGAAGTTTGTACACCCAGTTAGAGAGGGCTATAATACAGAGAAAAATTAGTTGTAAGAGAGAACTGCGAGTTAGAAAGAGATCTCAGTGTTTTGAGTTACTATAATTTTGAATGTATTCTGTAGCCATTGGGCACTTGTGAATATAATAGAATGGAAAATTGATCCAAATTTATGGTGTGTGGACTGTGTGCATTTTCCTGCCATTTTTGTTTACATGAACAAGTGGATGGAACTGTGAGTTTTTCTAGTTTCAATTGTTTCTCTTCATTGGAAGCTCTGCAATGTGTGCATCGAGCCAGAGAGGAACATAAGGAGATTAGGAGGAATTTCTCTATGAGAAATACCATGGATCTGAGTTATCTAAATCCATCAAACGTAAGGAGTGCGTGGGAAGTCGAAGTCTGAACCAAACAGATCTTAGGAGGGATAACGCTTCAGAAAGTGTTATCGAGATCCAGGAACTCATTCCCTTGAAGGAACGAAGAACGAGTCTTCGAAGACTTAGAAAATATTCTAAGTCTGAAGTGAGTAAAAGCTCAGGAGGAAGAACGCCGTTGAGCATTGGATCGTGGTGGAATATCCCGCAGACCGTCCGATTTGAGGGAGAAGCACAAGATTTAACGCTGCGTAGAACCGGGAGGGGAGACCTCGAAGATCTGAACGGACGATGGAGAGTCCTTGAGGAGAAATGCCAAAACCCCGCCAGCCGTTGGATAAGGTGGAGCTGTGAGGAGGTTAGCGACGAGGGATTTTTGACGTCTAAAGCTTAGGAGGAATAGTTACCATCGATCTCAAATATATATGGACCGTTGGTCCATTTCGCGATTTTGGGTACCGCGAGTTGGAAGGACAAAGATACTTGTATCTCAAAACCCGAAATCGTGAAATAGCGAAATAGTGAGGTCGGACGTGGACTATAGATACCAGGGATTATTGTGAGCCGTTGATCGAATTCCAAGGCACTTCGACATTTTTTCATTTCGGCAACTGGGGATTCCAAAGAGCAGAGATATCCCTTGTACCCTGATTTCGCTAAACGCAAAAACCCAAAGGAATAAGCGTTGGGAAATTTCGTCATTTCGGCAACCGGGGATTCCAAAGAGCAGAGATATCCCTTGTAACCTGATTTCACTAAACGCAAAAACTCGAAGGAATAGGCGCTGGGACATTTCGATATTTCGACAACCAAGGATTCCAAGGAGCAGAGATATCCCTTGCATTCTGATTTCGCGAAACGCGAAAACTCGAAGGACTAGGTGCTGGGACATTTCGACATTTCGACAACCAGGGGTTCGAAGGATGAAGGGATGGGACGCTTGACTTGTGAAGTCCCGACCCACGATATTTAAGCATTTCGACAACTAGGGGTTCAAAGGACAAGGGGACGGGATGCTTGACTTGTGAAGTCCCGGTCCATGATATTTTGACATTTCGTTGACCGGGGATTCGAAGGACAAAGGGGCGGGACGCTTGACTTGTGAAGTTCCAGTCCATAACAAGCACCCTTTTTGGCTTAGCGCAAGGTCATGGCTCTTGGTCGTGTGCTGTGGGAGCTCACACTTGGCACTTGGAAAATCCAACTGAGCATTTGTGGGGGACCTGTGTGTTCGTTCGAAGGACTCCAGTTTGGAACTAGAAGATCCATTTCAGCTCCAGAATCAAAAGATCCTGACCGAGAGGTCATGCAACCCTTAAGAGGGATAGGGGGTCTGCATCAGGTGGTATCAAAGAATCAAGTTTTCATATGTAGACTTCAGGCAAAGGAGGAAAAGAAGGAGACATATAACTCAGAGATGTACTGTGTGTGTGACAGATAGTCGACATAATTCCACCAAGAAGATGAGAGCCGCCTTTAGACAACCGTGTTGTAGAGAGGGAGATGCGAGAGCTTCTTGCTCGATTGGAAACAATGGAAAAAACACAAAGAAGAGCACCTGGTGTTGGGGATGTCAGTGATGCAGAAAGTGAAGAGGTTGAGGTTGAAGAAGCTGTAGGAGAGGATGCTGCAGAAGAACGTTTATTCAGAGCAGTTTCCAGATTGGGAGGCAAATCTAAGATAGAGGTCCCCATGTATGAGGGAAATCTAGATGCTGAAGAACTATTGGACTGGATAAGGTCCATGGACAAACACTTCGACTATGAAGATGTTTATGAGGAGAAGAAGGTGAAGCAGACAGTCATCCGGATAAAAGGGCATGCAATACTATGGTGGGACGAATTGTAGGCTAAGAGGAGAAGTAAAGGCAAACATAGGATAAAGAGTTGGGACAGGATGGTAGCCAAACTGAAGTCTAAGTTCATACCCAAAGACTACCATATCAATCTGTTCAGGAAGCTACAATATATGAGATAGAAAGGGATGTCAGTCAAGGAGTACACCGAGGAGTTCTACCGGCTGAACATAAGAACTGGACAACGGGAGAGAGATAAAGAGAAAGTCACCAGATATATAAATGGCTTGAGATATGAGATCCAGGATGAGCTCAGCATGATGTAAGTCAGGACTGTGGAGGATACTTATCAGTTTGCGCTGAAGGCAGAGGAGAAGATGGCCAGAAAACAAAACCAACGAGGAAGAGGTAAAGGTTCGACCCCAAGAAAAAGCAATGGATTTAATCATGACATAGCACATCAGTCTAAGGATGAGGCTGAGAAACCACACAATCACTCAGAATGAGGAGGAATTTCAAGAGGGAGACAGAGTGTTGGAAGAAACTCTTCTAGAGGAAGAGGCAGAGGAGGAGTAAGGTGCTATAACTGTGGAAAGATAGGGCACATGTCTTTGGAATGCCCCGAGAAAAAGAAGGAAGGAGGAGAAGCTCACATTTCAGAAGCACAACGAAGAGATGTGGAGGCAGAAGGAGCAGAGGATGGAGCATCCCTGATGTTGAGAAAAGTTCTCTTAAAACCAGAGGCAGTTTTAAATCCCATGTGATATAATTCCCATGGATGTATGCCACATTTTGTTGGGAAGACCATGGCAGTTTGACATAAATGTCATTCACGATGGAAGGAATAATAAATATACATTGGAGAAGAATGGTAGGACGCATATGTTGCTGCCAATGGAGGAGAAGAGAGTGAAAGAGAAAGCCAACACAAGCATACTTCTTAGGAGTGGGAAGGAACTCCTGAAAGAAGTCAAGGAAGAATAGGAGATGTGGTTTGTTGTGGTGAGGAAGCCCAGAGTCAAACATACGAGTACATCAGTGGATGATTTACCTGAATAAGTTCTGGAGCTGCTGGATAATTTTGTTGATATAGTGGTGGATGAGTTTCCAAACTCATTTCTGCCCATCAGGAGTATCAGTCATCATATTGACTTGATACCAGGATCAAGCCTGCCAAACAAAGAAGCGTACATATTAACACCTCGAGAGAATGAGGAGGTGAGGAACCAAGTCTAAGAGTTTCTAGATAAGGGTTTAGTCAGAGAAATCTTGAGCCCATGCGTAGTACCAACTGTGTTAAGCCCAAATAAAGATGGAGGATGGAGAATCTGCATAGACTCGAGAGCCATCAACAAGATCACCATCAGGTACATATTTCCTTTACCGAGAATGGATGACTTAATGGATTGCTTAAGTGGAGAAAATTTATTTTCTAAGATAGATATGAAAAGTGGATATCCCCAGATCAGGATGAGAGAAGGTGATGAATGGAAAACAACCTTTAAGATGAATGGAGGTTTGTATGAGTGGTTGGTTATGCCATTTGGCTTAACGAATGCCCCGAGCAATTTTATGAGGCTGATGAACAAAATTCTAAAATATTTCATTGGTAAGTTCGTGGTTGTATATCTGGACGATATACTGATTTTTAGCAAGACAAAAGAGGAGCATTTGAGACACCTAATGCTAGTAATGAGGAGGCTACAACAGGAGTAGCTGCTGATCAATCTAAAGAAGTCCTCTTTTATGAAGACAAAGCTCATTTACTTGGGTTTTGTGATCTCTTTGAATGAACTGAATATGGATCCATAAAAGGTGAAAGCAGTCAGGGAATGGCCGTCGCCAAGGAGCATGTTCGAAGTAAGGAGCTTTCATGGTTTACCAAGTTTCTATAGAAAGTTCATCAGAGACTTCAGTGGAATTTGTGCACCAATGATGGATACAGTGAAGAAGCGACACAAGTCTTTTAAATGGATAGAGGAGGCTGGAAGGAGCTTCAATATACTAAAGGAGAAGATAACAGAATGACCAATTCTGATCTTGCCGAATTTTGGGAAGACATTTCAGGTAATATGTGACAGAAGTGGAGTTGCAATAGGAGCAGTTTTGAGTCAGGATAACAGACCTATTTCCTATTTCAGTGAGAATCTGAATGAGACTAAGAGGAAATACTCCACATATGACAAGGAGTTCTATGCCATAAATCAAGTATTGAAGAAATGGAGACATTATCTTGTCCCGCAAGAGTTTGTCTTGTACAACAATAACCAAGCTTTACAATTCACAACCCGACAAGAAAAACTGAATCAAAGGCATGCAAAATGGGTTGAATTTATGCAAAATTTTACTTTTTTCATAAAACATATTGTTGGGAATACTAACAAAGTTGCTGATGCGTTAAGTAGGAGATGTTTAATTTTGCAAGAATTCCAAGTGGAGACCTTGGGGTTTGAAGACCTTAAGGATATGTATTGTGATGATACAGATTTCAAGGAGGCCTACGAAGCATGTACAAGTCCTGTACTGAGAGATAGAAGTCAGTGGAAATAGTATATGGTTTAGGAAGGATTGTTGTTCAGAGGAAATCAATTGTGCATACCAAAATGCTCAATGAGGGACAATCTTCTGAAGGAGAAGCATAGTGGAGGATTGGCTAGACATTTCGGCCACGATAAAACGTTTGCGCAGTTGAGCAGTTTGTACTATTGGCCAGGTATGAGAACATAGGTGATGAATTTTGTGAACAAATGTAGGATCTGCCAACATGCAAAGGGGAAAAGACAGAACACTGGATTGTATCAACCATTGCCAATACCATAGAGGCCTTGGGATGCAATAAGCATGGATTTCGTGTTGGAATTGCCAAGAACACAAAGGGGATTCGATTCCATATTTGTGGTGGTGTATAGGTTTTCAAAGATGGCACATTTAATCCCATGCCAGAAGACCAGTGATGCAACACATGTTGAAAATATGTTTTTCAGAGAAGTTGTGAGACTTCACGGTCTACCCAGGAGCATTGTCTCAGACAGAGACGCAAAATTTGTTGGTCACTTTTGGAGGACATTGTGGAAGAATATGGGGACAGATTTTTCCTTCAGCTCAACTTATCACCCTCAGACAGATGGGCAGACTGAGGTGGTAAATAGAAGTTTGGGGAACTTATTGAGAAGTCTGGTTACTGAACACCATAACCAGTGGGATCGGATTCTGCCACAAGAAGAATTTGCATACAATGACTCACCAAACAGAAGCACTAGAAGGAGCCCAGTCCAAATAATCTATGGAATGCAACCCAGGGGAGTGTCTGAGTTAAGGGACTTGGAATAGGGAGAGATCAGAAGCACTGGAGTAGAGGATTTTTCTACTAAAATGCAAAGACTCCATAGTCGGATCAAAGAAAAATTACAGAGTTCTAACCATAAATACAAGCACATAGTTGATCAACATCGCAGGGAACTTCAATTTGAAGTGGGAGATTAGGTTTTATCACATCTCAGGAAGGAAAGGTTCCCTAGGGGAACATATAACAAATTAAAGATGAAGAAGATAAGACCCTGTAAGATCTTGAGGAAGTTTGATGCAAACACCTATGAGATCGAGTTGCCAGATGGTGTGGGCATTTCACCCATATTCAATGTCTCAGACCTATACCCTTATAGGAAAGACACCACAGAAGGATCACAAGATCAAGGAAAGATTCAGTGGGAGAAGCAGATGCCTGTGGCAAAGAAGCTACAGATGGAGAAGATTCTGGATCAAAGGATTGGCAAGAAGACTAGGAGGAAGACTTATGTTGAGTATCTGGTCAAATGGAAGGGATGCCCAATAGAAGATGCCAGTTGGGAAAATGAAGTTTCTATCCAGAAGCAGGGAAAGTCAGTAGAGGAGCTCATGGACAGGAGTCCATGGATTTTTTTCAAGGGGAGTATGATGCAGGAGCATCGTTGGCAAGCGCATAGAGGAGGGACCACTCAACATGTGAGAGTTCTTCCAGAACTTCAACGTGGGCTGTTACAATCGATTTCAAAATCTGCCTCCACTCAACGCCAAAATTCACCTTTGGAGGCACGCTTGAACCGGTGCCCAATTTTACCCTTTAAGGCAAGTTTTGAAATTGTAAACAGAGCAGGAGTTTCCACTTCGACTTTGGAATACGACTGAACTAAGATAGCGTAGGATGAAATTTAGAGTAGGCAAGTAGCTAGGGGAAACCCTAGAAACATTTTTGAGTTATGTAGAAGTTTGTACACCCAGTTAGAGAGGGCTGCAATACAGAGAGAAATTAGCTGTAAGAGAGAACTGCGAGTTAGCAAGAGATCTCAGTGTTTTGAGTTACTGTAATTTTGAATGTATTCTGTAGCCATTGGGAACTTGTGAATATAACAAAATGGAAAATTGATCCAAATGTATGGTGTGTGGACTGTGTGCATTTTCCTGTCATTTTTGTTTACATGAACAAGTGAATGGAACTGTGAGTTTTTCCAGTTTCAATTGTTTCTCTTCATTGGAAGCTCTGCAAGGTGTGCATCAAGCCAGAGAGGAATGTAAGGATATCAGGAGGAATTTCTCTACGAGAAATACCATGGATCTGAGTTATTGAAATCCCTCAAATGCAAGGAGTGCGCAGGAAATCGAAGTCTGAACCAGACAAAGCTCAGGAGGGATAACGCTTCGGAAAGTGTTATCGAGATCCAGGAACTCATTCCCTGGAAGGAATGAAGAGCGAGTCTTCGAAGACTTAGAAAATATTCTAAGTTTGAAGTGAGTAAAAGCTTAGGAGGAAGAACGTCGTCGAGCGTTGGATCACGGTGGAAGATCCCATAGACTGTCTGATTTGAGGGAGAAGTGCAGGCTTTAATGCTGCGTAGATCTGGAAGGGGAGACCCCGAAGATCTGAACGAATGGTGGAGAGTCCTTGAGGAGAAATTCCAAAACCCCACCAACCGTTGGATAAGGTGGAGCTGAGAGAAGGTTAGCGGCAAGGGATTTTTGATGTCCAAAGCTCAGGAGGAATAATGACCATCAATCTCAAATAGATCTGGACCATTGGTCCATTTCATGATTTCGAGTACCACGAGTTGGAAGGCTAGAGATCCTTGTCTCTCAAAACCCTGAATTGCGAAAAAGCGAAATAGCAAGGTTGGACGTGGATCGTAGATCCCAGGGATTATTGTGAGTCATTGATCGAATACCAAGGCACTTCAGTGTTTCGACATTTCGGCATTTCGACAACCAGGGATTCCAAAGAGCAGAGATATCCCTTGTACCCTGATTTCGGTAAACGTGAAAACCCGAAGGAATAGGCGTTGGGACATTTCGGCATTTCGACAACCGGGGATTCCAAAGAGCAGAGATATCCCTTATACCCTGATTTCTCTAAACATGAAAACTCAAAGGAATAGGTGCTGAGACATTACAAAATCTCGGCAACCGAGGATTCCAAGGAGCAAAGATATCCCTTGCATTCTGATTTTGCGAAATGCAAAAACCAAAAGGAATAGGTGTTGGGACATTTCAACATTTCGGCAACCGGGGGTTCGAAGGACGAAGGGACGGGACACTTGACTTGTGAAGTCTCGGCCCACGATATTTCGTCATTTCGACAACCTGGGGTTCGAAGGACGAAGGGATGAGACGCTTGACTTGTGAAGTCCCGGTCCATGATATTTTAGAATTTCGGTGACCGGGGATTCGAAGGACAAAGGGACGGGACGCTTGACTTGTGAATTTCCGGTCCACGACAAGCGCCCTTTTTGGCTTAGCGCAAGGTCATGGCTCTTGGTCGTGTTCTATGGGAGCTCATGCTTGGCGCTTGGAAAATCCAACTGAGCATTTGTGGGGGACCTGTGTGTTCGTTTGAAGGATTCCAATTTGGAACCAGAAGAGCCATTTCGGCTCCGGAATCAGAAGATCTTGACCGGGAGGTCACGCAACCCTTAAGAGGGATAGGGGGTCTACATAATCATGATTTGAATTTATTGAATAAGGATCCAAACATTCATGAACACTTTGCTGCAGAAGAATATATCTCTCATTATGATCCAGGGATTGATAATCCACATAATGATAACCATATTATAGATGATTTTGACATTGTACCAAATACACCTATTGTTTTAGGCTATCATGAAGATCAGATCATCCCCTCTGAAAACTTGAAAAATGATGAGCATTTTTTTATATCAACATGTAAAAATATTAAATCTATAGTAAATACTGAAGGTAGCTCACAGTTTCCATATTTGCAGATCAAGGGAACTTGCAGTAACCATGAGGAACAGGATTTTCAGGGACTGTATAATCTCCAGCTAGAACATCAAGAAGATCCTCCTTCTCCTTATGAATATGTTGTATCAAATTATGATAAGGAACAAGACGATATTTTTCCAAATCCGTTTTAAGATTTATTGCTGATAATTCTATACAAGAAGCTTCATCTCTGTCATTAAGGTCTTATCTTGATGCTTCTAGATTCGACCAATACAGTGATAAGGAAGAAGATATTGAGATTTTTGAAGGTTTGTTGTCTACTAGATTTTCATCTAGCTCTACTTTTCAGTAGAGAGATGATCATAAATGTGTGCATGCTGTGGTTGATGAATTTGTTGATCAAAATTACTGTGAAGATCAAAATTCCAGTGATATATCTTGCAAAAATATCATTGTTGGAAAGGGTGATCATAAATTTTTTCATGATACATATTTTCACACTCATCTTTCATTTGATCATTATCAAGATAGTAATGTAGAAGAACAAGAACATACCTTTTCTTTTATTTCAAAAACTGTCAGGTGTGATAGGCCAGTGTATCATCATGATGGATTCAAATTACAGAGATATGGTGATGGGGAGTAGAAAGGTTCAAATCAACAATTGAGCTTGTATTTTCCTCTGACAGATAAAAAAAATTTACATTCAACATCGATATCAATGAAGGCAGTCAATATCACTTCAATTTTCAGTTGAAACAAAATCATGAAGAGGTATTTCTTTGTGGATTTGATGATCCTATTGTTGACTATTTGGACTCTATAAGCAACATAAATGTCAAAATGTTTTTGTTAGATGAAGGATGGCTGTGTTATCTTAACAAATTAGATTTCTGCATGCTATGGTTTCCTATATTTTTGGGGTCAAGATCGAGGAGATTATCAGTAAATTAGTTTCTTGCTTGGCTGCATTGGAAATTCAGTTTTACTTGATTACTTGCTCCTATTGTTTAATGTAGGAGTAGGCAGAGAATAATCTCTTCATACAAGAAGCTAGATCATTTTCAATTGATTGATTTCATGAATAAGCAGATCAGGCTACAGACAGACTACAGGTTCACAAAATATTAGTTGTAAAATACAGATGACCCCATGCCCAATAGTAAAGGAAACTAAAACTACTAGGTTCTTGGAAAACTCGCAGGGAGGTCTCCATCCCAGTTGGAGCCATATGTTAACAATAAAAAATGATTTCCAAATCATTGAGACATCATATGACAAGATAGTCATTAGAGAGAAGATTTATTTTTAAATCTCAAGTCATGAAGTCTTAAACACAGGTTTAAAACTATATCATTCCAACACATAAATCAAATTGCATTTCAAAATAGACCAAAAACTGATTTTCATCTTTTGGTGGCTAAGTGGTAAAATTACAGGGTTGTGAGCTGCCAAAAGTCAGGGCTTTCGGCGGCTAAATCAGATTTTCAAGGGCAAATGAGCCGCTGAAATTGCAAATTTTTTCCAGAATGCATTATTTTGGTCAAAAGGTCAAAATTCGACTTGGTTGAGTGTATTTAGGAGAATATGATGACTATTAATCAAATACATTATCAAATATCATCCATGAGTGCAGGTGGCACTTCATTTGATCAATATAAATATTCTAGGGATCAAATCCTAAAATGTAGGAATATGACTAGATTTGAAAATCTGGATTTTCCATTTTTAGTCACCTTCTTGAGAGACAGATCTAGATCATCTGGAAGAGTATTTTTATAAAATAAAGGAAATTTTTTATAATCATTGGATTCTCTTAAATAACCTCTCTTAGTTTCCCAATATCTATTTTTATTTGTGAAATATAGGTCAATCTTTGATCACCATATTTCCAGAAATTAAATACTCTGTTTTTCCTGTTTTAGTCACTGTCTTTGAGGACAGATTATGATGAGATGGAAGAGTATTTTTAGAAACTGAAGGAGGTATTTCATAATAACAAGATTATATTCAATAGCCTCTCCCATTTTCCCAAGATCTATTTTTATTTGTGAAATATAGGTGAATCTTGGAGAAGCATATTTCCAGAAATTCTAAATTCTGTTTTGCTTGCCACATCACAAATTCGAATTTGTGATAGATATCTTCCACAAACCAAAGATAGGAGAAGTGGTTATCAGATCCATATTTTAAGGATCTAAAATAAGTTTTTAAGGCTATATAAGCATGTTGATTTCATATTTTAAAGGGGGGTGGTTCGAGTCTAGAGACTAGATCATGTTGATATTGTACCGAGACCTTTTACATATAATACAGATCACAAGTTCCTTTCACTATTTATGTCAGATTATCATATTCTCTCTTTTTCTATGCTTGAATGATTAATGTTGTCTAAGTTTATCTAGTTGCAGATGACTGTCATCTCATTGGTCAACTCATAAACACTGATTTAATAAGTAATCTGTGCTATATTTATTCATCCCATCACACATCTGATCTGGTTGATAGATATAGACTTTATTCACCCACCACTCAATTACTCATTTGATTATACACTTTTTAAAGAATTGTCTCATCTTATTATATTAATAAGTGTCTTAAGTGTGAGCCAGTATTTTATGTGTCCCATTCGATCCAACCTACACAAAAAACCAAAACATATTTTAAGTTACCAGGCTTCTTCTACCTACAACCTTAGAAGGACTCTTAGAGTGATAACACAACTGTCAGAGAAAAATTTGGGCCAATCAATATATGAAAAGGAAATGTTGGCTATTTTACATGCAGTGGATCTCTAACGCCCTTATCTATTTGGGAAATGATTCCAAATTAATACATATCATCAGAGACTCAAGTATTTTCTGGAGCAACAACTTTCATCCTCGAAGCAACAAAAATGGGTGACTAAGTGATGCAGACTCCCCTTCTCTCCTAAGTATTGCATGACCTCCCGGTCTAGGATCGATCAAGAATTGAGCTTGATTGACTCTCTAGGTCCCTACCAGACCTTCAAACCCACTTACATAGGTCCTTTCTCCAAATGCGTAGGCTGAATGAGTCCCGCGGTCTCTCTCCTGACTGTTATTCGAACCTCAACACCAAACGGGCGTTAGCTATTCTTTGCTAAGCCCCCTTCCCTCACGCGGTCACAGACTGTGACCACGAGCCTAAAAAAAGGTGCGTCACGATTTCGTGAGTCGGTTATTTGTATGAGAGTCACCCTGATTCTCTTGATCTCCGAAACCTCGACAAGGGTCTAACGCTCGCTAGATCCTCCCTTATCCTCTTCCCAAATGACCCCTCGCTATGACCTGGGGCCAAACCTCCAAGAGTGTCAGGATTTCACGTATCAAGAATCCTCACAACAAATCACTTCTATTCCCTGACTCCCAAAATGTCGATATTTCATAACTCTCAATCCGACGGTCCTGCTTTCCCCACGATCTGACGGTTCAGATGACATCGCGATTTCACGTTTCACAAGTCCTTACGACTCAAACTTTGAATCCCCTGAGCCACGAGTCAGCAAAACGCTGGTCTCCCACCACGTTCCCTCCTTGATGATGGACGGTCTCAATCTTATTTTGTGACTTTAGGTCTCCGCGCTTCGACAATCTCAGTTTTAAAACTGAAAACCCCACGACAATTTTTCCCGAAGCGCACGATCTATTGATAGGTGTCCTCCGATAGATCGGTGACTCACAACTCTTCGGCTCTCCGAGCTTCAACAATCTCAAACTTTCATCCTCCGCATTCTTCCAGAATGACTTCACCCAAAATTCACGATCTCGCACCATGCGTCCTGTCTTGGATCTGACGACCCAGATATCCTCCGACACTTCGGGATTCGGGAGTCTCAAATCTCAACGTGACTCCTTCGCTCTGCTCCTAGAGTGCTTTCACCCAGAGTTCACAGATTCTTGACACATGTCTCCCACTTGATCTAACGACTCTGGTCTGTTCGGATGATCGAATGACTGATATTTCACTTCGGAAATTCGCGACTCTAGACTTCGGGAATCTTAAATTTCAAACTTTGATGGGGTTTCATGGATGCAAAGCTTTAAAACTCACGCACCTTGGAAATATCGGATGGATGGCGATCTCTAGCACTGCGATCCAACGACCTCTGTTGCTCCTCCTCCCAAGCTTCCGATCTTTCCGTATTAGAAAATTTCTAAGTGTTTGAAGGTTCAAACCCTCGCCCCTCCTACGAGTCCAAGTCTTGGAATTCGTTAACACTTACGAAAAATTGTTATTCCTCCTGAGCTTGGTCTTTGTGGAGACTTCGAAACCCCACACACTCCTTGCGTTTCAGGGATTTTCGACACTCAAATTCGAAGATTTCTCCAAGAGAATATCCTCTCACCCTCCTGACGTTCTCCTTTAACTTTTTTCGCACTCTACGATTAAACTCTTACGCAGATTCAGATTCCTGCGGACGACTGTGCACACCTTGCAGAGATCTCTTTGCACTCCTTACAAAGCCCCTTCGACCCTTAGTCGAATCATGGACCTGTGCACTCCTTGCACTAGTCTCTACGCAAGAGTTTGAATTCTTACAGACAACTGTGTACGCCTTGCACCAGTCTCTTTGCACTCCTTGCAAAGGAAAAGTTTCGTGTTATCTCTTCTGATCTTCAGAACCGAAACATATTTCGTCGACACACTCCTTGCGCTTTGTGTGAACACCTTGCACTACTTAAACATAAGAGAAACAATTGAAACTTATCTTAACATTCAAAGTTCCATCCACTCATAACGAAATTCATTCATTCATTTGTGAAACACATTTATAGAGAATTGCAAACAATGTTCACACCATGCATTGTATCAATTTTCCCTCTGTTATATTCATAAGTGAAAATGGTTACAACTGTAAAAAAAAACTAGCATTGAAAAATGAAATCTCCTACTAACTTGCAGCTTCAAAATCTACTTGCTAACTAGCCTCATTTGGGCATACAAAATCTACTTGCTAACTAGCCTCATTTGGGCATACAAAATCTCTATTTATCTCAGAGGGCTCTTAGGGTTCCCCCTGGCTACTTGTATACTCTATAACTTAAGCTAAAGACTATCTAGACTAGTTGCATTCTAGAGTCAGAGTGGAAACTCCCACTTTGCTCGTAATCGTTCAAGCATGTCTCACAAGTTTTTTTTCGGCGTTGAGTTCAAGCGTGCCTCAAAAGATTAATTCTGGCGATGAGTTAAGGCGGCTTCAAAATATCCACTGTAACTGCCAGCGTTGAGCTCCCGTATAGATTCCTAGACGTTGATAGGTTTTTCTCCGCGTGCTTGCCAGCGATGCTTCTGCATCATACTGCGCTTGGAAAAAATTCATTGACTCCTATCCACGAGATCCTGCACCGAATTTCCATGCTTTTGAATAGCAGCTTCATTTTCCCAATTGGCATCTTCTATTAGGTGTCCCTTCCACTTGACCATATATTCAAAATAGGTCTTCCTCCTGGTCTTTTTTCCAATCCTCTCATCAACGATCTTCTCCATCTGTGGCTTTTCTTCTACAAGCATTTGTTTCTCCCACTAGATATTCTCTTGATCTTCTGATCCTTCTGTGTCATCTTTCCTGTAAGGGTATAGGTCTGCAACATTGAATATGGGTGATATGACCACATCATCTGACAACTCAATCTCATAGGTGTTTGCATCAAACTTCCTCAAGATCTTACATGGTCCTATCTTCTTCATCTTTAACTTGTTATATGTTCCCCTAGGGAACCTTTATTTTCTGATATGTGCAAGAACCTGATATCCTACTTCATATTGAAGTTCCTTGCGATGTTGATCAACTTTGTTCTTGTACTCCTTGTTAGAACTCTGCAACTGTCCTCTGATATGGCTATGGAGCCTCTCCATTTCTGCAACAAAATATTCCGGTCCAATGCTCCTGATATCACTCTGTTCCAAGTCTGTCAACTCAGATACTCCCCTAGGTTTCATTCCATACAATATTTGGAATGGGATCTTTCCAGTGCTCTTGTTTGGTGAGTCATTGTATGCAAATTCTGCTTGTGGCAGAATCTGATCCCATCGATTATGGTGCTCAGTGACTAGACTCCTCAATAAGTTCCCCAAACTTCTGTTTACCACCTTAGTCTACCTATCTGTTTGAGGGTTATAAGATGAGCTGAAGGACAAATCTATCCCCAACTTCTTCCATAGTGTTCTCCAAAAGTGACCAACAAATTTTGTGTCTCTGTCCGAGACAATGCTTTTGGGTAGGTCGTGAAGTCTTACAACTTCCTTGAAAAATAGATTTACAACATGTGTTGCATCACTGGTCTTCTGGCATGGGATAAAGTGTGCCATCTTTGAAAATCTATCCACCACCACAAATATGGAATCAAATCCTCTTTGAGTTCTTGGCAGTCCCAACACAAAATCCATGCTTATGGCATCCCAAGGAATCTTTGGTATTGGCAATGGTTGATAAAATCCAGTGTTTTGTCTTTTTCCTTTTGCATGTTGGTATATTCTACATCTATTCACAAATTTTATCACTTCTGTTCTCATACCTGGCCAATAGTATGAACTTCTCAATTGTGCAAACGTTTTATCATGGCTGAAATGTCCAACCAATCCTCCACTTTGATTTTCCTTCAAAAGGTTATCCCTCATTGATCATTTTGGTATGCACAATTGATTTCCCTTGAACAACAATCCCTCTTGAATCATGTACTCTGTCCATTGGCTTCTGTCTCTCAGCAAAGGATTTTCACATGCTTCATATGCCTCTTTAAAATCTGTATCATCACAATACATGTCCTTAAGGTGTTCAAACCCTAAGGTCTTCACCTGGAATTCCTGCTGAATCAAACATCTCCTGCTTAATGCATCAACAACTTTGTTAGCATTCCCAACGATATGTTTTATGACAAAAGTAAAATTCTACATAAACTCAACCCATTTTGCATGCCTCTGATTCAATTTTTCCTGCCTAGTTATGAATTGTAAAGCATGGTTATCACTATAAAAGACAAATTCCCGTGGGACAAGATAATGTCTCCATTTCTTCAAGGCTTGAATTATGGCATAAAACTCTTTGTCATACGTGGATTATTTCCTCTTGGTCTCATTCAACTTCTCACTGAAATATAAAACAGGTCTATTATCCTGACTCAAAACTGCTCATATTGCAACTCCACTCGCATCACATCTCACCTGAAATGTCTTTCCAAAATTCAGCAAGACCAGAATTGGTCGTTCTGTTATTTTCTTTTTCGATATATTGAAGCTCCTTTCGGCCTCTTCCATCCATTTAAATTAATTGTGATTCTTTTTCAATGTATCCATCATTGGCGCACAAATTCCATTGAATTATTTGATGAACTTCCTATAGAAACTTGCCAAACCATGAAATCTACTTACCTCAAACATACTCCTTGGTGACGACCATTCTTTGATCGCTTTCACCTTCTCTGGATCCATCTTCAGTTCATTTGAAGAGATCACAAAACCCAAGTAAATGAGGTTTGTCTTCATAAAAGAGGGCTTCTTCAGATTTATCAACAACTTCTCCTGTTGTAGCCTCCTCATCACTAATGTCAAGTGCCTCAAATGCTCCTCTTTAGTCTTGCTAAAGATCAGTATATCATCCAGATATACAACCATAAACTTTACAATGAAATATTTCAGTATTTCATTCATCAGCCTCATAAAAGTACTCAGGGAATTTGTTAATCCAAATGGAATAACAAGCCATTCATACAAACCTTTGTTTCTTAAAGGTTGTTTTCCACTCATCACTTTCTCTCATCTTGATCTAATGATATCCACTTTTCAAATCTATTTTGGAAAATAAATTTTCTCCACTTAAGCAGTCCATTAAATCATCCATTCTGGGTAAAGGAAATATATACCTGATGGTGATCTTTTTAATGGCTCTCGACTCTGTGCACATTATCCATCCTCCATCCTTCTTTGGACTTAACACAGTTGGTACTACACATGGATTCAATCTCTCTCTGACCAAACCCTTGTCTAACAATTCTTGGACTTGGCTCTTCACCTTCTTGTTCTCTCGAGGTGTCAATCTATATGCTACTTTGTTTGGAAGAATTGTTCCTGGTATCAAGTCAATATGGTGACTGATACTCCCGACGAGCGGAAATGAGTTAGGTAGCTCATCCACCACTATGTCAGCGAAATTAAACAACAATTCCTGAACTTATTCAGGAAAATCATCCATCGATGTACTTGTAAGGATAACTCTGGGTTTCCTCACCACAACGAACTACATCTCCTGTTCTTCCTTGACTTCTTTCAAGAGTTCCTTCCCACTCATGAGAAGTATGCTTGTGCTCGATTCCTCTTTCACTTTCTTCTCCTCTATTGGCAACAACATGTGTGTTCTACCATTCTTCTCTAAGGTGTATGTATTCTTCCTCCTATTATGAATGACGTTCCTGTCAAACTGCCATGGTCTTCCCAAACAAATGTGGCATACATCCATGGGAATTACATCACATAGAATTTCATCTCTATATCCTCCTATCTTAAATTCAACCAAGCATTGTTTAATAACCATTACCTGGTGTCCTTTTTGCGACCAAAACACTTTGTATGGCTTCGGATGTGCAGTTGTCTCTAGCTCCAACTTCTCCACCATCTCCGTGGATACTAAGTTATCACTGCTCCCATTGTCGATTATCACCTTGCATACTATGTCTTTAGTCTTGCAAGCTATTCTGAAGAGACTCTTCCTCTGCACTGGCTTCTCAGCTTCTGCCTCTAGTTTTAAGAGAACTTTTCTCAACATCAGGGATCTCCCATCCTTTGCTCCTTCCACTTCAACATTTCCTCTCCGTGCTTCTGAAATGTGAGCTTCACCTCCTCCTTCTTTATTTTTCTCGAGACATTCCCAAGACATATGTCCTGTCTTTCCACATGCATATCCTCTTACTTCTCCCCTTCCTCTTCTTCCTCTTTGTCTAGAATAACTTCTCCCACCACCCTGTCTTTCTTCATAACTTCCTCCTCTTTCCAAGTGAGTGTGTGGTTTCTCATCCTTGTCCTTAGACTTATGTGCTTTGTCATGGGTAACTCCCTTACCTTTGTTTGAGGCTGGGATTTTACCTCTCCCTCGCTGGCTTTGTTTTCTGGCCAACTTCTTTTCTACTTTCAGCGCAAACTGATAAGCATCCTCCACTGTCTTTGCTGACATCATGCTGAGCTCATCTTGGATTTCATATCTCAGGCCATTTATGTACCTGGAAATTTTTTCTTCATCTCTCTCCCTTTGTCCAGTTTTGATGTTCAGCCTGTAGAACTCCTCTGTGTACTCCTTAACTACCATCCCCTTCTGTCTCAGGTTCTGCATCTTCCTAAACAGACTGTTTTGATAATCTTTGGGCATGAAATTAGCCTTCAACTTGGTTACCATTATGTCCCAATTATTTATCTTTTGTTTTCCCTTGCTTCTCCTCTCAGCCTGCAGTTCATCCCACCATAGTGCTGCATGTCCTTTTATCCTGGTGACAACATGTTTCACCTTTTTCTCTTCATCGACCTCTTCATAGTCAAAGTGTTTATCCATGGATCTTATCCAATCCAACAACTCTTCCACACCCAAGTTGCCTTCATACATTGGGACCTCTATCTTGGCTTTGCTTCCCAATCTGGCAACTTCTCTTAGCAGGTGCTCTTCGACAACATCCTCTCCTACAGCTTCCTCAATGACAGTCTCGCCCATGGCTTCCTTGATCTTTGTGTCACTGATGTCTCCAGTGTGAGGTGCTCGTCTCTGCGCTTCCTCCATCACCTCTAATCTTGAACGAAGTTCTTGCATCTCCCTTTCTACAACTCAATTGGCCAAAGGTGGTTCCGCTCATCTCCTCAAAAACATTGTGTTGACTTTCTATCACACATAGAGTACAACTCCAAGTTATTTTTGTCTCTTCTCCTTTGCCTACAGTCTGCAAGAAAAAATTCTCTCTCTGATACCACTTGATGTAGATCCCCCTTCTCTCCTAAGGACTACACGACCTCTCGGTCTAGGATCAATCAAGAACTGAGCCTGATTGACTCTCTAGGTCTCTGTGAGACCTTCAAACCCACTTACACAGGTCCTTTCTCCAAATGCGCAGGTTGAATGAGTCCCGCAGTCTCTCTCCTTAGTTTTATTTGAACCTCAACGCCAAACAGGCGTGAGCTCTTCTCTGCTAAGCCCCCTTCCTTCACGTGGTCACAGAACGTGACCACAAGCCTAAACAAAGTTGCGTCGCGCGATTTTGCGAGTCGGTTATTTGTATGAGAGTCACCCTGACTCTCTTGATCTCTGAAACCCCGACAAGGGTATAATGCTCACTAGCTCCTCCCTTATCCTCTTTCCAAATGACCCCTCTCTATGACCTGGGGCCAAACCTCCAAGCGCATCGGGATTTCACGTATTGGGAATTCCTGCCGTGAATCACTTCTATTGCTTGACTCCTGAAATGACAATATTTAAGAACTCTCAATCCGACGATCCTTATTTTCCCATGATCTGACGATTCATATCACGTCGTGATTTCGCGTTTCACAAGTCCTTACAAGTCAAGCTTTGACTCCCCCGAGCCACGAGTCAGAAAAACGCTAGTCTCTCGCAACGTGACCTCCTTGACGATTGATGGTCTCGATATTATTCCGGGACTTCGGGTCTCCGTGCTTCGACGATCTCAGTTTTCAAACTAAAAACCCCACGACAATTTTTCCCAGAGAGCACGATCTGCTGACAGGTGTCCTCTAACAGATCAACAACTCGTGGCTCTTCGACTCTCCGATCTTCGACAATATCAAACTTTCATCCTCCGCATTCTTCTGGAATGAGTTCACCCAAAATTCATGATCTTGTGCCACACGTCCTGTCCTGGATCTGACAGCCCAGATCTCCTTCGACACTTCAGGCTTCGGGAGTCTCAAATATCAACGTGACTCCTTCACTCTTCTCCTGGAGTGCTTTCACCCAGAGTTCACAACTTCTAGACACGTATCTCCCGCTTGATCTAACGGCTCCGGTCCATTCATATGGTCGAACCACTGAGATTTCACTTCAGAAATACGAGACTCCGGACTTCGGGAATCTCAGATTTCAAACCTTGATGGGGTTCCGTGGATGAGAAGCGTTAAAACTCACGCACCTTGGCAATATAATATGAATTATGATCTCCCATGCTACGATCCAACGACCTCTGTTTCTCCTCCTCCCGAGCTTCCAATCTTTCTATCTTAGAAAATTTCTAAGTGTTTGAAGGTTCAAACCCTCGCCCCTCCTACGAGTCTGAGTCTTGGAATTCGTTAACACTTACGAAAAAGTGTTATTCCTCCGAAGTTTGTTCTTTGTGGAGACTTCGAAACCCCGTGCACTCCTTGCGTTTCAGGTATTTTTGACGACTCAAATTCGAAGATTTCTCCAAGAGAATCTCCTCTCGCCCTCCTAGCATTCTGCTTTAACTCTGTTCGCACTCTATGACAGACTGTTACACAGATTCAAATTCTTGTGGACGACTGTGCACACCTCGCATAAATCTCTTTGCACTCCTTGCAAAGCCCCTTCGACCCTTAGTCGTATCACTGACCTGTGCACTAGATCTCTACGCAAGAGTTTGAATTCTCACGGATGACTGTGTACGCCTTACATCGGTCTCTTTGCACTCCTTGCAAAGAAAAAGTTTCGCGTTATCTCTTATGAGCTTTGGAACCGAAATAGATTCCGTTGACACATTCCTTGCGCTTTGTGTGCACACCTTGCACTACTTCAACATAAGAGAAACAATTGAAACTTATCTTAACATTCACAGTTCCATCCGCTCATAGTGAAATTCATTCATTCATTCGTGAAACACAATTACAGAGAATTGCAAACAGTGTTCACACCATGCATTGGATCAATTTTCCCTCTGTTATATTCATGAGTGAAAATGGTTACAACTATAAAAAAAAAACTACCACTGAAACTTGAAATCTCCTACTAACTTGCAGCTTCAAAATCTACTTGCTAACTAGCCTCATTTGGGTGTACAAAATATCTTTTTATCTCAGAGGGCTCTTAGGGTTCCCCCTGGCTACTTGTCTACTCTAGAACTTAACCTAACGACTATCTAGACCAATTGCATTCCAGAGTCGGAGTGGAAACTCCCACTTCGCTCGTAATCGTTCAAGCATGTCTCATAGCATTTTTTCTGGCACTGAGTTCAAGCGTGCCTCAAAAGATTAATTCCAGTGATGAGATAAGGTGACTTCAAAATATCTGCTATAACTGCCAGCGTTGAGCTCCCGTACAGATTCCTAGATGCTGATAGGTCTTTTTCCGCATGCTTTCCAACGATGCTCCTGCATCACTAAGATATTTGGATATGATTATGACATCGTTTCTAAGAAAGGAAAAGACAATGTGGTTGCTGATGCTCTTTCAAGAAAATATGAAGATGAAGGGTCCCTTTTTCCCTCTCCTTCATTGTACCAGATTGGCTCCAAGATTTTCTCTATGAATGGTTGTAAGATCCCAAAATTTCGTGTCTGATCCAACAATTCCAATACAATTCTCTAGTTTCCCTAGGGTACTCTTGGCACAATGATGAGGTTCTATACAAAGGTTGTCTGTATTTAATTAAACATTCACAACTTAAATCCATGGTTCTTTTTGAGATTCATGCTACACCACACAATTGGGCACTTAGGGTTTACCAAAACCTATGATAGGGTCAAACATTATTTTTTATGGGATGGTATGAAACATGACGTTCACACCTTTGTGGCTGAATGTGATGTTTATCAACATAACAAGGGAGAAATAGTCAAATCCCTTGACACACTACAACCATGTCCGTTTCCACCCACTATTTGGAGGGATATCTCTATGGATTTCATTGTTGTCTTACCTAAATCGGGAAACAAGTCAGTCATCATGGTGGTTGTTGATCGTGTTTCCAAATATTCTCATTTATGTTCTCTTCAACACCCATTTACCGCCTCCATGGTGGCTCAACTTTTCATGGATCATATATTCAAGCTTCATTGCATGCCTCATTCTATTGTCTCTGACCGAGATCCCACTTTCACTAGCAAATTTTGGCAACAATTGTTCAGGTTACAGGGAACCCAATTGCATCTCAGCACAACCTATCATCCTCAGACTGATGGAAAAACTAAAGTTGTCAATCGGTGTTTGGAAACATATTTGAGGTTTTTTACATCTGAGAGGAAAAATCAACGGGCTTAATGGTTACCCATAGATAAATGGTGGTACAACACATCTTACCATACAACTACTCGCATGAATCCTTTTGAAGTAGTTTATGGACAAAAGCCACCTTTAGTCCTCTCATACATGCCAGGTGTCTCGAAGGTTCATGCGGTTGACCAAACTCTTACAGTTCAAGAGGCTATTCTTCGTACCCTCAAAGAGAATTTGGTAATGGCTCAAAATTGCATGAAACAACAAGCAGATTAAGGTCGTTCCAAACGTCAATTTGTTGAAGGGGACTAGGTGTTTCTTTGTCTGCAAACTTATAAGCAAACTTCACTCAATGCTGAACAATGTCAGAAAATTGTGCATAAATTTTATGGTCCTTATACATTTCTCAAGCATGTGGGACCGGTCTCCTACCAGTTAGCTTTGCCCAGTCATTCTAAGCTCCATCTTGTTTTTCATGTCTCACGCTTAAACAAGGTGATTGGAACTAATTGCCAAACTCAAACCAGTATCACTGAGTTGGACGAAGAAGGCTCCATTTGGTTGAAACAACAAGTTTTCTTGGACCAACGTGAGCGTCGTCTCCGTAACTGCACCATCAAGGAAGTGTTAGTATAGTGGAAAGATACAACTCTAGTAGATGCCACCTAGGAGCCAACTACCATTCTACAACAATTTCTTCATCTCAAGCCTTGAAGACAAAGCTGTTTTTAAGGGGGAGGGCATGTTAGAGACCTAACCTCCCTAACCCCTCATGTAGGTAGAATAATGTATTTTCCATGTAATAAATGCCAATATTAATAAGGCCCAGTAATAAGAAAGAATAAGTCAAATGTAAGAAGACCTAATAGAAAATTCTACTTTTAGAAGATCTTCCTATAGATTGTTCTTGTGGTAGATAGATTTAGTATAAATAGGAGTTGAGGGTATGAGAAGTTGTCTTGAGAATTATTGTAGTAGAGCTATGCTTTGCTAGAGGTTTCCCGCTCGAAGAGGCGAGTGAACATTGTTTCCTATCAGTAAAAGTATTATTTTGGTGTTGTGGTTCCATATAATTTGTTGTGATGTTATTATTCTCTGTAGTATTTCTGTTTCTTATTTCTACTCCACTGTTATATCTGCAATATTTCTCTTTTATGATAATATAATAGATCTAGTACCTAACAAATTCATTCCCTAAAAGAAACCTAGCTGTAACTATATTATCTAGTACTTTTTTGTTTTTGTTTTGAAATATTAACCCTTTAGGACATCTATATCTACTATACCTTCCCACTACCGATGCATTTCTTGCCGCCTGTATAGTGATTTGAGATATAACATCGCTTAACTATTTTTCCGTTATGGGGTTGTTGTCGAACATTGTATACCCCTCCTTAATAATCTGTTAATATTTTACTATCGATCTCATTCAATTCTTTAGGCATGCATCCTTGATGTAAAATTAGAAGGTGAAATATTTATTTTAATAAAAGTTACGATAATATATTCTAGAAATTATAAATAACGATTATAAATAACTATCAATACTGTAAATTACATTACGATCCAAGTTCTGAGATCACTATTATATATATATATATATATAAGATTTCTTAGGATAAATTAAATTTAAAACTTTAGCTATGGTCTTAATTGAAGTTTCATCTAGTGTATGTATATGTATTATACCATGTAAATAATATGATTATAAATTATTATAACTTTATATCTTCTTAATTTACGATCATCATGGTGATGCTATAAAGGATTAGAAATTTAAAGTTAATTCAACATCATTTATAAAATTTAATTAAAATAACTTATGAATATACCTTTATTTCAATTGCATATAATACTCTAAGTTCATTTAGACCGATGAAATTGGTTGATATATTGGACATACACTTTCCATTTTACATATACCATTTAATTAACCATGACATTATTGTTGACTGCTCAAGATTGCCCAAGTATTGTAATTTAATCTTATAACTATCACTAATATGATGATATTACATGATAAGAATAAGTCAATAGATTTGGTTAAATATATAATGGTTATTGTTTTATGATATAATTGTAATTGCGCAATTTTTTAATTGGTAAAGTTGGAATTATCATGTTTGAGATTGAATTCTCAATATCTTCATTAGTTATAATGTTGGAAAATATCGTATTAAAACTTTTCATTATTGCAATGTTGCAATTATCACCTTTAGATCGTTGGTATATTTCGAATTTTTTTTTGCAAATATTATAATTAGTGGTTATTCCAAATCCCATTGTGATGTACAATATATCACAGGTATGATTATATATAGAACCCATCCACGGAAGGAATGATATATCACTCTTAGAAGTAACATTGTATTAATGCAATTATCTTTTGTGAAGGTTTAAATAACACAATCAAATTTACTATTTTGTATTAGGGATCACATGCAATGAAATGATTGAGATATTTATGTTCGATTGGATATATAACTTCATGTATTAACTTTATATTATTTGTAACCAAGAAACTTGCATAATGTTGTATTGCGACGATTAACCTGGTTTATTGTTATTTCTGATAAGTAATTTAGTTGTTGTTAAATTAGATTAGGAATAATTTATGGGTAGATATCTTTAAGTTTTTAGAACAACGACTAGTCCTAATATTTTAAATGGTCAAAATCAATTGGAAGAATCTAGTATTACGAGCATTGTTTATGTGTCTTGAAGGGCCTAACCTTGCAGGTGTAGGATGTTGGGTGGTTAGGTGATGCAAATTTTCATTGTATTTATGTGACTTATGTCATTGGATTTGGTTAAAAATTATCAAATTAATTTGTTGTACGCTATTCTGGTATCATTGATAATTGTTGTAGCAGTCTATGAAGATACATGATAGGAAGTGATCCTAAGTCTACTCAGAAAGTAAGATAACAACTATAAGTATTCTCATTGTAGGGGAATATTCTGAAAAAAATCTATCATATTACATCTTCATGAAAAATATTATGATTATACATATCTAAAATAAAATCTACTATTCCTTTTATTCTAGCTGCCAATATGATAAAGCAGAAATAACTTACATTAGACAACCCCCCTACAAACAATGCAAAGGCAAAGTCGACTCGTTGATTGATCAATCCAAGCTTCAATGATCCTTTTCCTGTTTGAGTAGTTGACCATTGAATAATTCGCATACTGGAATAGTAGAAGAAATAATTTTGACAATTCCAATGGGAAACCATTTTTGGGAAAATGTCATTTTCTTAAATAAATATGTTAGACAGTTGGTTTGGATAGTTGGTTGTCATTGATGTCAACCCTTGGAGAGGTTTGTAAGCCTTATAGATGTGGACAAAATTGTTGGATGGTTGGTTATCATTGGCACGATTGAGATTGCTGGTAAGTTAGTTGATGTGAGTGAATGTGATGGATACATTTGATGAAGTCTACATGAAGTCCCAAAGGTGTGGTTATGATACTTGCAATTGAATAAGCAATATGTATATGAAGGACAATGTAAGTGAAATCAATACCCTCACATATAGATAGTACTCGTCGTTTCGTTTATGATGATATGTGGAACACCACGTGGTTCCTCACAGTTAGAGAGATATGACCTTGTAAAGTTGGAAGCCCCCAATTGATGCACTCACCCCCTTCTCTCCTCGGGGCTGCACGACCTCCCGGTCAAGGATATTTAACTATCTGAGTTGGATTAGCTCCTCGAGACCGCATTGGCCTTGCCCTGAATCGAACACAGGTTCTTCTATCACCTTAGGCACAGGTCGTATGGCACCCATGGGCCCCTTCCTAAGAAATTTTCAAACTTTCAAATTTCAGGCACTAGCTCTTTTTCACTAGCCCTTCCCCACCTACAACCTTAGGCTATGACCTGAGTTTAATATTGAAAGGTGCTTCAGAATTCGGTCTCTGACTGTTTTGGTAACAACTGCAACACTCTTCCTTCTGACCCCGAACTGTGAACTCACATTGGCAAATCGACGGTTCTTGTCTCTCCCACAACCAACGACTGTGATCCATTCAGACTATGGCCTTCAGGAGTTTAGAACGCCTCAACTCCTTTTCCCTGAAGTTCCTTTCTACCGGAACACACAGATCTATTTCGCATGTCCTCCTGGATCCAACGGTCCAGATCGGCTTCGATCTTCACGACTTCACGAAGATTACACCTCACTCCACACAAAATCCTCTGAAGTTGTATCTCCCGGAACTTCCAGGTTTCTGCCACGTATACTCGTGGAAACCGATGACTAGGGTTCACTTCGCTCTTCAAAACTTCGACGATATCCGCTCATTAAAAACTTGGGAACCTTCGAATCCCAAAATGCCGAAATAATCCACAGCTAACCACCATGCAACTGTCTCATATCTAACAGTCTGAAATGATTCTGCTCCCTCCTGGATGGATCTTGCTCGTTGATTCACGAAAATTCAAAGGAGGCTCCTCCCTATTGAAGAAATTTCCATCTATCTCTTTTGAGCTTGTCCTTTCTTTTAGCTTTGGGATCCTTAAAGGAATTCTTTCGACACTTAGTTGAATTTTGCGTCTATGCACACCTTGCAACAGATATTCGCATACACTTCTGCGAGCAATTTCTCGAACTACTCCTCTTGAACTTTTGAGTAAAAAATAATCTATCAATGCACTCCTTGCAGACAATGGTTCAACACTATCTCTTCTGAGCTTCTGAGTCGAAACAGACTCTATTGATGCACACCTTGCAGATACCATGCACTCCTTGCAGAGGCTCGTAGAAGAGAACTAATTGAAACTTATCTAAGTCTCACAGATTCATACATTCAACAAGATAACTCATGCTTTCACCCGTGTAATTCACACATTTAGGAAAACACAAAATAATAGAGAACATAATGTAAACATAAATCCTACCATTCACTCATATAGATAAGCAATAGTGATGCATGCATTTGGATCAATATTTCTCTATTATATTCATGTAAATCTATATGAGTTATAACAACATTTAGTAACTTCTACTTAAAATTAAACAACTACCATCATGTTCAACAACCATATTTGGACATACAACATGTTCAATAGCCTCATTTGGGCATACAACACCTCTACTTATACCAGAGGGCTCCTAGGGTTCCCTTCGACTACCTCTCTTCTGAAAGAAGAAGAAAAAAACTCCCACTTAAGCACCGTTACATTAAAGTCTACGAGTGAAAACTCCCAGATATCAAGTGATCGTTTCAACTTCTAAGAATTTTGGTCTCCCTTAATCATCTGTTCAAAAATATTTGTAGGAAACACCAGTTCCCAGAGTCTCAACAATAATTTAAAAGGCGTGCTAGGGCCCTGAGTTGTCTCTCCATGTGTGTTTTGCTGACAATGCTCCTGCATCATGAATAGTGGTCAAGAAGACCCCAATTGGTTACAAGTCTTAGTCAAAGGGTAAAGTGGTTGCAACAAGAAATCCCTAAAGTAAGGAAAGAATTTAACTTGAAAAAGTATAAATACACCTCAAGGAATCATTCATAAGAACTCATACACACATATTGAATATCTATCTTGTGAGAATATTTTGGTCTAATACATTTTAGTCTATTGGTGAAATCTGAGGTAGAAAGTTTGAGGCTGCGAAGGAAGGCCAAAGGTGAAGGTCCCAGAGATGCAGAAAATAAGTAACCCTAGTTTATGAGGCCATCCACCATCCACGGGTTATAGGTCATCGGGGCACATCTGTACGTAGTTCATAGTGGAGCAAAGCGTGGATATCCACGAGCAGTATAAGAGCAAGTCAGAGATCTATAAAAGGCTTGTGAAAGGTTGCGAAGGGATTCTTGTGATAGGTTTCTAAGCTTGATGTTGGTCTATTGGTTTGAGATCTGAAGCACTAGGCTAGTTCCATAGTGTAAAGGTATGTATATATGCTTATGAGGTTATATATTAGTGATATTGTGGAGCATGATTGAGGCATGTCTTGGGTATGTTGGTTGGGACTTTGGTATATGATCCATGTGAGAGGATATGGTTCAATAACAGTGACAGTGATATGTTGGATAGGTTGATCAGTGACAGGTTATACATGTTAATGTGTCAGGTTGGATATAGTGATAGGTTGATGTGGCAGGTTGGATATAGTTACAGGTTGACAGTGACATGATGATTACAGGTTGATTGATATATCAATGGTAGTGATTGTGGTAGTGAAAATTTGGTCTACACTTATATTTTAGGGAGGTAGGATGAGGCAAGGAAAGGGGGTTGTATCCTCCTTCCGGTTGGTGCCAAAGAATTAGGGAGTTAGAGATTCCTTCAGGTTGGAGACTAAGAATCAAGGTGTTGTAGCCTCCTTCTGGTTGGAGTCAGAGAATTCAGGGAGTTGTAGCTTCCTTCTGGTTGGAGCCTGAGAATTAGGGGGTTGTAGCCTCCCTCTAGTTGGAGTGGAGTTGTAGCTACCTTCAGGTTGGAGCCTAAGAAAAAGGGGTTGGATCCTCCTTCCAGTTGTAGTTGGAGAATTTGGAAGTTTGTGCTTCCTATGAATGAATTCTTGATATGTATAAGAAAACATTCTATGGTTTTCTCCCATTTTGGTTTCCACCTAAATATTGGTGTACTGTGTTCTTGATGTGATGCTAATTATGATTACATGCTTATGATATAATAAATGCAATTATAGATGATACATTGATGATAAACTGTTGAACATTGTTGATAAAGTTAAAGAATATATTTGTGGTTAAAAGTGGTATAATTTCTCATTACTGATTCAACCCGCCTCAGTAATCCAACAATTGGTATCAGAGAAGGTTCCTTAAGGAGATGATTTAACCACTAGAAGGAGATCATGGAATACACTGAAAATGGATTACCAATGTTTGATGGTCAGAGTGGTCTAGAGTATGGGATATGGAGTTCAAGGATGGAAATATTTTTACAAGCACATGGATATGATATTTGGTACTCAGTTTTTATAGGATATAATGGTTGAAAGAAATCAAAGACTGAAGCCAAGAAGGAATTGAAGAATAAAAACAAAATAACAATGGAATTAATCTTGGAAGGAATATGTGATTCAACAAAGGACAAAGTGGGAAAATACTCATCAACTAAAGAAATTTGGGATAAGCTACATAATCTCTATTGATCTCCCATAAAAGCTTCAGAGAATGCCAAACAAGATGAAGGTACATAACAAGAAGAAATATTCTCATCATGTTAGACAAATTTAGAAGAAGAAGAGTGCGAAGTGGTAGAAGCCGAGTACAGAGTAGAATTGATTAGTTCCCTAGAAAATCTAAGAATTGAAAGAAATAAAATCAAGTTACTCCACAAAGAACTAAAGAAGAAATAAGGATCTCAAAACTCCAACTCCGAAGAAGAAGAGAAAATTATCACAAAGTTAAAATCCAAGTATAAGAAGATAGAATAATTGAAGAAACTCTCAAGGATCAAAAATAGGGTTTGGAAGCCAAAATAGTAGCAAAGAAGGAAGAAGTGGAAGAGAGAGAGAAGATATTGATAGATCATCTCAAGGAAAGAACTGCGGATTTAAACAATATTGAAGAAAAATTCTGTCAACAAGAAAGAAAACTTGAAGAAGAGATAATCACCTTGAATATCCAACTTGAAGAAGCAAAGAGGACAAGAGAAGTCATGAAGTTTTAGATGATGAAGAAAGAAGAAGAGGTTGAGAAGCTTGAAGAAGAAGTTGTCACACTAAGAGTCAAAGTCGTCAAGATCAACATGAACATTGAAGAGACATAAACATCCACCTCATTAGTAGAGAATGTTGAAGAGAATCCCTCCAAGTTTCTAAAAAAGAAGAATAAATAAAAGAGTAAGAGTTATGCAGAAGTACTCAAAGGAAGGAATCATGGTCTACAAGAATCAAAGAATAATGAGTGTAATAGAGATACATCTTCAAAAAGACATATCACATTAAGACAACAAAGAAGATTCAAGCATAATGAAGGGATCCACAAAAGAGATGATCATGATCAACCAAGGTAGGAATTTAGAAGTACTACACCACAAAGAATATCATTCACTCCCAGGTATGTAAATTTCTTTTATGGTCATTGTTTTTATCATACTAACTTTGGACATAAATTTGTAGATTGCAGGGATTGTGGACGAAACATTCAAGCAAGAAATGCTTATGTGGCCCCACATAACATTGAATGTTACAATTTCCATAACTATGGACACATATCTCATGATTGTAGAAGTATGATCGATACTTCTATGAAGGAGAACACTGATATAAGATATAAGAAAGTATGGAAAAGAAAACAAGAATTGGTAAAAGAAGAGAAGATGAATGAAGGACACCCATATAAAGTCATACTCTTAGGATTGACAATAACACGAGATCAAGAAAAATATACAGGAAAAAATGAAGATGTTAGATACATGAAGATTTGTAGAAGAAATGGAAAACAAGAAGAACAAGTGAATAAAGACCAGGTCCCATAGATTGCAGGATTTGTAGTAGTAAAAGAAAGAAAAGAAGAAAAAGTGAATAAAGAACAGGCTCAAGAGAGTGTACTTTCAAAAATTGTAGTGTGAGATCAATCTACAGGCAGAAAGGAAGAAATCAGAGTTCAGAGAGATGATGAGTCTATATATAACGAGGTATATTAATCTGCATCAGAGTGGGTATTTTTCCGAGCCATATGACTTGGAGACTCCCAATAAATATGAATATTGAACAGGGGGAGTCAGTGCAGTAGCTACTACAGATCAGAGAACCATATTTTGAGCAGTATGAAGTGTTTACAAAAAAAATTTCAGAGCAATAAAATAACAAAAGTACATAGTAACAGATTGATTGGTTTAGAATTTGTGTTCCCACATAGGTTGTTCCATACATGAAGGGTTTGATGAGAATATAGATAAGATCAACGGAAATATTTGATTTAGTTTGATAAACATGAATATGTGATGATCATTTGTAGGATATTCAGGCGAAGCCTTCATGATAGTTTAGTGACAGATGGGTCAACATTGTGGACAATTGAGTAGAAGGGTTATGAACAATTTGTGACATATGGATAGAAATATGATTAGCAAGTAAAATAAAAATGGGTTGTATGCATAGTATCATATTTAAAATCAGAATCAGTGGAATCAGTTAGTCATAGAAAGCAAAAGTAGTGAAAGGCATAACAAAAAAAGGAAAGTGAAACTGTCAGCAGAAGCTACATCATCATAAGGAAATCATTGAACAACATGGTCAAGTGAACATGAAAAGTGATTGAATAAATCAAATATTGAATGCTTTTTATATATGTCAGTGAATTTCAAGAGGAAGCACCAATGGAAAATAAGAAGCATTGGAAGAGAGAAAAGGAAACATTTCATAGGTATCCCTAGAATGATCTACATGACATATTGCAAAGAAATTAAGAGAAGTCAAACCATTAGAGAGAGAGATCCAGAAAGGAATATCAGTAGCATACAAACAGGGATACATACCCACATGGGGATCTATTCTTTTTCCCATGATTGGTTAGAGAAGGTACAATGTCAGGAGGAGACATATCGACAGGGGGAGTTAACCTTTGGTCAGAGAGGGATATAAAGAACAAATGCATAGAGAAGGAGAGAAAGAACATATGCATGAAGACAGGGGGAGCAACCCCAAGGGAGATACCCTTTTCCATTGATGTCAAAGGGGGAGAAATATAAATATTGATAAGGAATGATGATCACATGGGGAGAATGAGCATGAGTGTTTCCATACTGGCGCAACGCCCCCTACCTTAGCAGGCTCTGCATGACCTCCCGGTCTTAGGATTGTTCTTAATCTGTTCGAATCTGATTGAATCTTTGATTCCCTACAGGAATCCTCACAAACAAGTGTCTATCCACAGGTGCTTCTTTGGAGCTGCGCCTGTGCAAGCAATCACTAAGCACCAACTCTCATCCACGTAACTGACTGATATGACAACCAACCTTCACCCGGAAAGGTATTTCGGGTTTCGTTGACTTCATGATCCCAAATGTGATTCTCCTTGTTTTGTCAATCCCTGAAACTCAAAAAGGTATAGCGGGTCTCTGACTCCTTCCTTTGACTTTACCTGCTGTGACCTATGGCTAAAACCTGGGGCCCAATATTTTTGACACCCGAGATTTCCTGTATCGACAAACTGATATGAAACCACTCCTTCCACCCAATAGCCAAAATTATGATATACCTTGCCGCAAATAAATGGCTCTCATCTCCCGCAATCTGACGGTCCTGATTCAATCAAGACTTCATGAATCGGGAGTTCACGACTCTCGACTCCAAACCACAACTTCTCTACTTTCCGAATTCTGAAACAATGAAATTCAACCACGAGATCGACGACCCTCGTTAATCTAAATCCAATAGCCTCTATCCCCCTTGAGCTTCTGAATGCCGAATAACCCTCGGTCTTAAACTTTTCACTGATTAATTGGATCCAAAAACCCACGACAAACTGACACTTCCTCCTCGAAGCGTTTCCACTGTTCGTCCCAACTTTCAATATTCCTCCACTAAATACTCTGGCGTCGACCCTTTTGAGATTTCTTTATGTTGAGTGTCTTCAACACTCATTTTCCCTTGAGCTTCTTCAAGGTTCTTCCCTTTCTAAGATTTCTCTTGCGAACTCGAGGATTTCTCAGGAACTCTTTCACGAACTCCTTGCGACACTCACAATAACCTCTAGTTATTGAACCCTTCGACTTTGTGCCCTTCTTGCAACAACAGTCCTTCAACTTTCCACATAGTTGATAAATTCTGAGACTTCAACCAGCCTGTGCACACCTTGCACGGATTTGTGCTATCCTACACTTCTGCTAGTATGAGAACAATGATATCCCTCCTGAGCTTTTGAGATAAACCTCAGAACTTCGTCAATGCACATCTTGCGGACGCTCACTGCACTGTTTGCAGGAATTCTTAGGAAGAGAAACAATTGAAACTCATACTTCTCTCCTCACAGACTTCATACATTCAACATGAAATCACAAGCATACACATAGCATTGAAATAAATGCATAACAAAGAATATAAGGAACTGTAACATACCATTCAAAAGATAAATACAATAACCAGGATAACACCATGAACTTGAGTCAAAGTTTTCTTATATTAACTCAGCGTTTCTATACATGGGTCAACAACAACCGCTATCTACTTATACAATCCTACAATCTCTGTTCTTCTCTACTACTCTACCACTTACAGAATTTTGAATAATACAATGATACAAGTGAGGGTGTCTTGTATGAGTTTTCCCTCCTACAACTCTAAGCTATCTAATCAAATTAAAAGCTACCTACTTTACATTACTACAATTAAATGCCTCTATATCCAACAGATGAGAGCAACGCTCAAGATCTGTTTTACAATCTCCAAAACATAAATGCAAATACACTCTCCTATATATTACATTAATGCTTCTTCATTCGAATTCGAAAATCTTTCCAAAATGTGCGCTCGTGCATTTCCAACTGTCCCTACCTTTGAGTTTGCTTTGTTGTCTTGCATATGATGATCCTGCATCATACTCCCTTGGTTGAAAAATTCATGAACTCCTGTTCATGAGCTCCGGCATTGTCTGCCCATGTCTCTAGATTTCTTCTTTACCTTCCCAACTAGCATCCTTAATCAGGTGTCCTGTCCATTTCACCAAATATTCAAAGTATGTTTTCCTCCGGGTTTTCCTTCTGACTCTCTGATCAATGATCTTTTCCATCTGTGGATTTTTAGCTACATGCATTTGTTTAACCCATTGGAATTCCTTCCGACCCTCTGATCTCTCTGTTTCATCTGCCCTGTAAGGATACAGATCTGCTACATTGAATATGGGCGATATTCCTACCCCATCTAGTAATTCTATTTCATAAGCATTTGCCTCAAACTTTCACAAAATCTTACATGGTCCAATTTTCTTCATCTTCAACTTATTATATGTTCCCCTTGGGAACCTTTATTTTCAGAGATGCACCAGAACCAAATCACCCACTTCAAACTGAAGTTTTCTCATGTGTTGATCTGCTCTGTGCTTATATTCTTGGTTGGAATTCTGCAAATCTCTCTCTGATTTTGCTGTGGAGCTCTTGCATCTCTGCTACAAAATCCTCTGCTCCATCACTCCTGAATTTATTCTGCTCCAAGTCCCTCAACTCAGATACTCCTCTCGGCTACATTCCATACATGATCTGGAATGGGCTTTGTCTGGTACTCCTGTTAGGCAAATCATTATAAGCAAAATTCTGCCCATGGCAGAACTTGATCCCATTGACTGTTATGTTCAACTACCAAACTCCTTAATAAGTCTCCCAAGATTCTATTCACTACCTCAGTCTGTCCATCCGTTTGAGGGTGATATGCTGAGCTAAAACATAAATTAGTCCCCAGCTTCTTCCATAGGGTCCTCCAGAAATGACCAACAAATTTTGTATCTCTGTCTGATACAATACTCTTGGGTAAGACATGAAGTCTAACAACTTCTCTGAAAAACAGACTTGCAATGTGAGTTGCATCACTGGTTTTCTGACATGGTATGAAATGTGCCATTTTAGAAAATCTATCGACTACCACAAAGATTGAGTCATAACCTCTTTGCTTTCTTGGCAGTCCTAACAAAAAATCCATACTTACTGCATCCCACGACCTCTCTGGTACTGGCAATGGCTGATACAACCCTGTATTCTATCTTTTCCCCTTAGAATGCTGACAAATTTTTCAATTGTTCAAAAACTTCTTAACATCTGTTCTCATCCCTAGCCAATAATATGAATTGTTCAGTTGAGGGAATGTCTTATCATGGTCGAAATTTCTAGCCAATCCCCCACTATGTTTTTCCTTCAAAAGGTTCTCTCGCATAAAACATTTCGGTATACACAACTGATTCCCCCTGAACAATAGTCCATCCTGAATCATATATTTAGTCCATTGGCTCTTGTCTCTGAGAACTAGATTCTCACATGCTTCATAAACTTCTTTAAAATCTGGATCATCTCTGTACATGTCCTTAAGGTTATCAAAATCTAAGGTCTTTACTCTGAACTCCTGTAGAATCAAACATTTCCTGCTCAAAGAATCAACAACTTTGTTAGCAGTTCTAGAAATATGCTTTATAACAAAAGTAAAATTCTGCATGTATTCAACCCATTTTGCATGCTTCTGGTTCAGTTTTTCCCATCGAGTTATAAATTGTAAATCATGGTTGTCGTTATACAAGATAAACTCCTTCGAAACGAAGTAATGTCTCCATTTTTCAATGCCTGTATGACTGCATAAAACTCCTTATCATACATTGAATACTTCATCTTGGTCTCATTTAACTTCTCATTGAAGTATGCAATCGACCTGTTGTCTTGACTTAAGACCACTCCTGTTGTTCCTGAGTCTGTACTAAGGCTTAAACATACAGTGTCAAGGCATCCGAAAGTAGGTGAAAGATGGGTAAGGGAAAAATGTCACCTTCGGTATAGGAAACTAGGGAAGATTTCTACGTTCTCGTCGTCTAGCTTCTAACTGTTCCTGAGTAGTTATATCTTGTTTAATGGCTGCCCATGAACGCTCAAGTTCATCCCGGTTATTAGCAGTTTTAAGGATTATGTCAAAAAGATTTAAGGCGATATGTGTTTGGTTAGATAGTCCGAGTTCGATATTAGGCTGTGTCGCTGTAGGGATAGTTATGGAGGAACAATAAGATTAGGAAAGGATTTAGAAAGAGATTTAAATGCTGTCTTGATTTGGTCAAAATAAAGAGAATTTTACGTTTTCTGAATAAAATAGAATTGCAAATTGAAGGCTCTTTCCCGTAACTGTATTGTATTTTAATATAAAGGGGTGATGTGAAAGAGAAACATTTAGCTGCATATAACGCAAGATTCCTGTCAAAGAGAAAACTCACATATAAACAGAAGAGGAAATTAGTAAGAAAATAACTGACATAGCAAAGAATAAACGTAGAATTCTGAAAGTGCCAATTGGTCTCACACCCACTGATAGCTGGTGCAGAGGAAATACAATAAACAAATGCATAAAACCATAATTCGTTTGTTATAGTAGTGGTCATACTAAAGTATAACAAAGCACATCAATTATGAATCATGGAATGAAATGAAACATGAAATACTAAGAAACAAACTTGTAACACAGTCTGGACGGAATCAAGAATCTCCAAATTTGCTTGTATTAATTTCTTCAATGCAAAAAACTCTATTACAATCGATACCAAAAAGGTCCAACCTTGTTTCTTTCGCTCTGCGATATATTTATACAACTTTATAGGTCAGTTAGGCTCTCAATGGTTACACAAATTCGGTTACAACTGGGAGGAGCGCGATCGTCCCCTTTCTCTTTCCCTATCTTCACTTGGTGCCAGGTGGTCATCTTCACGTAGATCCGGTGTATGCAATGCATCTGTCCACAAATTTAGATACGAGTTGCGAAGGTTCCGCTTGACAGCTGGCCTCGGCGAAGTAGCATTCTCGGGTTAACTGCTGCAGCTTGTCCCCCGTTTGTGCATCGACAATGTCGAGGGCACTTATTTGTGCGCTGGGTTGGATCAAATGCTTATCAACTCGAGCCATGTCCACCCTGTCTATCTGAGAGATATCTGCCAAATCTCTCACCTCCTTCTCTTTCAGATCAAGCGAGATCTGTTCTACATTCATTTGTATTAAAGTTTCGGCATCGCCTCCAGTGTCCATACCCAACAGCTTGCCCTCTATGGAATTGAAGGCTTCTTCTAATGAATTGGTCACTTTTTGGGCTTGTTCCTTGCCCAGGGTAATGTTATGCTCCCAATTCTTCAACAAAATGTTACCTCTAGTTTGTTCTGGGAGAGTGAGTCTAGGGGAACCTGCTGAAACTCTGTCATTTGTGGCTATTACCGCCTCCTGGAAGGCGACCCGAGCCACTCCTGCATCTCTTTCTCTGTCAGTCAGGTTCTCGGAAACCCGATGCATCAACAAACAATCCTCTTGGATTGTTCCTATTTTGGTGAGCAAACTCTGCTGTGCAGAAGAGATATTGCTCCGAATCTGGGTCGATCGGGATTTAAACCCCTCGACATCAATCACCCTACCTTCAACAATCTCCACCTGAGCCTGCATCTCTGCAATCATAGTCCTCTGCTGACCAGCCTGCACCTGACCGTCTCTGATCACTGAATGCGCTTGTTCCAACTTGGTTTTGAGCACTTCTATTTCCTTTTTATCGGCTAATCGGGCCAGTTCTATTTCCCCACTCACCTGACCTTTAGCGCTTTCTGTGGCCGAAACCACTCTAGCTTCGAGAGTCTTGATCAAGCGATTCTTTCTTTTGAGCTGACTTTTTAACATCCCGACCGAGAATTGATTCGCAGATGCATACGCTCCCAGCGTTCTTGCGATCTCCGTGGCAAATTCCTCATTCTTTTTGTTCTTTCCATCAGTCATAACTTTGAATTTTTTAGCAGTCGATCCTTCGTCCTGGTAGACCTCCCTTTTCACAACTGCTTTTCTCTTTTTGTCAAAGAAGAACTCGTTTGGAGGAAGTTCTTTTTCTCTGATAGGCCTCAGTTCTTCATCAAATATCCATCCCTCACTGACATTTCCCTGTGCCGACTGCAAGGGTGTGATCGAGGTGATGGGATTTCCTATTTGTTTTGCCGACTCTTTTGGAGTATTGACAGGGTTCTTCCCTTTTGGCGTACCTAGAGCCTCTGTTTCAGTCTCCAGCTTTTGTTCGCCTGGTGGGCCTGGAGTTTTTACTTCCGCCTCTGAACTCTGTTCCCTGGGTGGGTGCGTAGTCTCCTCTTCTGCCTCGGGATTCTTCAATTGCTCCCCTTCCTGGTGTTTTTCGAGGTTAGAAATTTGGTCCTCAGAACCTTCAACATCCTTCTTTTTCGCCTTGGAAATAACCAAACCTCCCAACACAGTGGGAAGGCTTCTTCGTCTATGTTCTTGGAATTTTAATACAGATGCCATGTCTTCGGGTGCTAAAGATCGGATCCTGACTAGCACTACCCCATAAGATCTCGCCCCTCGGAAAATTTCATTCGAGGGTGAACACTCGTGTTCAAACCTCTTCAGCCCACAATTTTCCAAATGGTTTCTTACAATTTTATGAGGATCATGTTTTTTATATTCAATGGAGACCAAAATCAGGTCTTCCAGGGCTGAAGCCTTGGCTTTAGCATGCCCGAAATCCAATAAAGAATAAGAATTTAGCTGAACAGGGAAAAACGGCCATACCTTCTTTGAAGATGCTTTGAGCTCTTTACTCACCCCACCGATCACTGTTTGTCGGGTGATCTCAGGACAGGCCAACTTGTTGGGGATGAACAATGGTAGTGCAAGCGGGGGAACAGTAGCTCCAAACACTCTGAAATAGGAAAACTCTGTTTCTACATACCAATCCACTATACCACTCAGATTTGCAGCAATGCTGTCCGAGATACGAGGTGGCGCAAGACCAAAAATAGCGATGTGCAAGGGTACCATCACCCAGTTGAAAATTTCGTAAATAAATTTTCCCGCTTTATTCTCCCACAGTTTGTCGTGGTACTCATGTACAGGTTTTTCTTGGGTTGGATTCCAAGCCCAATTCATCAAAGGGAATGGCGTCATGGAACATATCGCGTCCATGATATACGTAGACATGAAAAATGAGGATGGTCTCCTGCTTGCTTTTTGCTCCCGATACTCTGTGACCTTGTTAGCCAAACTGTCTGAGAGCATCTTTGTCCAATTAAATGAGCAACCTTCTGCAACCCGAAATATGAGAGGCACCCATGCGATGTAGAAATGCGAGATGTCTTCTCTCCCAAATAGCCGACATGTCATCATGGCCACATATTTATACTGTGTCTCCAAAGAGGCGATATAATATACGCCCTGGTCATTTGCTCTGAACTTCACGGCGCACAAAACCCAATCTTTAATCAATCTGGGCATGGTTTTTTCATATTCAGTGCACTCCTTCTGTTTGAATCCCTCCAGGAATTCATCATCATATGTGTATTCAGATGTTTTCGGGAGCTTATACATGGTTTGGATGTGCTCCGGTCTAAAAGTCCCGACTGTGACCTGCTGGTCATTTATGATAGTTCTGGTGGGTAAGGATATGTGATCCAACGCCCATCGGATCATATCGTAATAGGGAAGAAACCGTGGTTTGGTTGCTACCTTGTGCATTCTAGATTGAACCACTATCTTGTATTTAGTGTTCAGGTCATCCTTCTCGTTATCATTGTCGTCGGAATTTGTATAATTCACCAGCTTAGTTTGCAGAATATCTGAAACAAACGACCAGCTAGGGACTGAATCAACACTCCGGGGCGAAGTGTCGGAGACATTATCCGGGCCTTGTCCAACAACCTCGATATTTTCCTTCGTTGTTTTCCTTGGCGCCATGACTGAAGCTTGCATTTTTTCCCTTCTGCGATAAACCTGCGTATACATGCAACAATTAGTTCACTTTGAAAATTGCGAGCTCTGCGTGCTTATGAAAAATGTTTTCATATAATAAAATGAGACTCCTGTATATATTCGAAAATTCTGTACTATTCGAAATAAGTCTGTCAAATCGCAATTAGAGACAAATTTATTGTGTAAAATATGATTTTATCTATTCATGGATTCACACTAATTCTTCATTAATGTCATCAATGTTTGACAGTTTGACAGTCAGTCGGAGTAGGGAGAGAGATGGTTACCTCAGGAAATGTGCAAGCCTCGATGCGCGGGACATATCTCGCTTTATTTTAAATTATCAAAACTTAGCAATGTTAATAACTTTCTCGCTGTTCGCTGCATCGTGAATTTCCTTTTAACATTTTGAATCCCCAACTCGTGAGACTGCGAGGGCCGATTTTGGCTTAATTAACATTAATCGCGATTTGGAGCGTCATTAATTTCCTAATCACTTTATTTTCTATATCGTGACTTGGAAATTCGAAGACAAGTTTTTTGGAAATTAGTATGCCGAGTCGTGAAACCGCGAGATGGCGAAAATTAAGGCTCAGTTTAGGGGAAGGAGAACTTAGATTAGGCGACTAATTAATCACGTTATAATTACCTCTCGACTTCGTGAGTCAGGATTTTAGACATCGTAACTTTATAAAAGATAGTCTCGAGTGGCAAGACACCGAGAACGGATTTAACCATGGTTAGCTTTTTACCTTTAGTCCCTGACCAGGGTTAGCCCGAAAGAACCTCGTGTCCTCGGCTCTCGGAGCTGTAAACATAAAAATTTGAACTTGGCGAACGCCGAGGCGCGAAACCCCGACGACGTCTAATCAATGAGTTAAAAGATTTGACCCTGGTTAATATATTAAGTGAAATTTTATAACGAGTTCGTAGTTTCGCGACTCGGGATGTGTGAACTCAAAGATTAAAGTATCCGACTTGCGAGATCCCGAAATAAAAAAAAAAGCACGAACAGGCTTACAAAAGTGGATTTGTTTTGAGGGTAGAAAAAACATAGCTGCTCATTCGACAAAGTTGCAGAGTTTTCAAAATTTCGGGAGGGGGGAAAGAAATCGAAAGGACCTCTTTAGATTTCAAGTATCAAATACTAAAAATGGTGAAGGGAAAAGTTAAAACAAGGGCGGCTCCAACATAGACTCCAACTAGGGATCACGTCTCCCTGTGAGGTGGGAAGAACAGTAGACCAGGTGCCAATATTGGGTAAATGGAGTCAAAAGCTCAAACATGCGGAAAAATCCCAAGGAAAAAGGATCGAAGGTGGAAAATATTTCGTTTTTTACCTTGAGGAGTTTATTCGAATTTCATATGCTCTTTCCAAACACGGCTGTAGTCCCTTTCACAATTTTCCCTTTCTCACTACTAATTTTGGGATTGTTTTAAGACATCAAAACGACCCTAGAAGATTCAACAGTTCTTGTGATTCTCAACTTGCATTAAAAGAATGATATTATATAATTTTAAAACGGGAAGTCCCATCGGAATTTGGGGTAATGATCAGGTTTTTAGAAAGAATTGGTTACCGGAGTAGAGTGATATTCATGTATAATAGCCTTACAGATATCTCAGACATTGCTTCACTGCCAGCGAGCCTGTTTAGTACCCCGGTGAAGTTGTCTGACCCTTTTTCACTGAATTTCTTTTCACCACTTCAGAAAATATTTATGCGTTTAAACGCTGAGACGAGGGCAATCATTTCTAAATTTCCTTTCATCATCTCACTGGACTAGGTGGGGGCAATCATTTCTGAATTTCCTTTCACCACCTGTCTTATAATTTACTTTTAAAACACAAATATGGGAGCAATCAGTTTATATCAGGGCGGATATCTGTGTAATATTTTGTATCAGAGGTCTGTCAACTTATTTTGATTACTCGGTATCAATCTTCCTTTGACCTTCACAACACCTTCGTTCTTAGGGAGACAGGGGAAAATATTAAAATTTTAGGGACATCCTGTTCAAGCAAGCTTTGATTTTTTCGACGCTGTTGAAAAACCTAGGAGAGTTAAGATCGATCTAAACGTTCCTTCACTTAGCAGAAGATCAAGTAGTTGTGAAGACCAGCTTTCTTATCAAGCTCTATTTCAAAATCCCTGAGGTTTAAAACGAAAAACTTTTACCCCTTCGCAAGGACTCAGGAAAATAGTGACTTGCTAAAAGTTAGGCCTAGAGATAGACATAAATCAAGGCAACAATTCGATGGCTTAATATACAAAAGGTCACAACAGTTCGGGACTGGTTTTCAGAGATATTTAGGAACAAGTATTATGACTGACTGTTTTTAGGTTTAATGTATTCATTCAAATCATTTTATTCGAGGATTATGAAGACAAAAATAATCCTGTTATCTAACCTTTTATATAAATGTTTGAACGAAAATATAAGTATGTACAAAACACTCATAATGAAATTTATTTATTTATTTACAATTTTTTTTTTTTTTTTACAAATGTTAGGTCATGTAATGTTTCAGATATCGCCCGTTGACAGGGGTGCTGAGGACTTCTCCGTCGATGTTCTCCAATAGGAAGGAGTTTTTTCCTTTTGGAGCTGAGACCTTTAATGGTCCATACCAGAGATGATCAAATTTTCCATGCTTCGCGGCTTCTTCCCTTCTCGTATCCCATCTTAATACTAAATCACCTGGAAGGAATTCTCTATCTTTTTCCTTGAGGTCGAATGCTTTCATATTGTCCTGGTACTTCTGCATTTTCTCATCAACCTCCACTCGATGCTGTTGAACCTCGATCAACTGGTTAATTCTTTTGGTTACATGATTGGGTTCTTCGTTCTGATCCTGCCATAACTTCATTACTGGCAATGCTAAGTTTATAGGTAGAACCGCGTCTGTCCCATAGACCATTTGAAATGGTGAAATGCCGATAGACCTTTTAGTGCTGATGTGGATTGCCCACAATGCGTACTTCAAGTGTACATGCCAGGATCTTTTATTTACATCCAGTACTTTCTTGATTATGTTTACCAGGATCTTGTTTGATGATTCGACCAGCCCGTTTCCCTGGGGGTAATAAGCAGTGGAATGGCCGAGAACGATATTGTACTTCTGGTAGAAGCTGATCATAGCCATGGACTTGAAGGCCTGGGCATTTTCGGTAACAATCTTTTGGGGACACCCAAATCTTGACAGGATATTGTCTTCCAAAAATTCGATCACCACCGAGTTTGTTTCCATTTTGGTTGGAATGACTTCCACCCACTTTGTAAAATAATCTGTGGCTGTTAGGATCCACTTATGCTGAGCACTAGAATGGGGATTAATTTCCCCTATGAAATCTAGCCCCCATTGTTGAAATGGGGCTTCAGTTTTGACTGGAACAAGTGGTAGTGCAGGGAGTTTCTGTTTACCAGCGAATAGTTGACACGGGTTGCAGGCACGCACTTTGGCATTGACGTCCAAAAATAGTTTCGGCCAATAATACCCGGCCCTCAAGATCTTGTAGGCTGTGGCTCTCCATGCATGGTGTCCTCCACAGATCCCTTCGTGAAATTCCTCTATAACCTGTGGAGTTTCTGACTCAACCAAACAGACCAGTAGGAACCCGAGTGGATCCTTCCAGTATAGCTGATTTTCGGCGATGCAATATTTTACAGCATGAAGTTTTAAAGTTCTGCATTTGGCTGGTGATAGTCCATCTGGACATTTTAGGTTTAACAAGTAGAACACTATATCTTTATACCATCCCGACGATATGAATTTTTCTTCAACCTTACTTGGATCTGTCTGGTCATCCGACCCTTGCAGGCGTGCGTCTTCATCTTCCCCTTGAAAGCAATTTATATCAAGAGCTCTAAGGTTTGACTCAGCCAGGAGTTTGGCCAGACCCTGCCCCTTTATCAGTTTAGTCAGCTTGACTTCCAGATCGAATTCCTATATTTTAGCGAGCCAGTGCCCTCATTTTCCTTCACTATCTGGCTATACCAATATATCTTTCACATCACTGGTTGGCACGTACGCGATAATTTTTGAATGCAGTACATAGGTTCTGAATGCCTTTAGAGCTTTCACCATCGCATACGCCTGTTTTTCCATTATGTCATACTTTAGTTCTGCGTCTCTAAGGCTCTTGCTAAAAAATGCGATCGGCCGTTCGAAACCTTCGTCATCCTTTTGCAGAAGCACCGCGGCGATAGTATGTTCAAAAGCGAACGAGAAGATGAGGAAATCTTTCAAGTAATCTGGGCTTGCTAACACAGGTGCCTCGCTGATGACTTTTTTAATATGTGCGAACGATGCTTTAGCCTCAGTCGTCCAATTTACTCTGCTATCTTTCTTCAGCATTCCTGTGATCAGTTTTATAATCTCAGCAAAATTTGGGATAAACCTTCGCAAAAAAATTATTGTACCTAAGAAAGATTGAATTTCTTTTACATTTCGGGGAATATTTATAGTTTCTATTGCTTCAATCCTCTTATTATCAATCCTGATCCCATCTTTAGATACAATATGTCTCAGAAGCTTACCTTCCCACATAGAGAAATGTGATTTCTTCGGGTTCAAAGATAGACCATACCTGCAGCATTTTTTGAAAGTCTGTTTTAGATGGCTCAAATGTTCTTCATCGGTTTTAGAGAAAACCGTCAAATCGTCAAGGTAGATGACTACGAACTTGTCTCTTTCTACTATGAAAGCAATGTCCATAGCGCGCTAGAATGTAGCTCCTGCATTCATCAAACCAAATGACATTTTATCATACATGAATGTACCCCTTGGTGTGGTGAAAGCAGTTTTTTCTCTGTCTTGCTCATTCATGGCGATTTGGTTATATCCAGAGAACCCATCTATCATAGACATTCGGTTTTCTCCGACTACCTTTTCCAGGATGTGGTCCATTTTGGGGAGTGTATAATTATCCTTAAGAGAAGACTTATTCAAGTTTCAGAAATCTACACACAGTCTGATTTCTCCGTTCTTTTTCCTGACTGGTACCAAATTTGCCACCCAATCTGAGTACCTCAGAGGGACGATTATTTTCGCATCTAAAAGCTTCTTAACTTCCTTTTCAATCACAGGCAACAAAATGGGGTTAATTTTCCTAAGCTTTTGCCTAAACGGCTTGACCCTGGGCTTCAAAGGTATCTTGTGCTCAATTATGGAAGTGTCATATGTTCTAAGCTCATCATAGGACCAGGCGAAAACATATTTATACTGTCTGAGTAGCTCTCTGTACTGGGCTTTTACCTTGGGATGGAGGAACTTAGATAACTTTACTATCCTAGATTCTTTCTCAGTTCCAATATCGAAGTCCTCCACTTCTTTGGGTTGGGGTTGCAGAGTGGATTTCACAGGTACGTCGTTCTGATCGAAAAGTCTTTCTAAAGGAATTAAGCCTTTCAGAATTTGGTTGTTTTTAAGGACCAACATACGATGATCTGCTATTTTTTCTTGGAAGGTTTCAGGGTCTTCCCCTTCTTTCATAATCCACGTCGAGTCATTTTGATTCTCTTGGTCTGGATGAGTTTCAGAGAACTCACCTACGGTTGTAAGAAATTTCTTGATTTGTTCATCGTCTTCAAACACTTTCCAGTGTCGAATATTGTCTGGTATAGAGGGTTTATATCTGATTTCAATGTGATACTTCAGTTTGACGGTCGTGGGAGGAGAAAAGGTTGAGGCTGCCTTGGCCAATGCGTCAGCATGTAGATTCTCTGCGTGAGGGATAAAATGGACCTTTACAGATGAGAAAAAGTTTTCCATCAAATCCCAAGCACAATTTCTGTATGATCTCAATCTTAGATGCTTGGCTAGGTATTGTCGGTTTATTTGTCTTACTATCAATTCCGCATCACCGTATACCTCCAAGTTTTTTATATTCAACTTCTTCGCAGCCTTTAATCCTAAGATCAATGCCTCATACGCACATACGTTATTGGTGTAATCTATGTCCCACTGCAAATGATAGGAGAAAGGAATAATGAACTTACCTTCAGGCGCTACCAAAAGTACCCCAGCACCGGCTCCTTCAGAAGATGAAGCGCCATTGAAATACATTTTCCATGCACCGTTAGTGCACAGTTCTTCTGTCAAGGGGCTTAACTCTTCTTGCTTCATATCAAGTTCCTCTGGACCTCCATCCAATCCATCATCAAAAGACAAAATGCAGTTTCCCAGATCTTGGTCCGTGATGTAGATGGGGAAGTTGTGTGGATTTTGAGGATCACTGACTGTGTACGCTAATCTTGTCTCTCTGTATAAGCGAGTGAATTGACCCCCGAACACAGGGATTGTGGTGTAAGACATGTCTAACTGAAGGGAACCTCCCAACTTATCCCCCCATGACCTAGACAACAACATACCATACTTAGGGGGGATATCGGCGATAACCACATCCATCAGGATACTTTTAACAGGGACCTGCGCTAGGGTAACTACTAGATCCTTTATCATTCCCATGCATTTAACCTTCCTTGAATCGAAAGAATACAAATTTCCATAAGGTCTCGTGATCTGAAGACCCAACTTCTCCATTATAATTTTAGGCATAACATTATGAGAAGCCCCGGAGTCTAACATACAATTATGCAGTAACTGATCATGTATATTCAGGGTGATATAGAAAGGAGCGACGTTGTCTTTGGATCCCTCAAAATGAGGACCAAATGTGATGTTAGGTCTGTCATCTTCCAGATTGATAACATCATACTGACTTTCTCGGATAACATCAGACTGACCCTCTAGATCGTAGACACCCATCGCTTTGGCAATTTGCTTCCGATAAGTGGGATTTTTTGCTAATTCTACCAAAGGAATCGGTATTTTAATTTTGTTTAACTCATTTTCAAGATTGAAAGATGTATTTACCTTATCTGTTTCTTTGGTTGAGACTTCCACATTTTTTCTTTCCGACTTACTTGTCTGAATCGCTTTATCACTCGTGATCTTAGTTGAAGACGTAACTTTATCTACTGGTTCAGTTTCTTGCGTTTGAGTTTCAAATTTTTTCGCCTCGGACTCTTGAGTGCTTGTTACCTTGGTTTTCTTGCTGGGTAACAAGGTCTCTTCCACAGGAGGTTCATAAACTTGACCTTTTTGAAGGATTTTCTTTGGTTGATTCATTGAGGTAGGCTTATTTTTAGATCTTAGATTGTATTTTGGTTGAAACTCAGCTGCTATCATTTCTGTTTCTTGTTGAGATACACAAATGTCAGTGTGATGACATTCTTCCTCCTCATTTGATGGTTGTGGGGTGTTCAAATATTTTTCGTAATCTTCACGAGTGAGATACGGCTGCGAACAGTCATCACCAAAATTCGTGACTTCATCTTCCGAATCTCTGAAATCTTGGAAGTCATTTGCTCCTATAAAATTTTCGTTCTTTAATGGAGCTTGTATTTTTTGATCTTCATTCTTTATTTGTTTCTGTTGATTTTGGGGATTTGGGTTTCTCCTGAAATCCTTCTTATTTGAAGAATCAGCCCTAACCTGCTCCAACTCCATCCTAGAAATTTTATTGGATAGTTCTTTAATCACTCGGGCCATATCATCTACTCTGTCATCAGTGTATCGATTCTGGTTCAGTTTTTCCAATCGAGTTATAAATTGTAAATCATGGTTGTCATTATACAAGATAAACTCCTTCGAAACGAAGTAATGTCTCCATTTTTCAATGCCTGTATGACTGCATAAAACTCCTTATCATACATTGAATACTTCATCTTGGTCTCATTTAAATTATCATTGAAGTATGCAATCGACCTGTTGTCTTGACTTAAGACCACTCCAATCACAAATCCACTTGCATCACATCTAACTTGAAATGTCATGCTAAAATCTGGTAGAACCAAAACTGGTTGTCCAATTATCTTCTCCTTCAGCAACTTGAAACTCTTCTCTGCTTCCTTTGTCCAATGAAAATATTTGTGTCTTTTCTTGACTGTGTCCATCATTGGTGCACATATCCCGCTGAGATTCCTGATGAATTTTCGGTAAAAACTAACTAATCCATGGAAGCTTCTAACTTCAAAGATGTTCTTTGGCAATGGCCAATCCCTTATTTCTTTTACTTTCTCAGGGTCCATCTTCAACTCGTTCGAAGAGATCACAAAACCCAAATAAATGAGCTCTTTCTTCATGAAAGACGACTTCTTTAAATTTATTAGCAGCTTCTCTTGCTGCAACCTCCTCATCACTAGAGTTAGATGTCTCAAGTGTTCTTCCTTAGTCTTATTGAAGATAAGTATATCATCAAGATACACGATTACAAATTTTCCAATGAAATGTTTTAAGACTTCATTCATCAATCTCATGAAAGTACTTGGTGCATTCATCAAACCAAACAACATGACAAGCCATTCATACATCCCTTCATTTTTTTTGAATGTCGTCTTCCATTCATCACCTTCTCTCATTCTAATTTGATGATATCCACTTTTCAAATCAATTTTTGAAAAAAACTTTGCTCCACTCAAGCATTCCATCAAGTCATCCATCCTCAACAAAGGGAATCTATACCTGATGGTGATTTTGTTTATCTCCCTCGAGTCTGTACACTTTCTCCATCCACCATCCTTTTTTGGACTTAACATTGTTGGTACAACACATGGACTCAAACTTTCTCTAACCAACCCCTTGTCCATTAAATCCTAGACTTGTCTCTTAAACTCTTCATTCTCCTGCAGCATCAATCTGGACGCTGCCTTGTTTGGTAAACTTGCTCCAAGTATAAGATCAATGTGATGACTTATCCTTCTGATGGGCGGCAATGAACAAGGTAATTCGTCCACTACTATATCAAAAAATTCCTCAAGTAGTTCCTGAATTTCCTCAGGTAGATCATCTATCTTGGTACTGTTTAATATGACTCTAGGTTTTCTCACCAAAACAAACTACATGCCTTCTTCTTTCTTGACTTCATCAAGAAGTTCCTTCCCACTCATGAGAAGTATAGTATTGTTGTCTTCGGTCTTTGCCTTCTCATCTTTAATTGGGAGCAACATATGCGTCCTACCATTCTTCTCCAAGGTGTAGGTGTTCTTTCTCCCATCATGAACGACATTTCTGTCATACTGCCACAGTCTCCCCAACAAAAGATGACAGACATCCATGGGAATAACATCACATAAAATTTCATCCTTGTATCCCCCTATTTTAAATTCAACTAAACATTGTTCAATGATAGTTACCTGATCTCCTTTCTGCAAACACGAGACTTTGTATGGGATCGAATGTGCAATAGTTTCCAATTCTAGCTTCTCCACCATTTCTGTGGATACTATATTATCTGTGCTTCCATTGTCCACTATTACCTTGCATACCCTGTCCTTGGTCTTGCAAGCAGTTCTGAACAAACTGTTCCTCTAGACTGGATTCTCTATCTCTTTCTATGGCTTCAAGAGAATTTTCCTCATCATGAGTGATATTCCACCTTCTACATATTCTTCCTCAACATTTCACCTTTGCGCTTCTAAAATGCGAGCTTCACCTCCATCTCTTTTCCTATCGGTACATTCAAAGGATTTGTGTCCGATTTTTCCACAGACAAAACATTTTATCTCACCTCCTCTGCCTCTTCCTCTTCCTCTTTCTCATGGAAAAGTGTTTCTGTCAGCATAATGTCTCCCCTGTGAGCTTCCTCCTCTTTCAGGGTGAGTATGAGGTTTATTTTCTTCCTCCTTAGGCTTTCGCACTCTGTCTTGAGCAATTACTTTGCCTGGGCTCTGACTTCTACCTCGACCTCTTTGACCTTGCTTGTGGGCTAACTTTTATTTAACCTTCAAGGCCATTTGATAAGAATCTTCCACATTTCTGTTCGTCATCATGCTCATCTCATCTTGAATGTCATATCTCAAACTATTCATGTATCTGGTGACCTTTTCATCATCACTTTCACAATGACCTGCTCTAATGTTTATCCTGTAGAACTCTTCAATGTACTCCTTCACTGTCATTCCTTTTTGTGTCAAATTTTTCATACTTCGAAATAGGTTAATATGGTAATCTCTGGGTATAAACTTGGCTTTCATTTTTGCAACCATCCTATCCCAGCTTTGGATTTTTTGTTTGCCCTTGCAACACCTATCTCCCTGCAGTTCATCCCACCACAATGCTACATGCCCTTTAAGTCTAGTGACAACATTTTTGACCTTATTATCTTCCTCGACATCCTCATAGTTGAAGTATTTGTCAAGAGATCTAAACCAATCTAGTAGTTCTTCAACATCTAAGTTGCCTTGATACATCAAAATATCCATTTTTTCTCTGGCTCCGATTCTTGCAACAACTCTGAATAAATGTTCTTCTGCAACATCTTCGACTGCAACTTCTTCTTCAACTCCACCCTCATTTTCACTTTCAGCTTCGCTGACATCTCCAACATCAACTGTTTGTCTCTGCGCTGTCTCCATAACATCTAATCGAGCATAGAGTTCTCTCATTTCTCTTTCCACAACTAGATCGGACACTGGTCTATCTTGACGTCTTCTGGGCGGCAGTGCTTCAATCTGTTCCACACAGAATTAAAATCACAACTTGCCTCCTGTCTCCTCTCACCTATAGAAACAATATTGTAGGCTCTGATACCACTCTGGCGCAACACCCCCTACCTCAGTAGGCTCTGCGCGACCTCTCGGTCTTAGGATCGTTCTTAATCTCCCTTCGAATCTGATTGACTCTTTGATTCCCTGCATGAATCCTCACACACAAGTGTCTATCCATAGGTCCTTCTTTGGAGCTCCGACTGTGTGAGCAATCACTAAGAACGAACTCTCATCCACACGACTGACTAATATGACCAACAACCTTCACCCAAAAAGGTATTTTAGGTTTCACTGACTTTGCGATCCAAAATGTGAGTCTCCTTGTCTCGTTAATCCCTGAAACCCAAAAAGGTATAGCGGGTCTCTGACTCCTTCCTTTGACTTTTCCTGCTATGACCTTTGGCTAAAATCTGGGGCCCAATATTTTCGGCACCCGGGATTTCACGTATCGACGAACTGCTATGCAACCACTCCTTCCGCCCGATAGCCAAAATTACGATATACCCCACCACAAATCAATGGCTCTCAGCTCCTACGATCTGATGATCCTTATTTGATCGAGACTTTGTGAATCAGGAGTTCACGACTCTTGACTCCAAACCAAAACTTCTCTACTTTCCAAATTTTGAAACAACGAAATTCAACCACGAGATCAATGACCCTTGTTAATCCAAATCCAACGACCTCTATCCCCCCTGAGCTTCTGAATGCTGAATAACCCTCGTTCTTAAACTACGCTGATTAACTAGATCCAACAACCCATGAGAAACTGACACTTCCTCCTTGAAGCGTTTCCACCATCCGTCTCAACTTTCAATATTCCTCCGCTAAATACTCTGGCATTGACCCTTCTAATCTTTCTTTCTGCTGAGTGTCTTCAACACTCACTTTACCTTGAGCTTCTTCAAGGTTATTCCCTTTATGGTATTTCTCTTGTGAACTCAAGGATTTCTTAGGAACTCTTGCACGCACTCCTTGCGACACTGACAATAACCTATGGTTATTGAACCCCTCGACTCTATGCACTTCCTGCAACAATAGTCCTTCAACTTTACCCCTGGTTGATAAAGTCTGATACTTCAACCAACCTGTGCACACCTTGCACAACTCTGTGTTATGCTGCACTTCTGCTGGTATGAGAACAACGATATCCCTCTTGAGCTTCTGAGATAAACCTCAAAACTTTGTCAACACATAGCTTGCGGATGCTCACTGCACTCTTTGCAGGAATTCTCAGGAAGAGAAACAATTGAAACTCATACTTCTCTCCTCACAGACTTCATACATTCAACATGAAATCACAAGCATACACATAGCATTGAAACAAATGCATAACAAAGAATATAATCAACTGTAACATACCATTCAAAAGATAAATACATTAACCAGGATAACACCATGAACTTGAGTCAAAGTTTTCTTATATTAACTCAGTGTTTTTGTACATGGGTCAACAACAACTGCTATCTGCTTATACAATCCTACAATATCTGTTCTTATCTATGCTCTTCTCTACCCCTCTACCGCTTACATAATTCTGAATAATTCAATGATACAAGAGAGGGTGTCTTTTACGAGTTTTCCCTCCTACAACTCTAAGCTATCTAATCAAATTAAAATCTACCTACTTTACATTACTACAATTAAATGCCTCCATATCCAACAGATGAGAGGAATGTTCAAGATCTATTTTACAATATCCAAAACATAAATGAAAATACACTCTCCTAGCTATTACATTAATGCTTCTTCATTCAAATTCAAAAAGGTTTCTAAAATGTGCACTGGTGCATTTCCATCTATCCCTGCCTTTGAGTTTGCTTTGTCGTCTTGCGCACGATGCTCCTGCATCACATACCAAAGTGTTTCCATCAATGTTGGTGTTTCCATCAATGCCAAAGAGGGAGATTGTTGGAAAATTGGTTTGGATAGTTGGTTGTTATTGATGTAAACCCTTAGAGAGTGATATTGGAGATTGATGCCAACCCTTGGAGAAGTTCAGAATCCCTAGATATGTGGACAAGATTTTTGGATGGATGTTTTTCATTGGTATGATTGAGATCGATGGTAAGTTAGTTGATGTCAGCTGATGTGATGGATACATTTGATGAAGTCTACATGAATCCCCAGATGTGTGGTTATCATACCTACATTTCAATAAGGAATATGGACATGAAGGATAGTGTAAATGTAGGAAATAACCTCATAGATGGATAATAATTGTCGTGCTATTTCTGGTGATATGTGGAATGCTATGTTGTTCCTCACAGATAAGGAGATATGGCCTTGTAAACTTGGAAGCCATGAAGAGTGGTCAAGAAGAAAAGAGTTGGTTACAAGTCTTAGTCAAAGGGTAAAGTGGTTGCAACAAGAAATACCTAAAGTTAGGAAAGAAGTTAGCTTGAAAAATTATAAATACACCTCAAGGAATCATTTTTAACAACACATACACACATATTAAATATCTATCTTGTGAGAATAGTTTGGTCTAATACATTTTGTTCTATTGGAATAATCTAAGTTAGAAATTCCGAGGTTGAGAAGGAAGTTCAAAGGATAAGGTCTTGGAGTTGTAGAAAAGAAGTAACCCTAGTTTCTGAGGCCATCCGCAGATTGCAGGTCATGAGGGCATGGATGTACACGATTCGTAGTGGAGAAAAGCACATATCTCCATGGGCAGTAGAAGAGAAAGTCATAGATCTATAAAAAGGTTTGTGAAAGGTTGTGAAGGGATGCTTGTGCTAGGTTGATGAGGGTGAGGTTGGTTTGTTGTTATGAGATATGAAGCACCAGGGAAGTTACATAGTGTAAAGGTATGTCTATATGCTTATGAGGTTATATCTTAGTGATATTGTGGATCATGCTTGAGGCATGTATTGGGTATGTTGGTTGAGAATTTGGTATATGATTCATGTGAGAGGATTTGCTTTAGTAGTGGTGGTAGTGATAGGTTGGACAGGTTGATCAATGACATATTGGACAGGTTGGATATAGTGACATGTTTACAGTAACAGGTTGATGTGACAGGTTGGATATAGTGATAGGTTTATTAAAGGTTGATTGATATAACAATGGAAGTGATTGTGGTAGTGACGGTTTGGTATACACTTGTTTTTAGGGCGACATGAAGAGGAAAGGAAAGGGTGTTGTATCCTCCTTCCGGTTGGTTCTGGAGAATCAAGGAGTTGGAGTTTCCTTCAGGTTGGAGATTGAGAATCAGGGGGTTGTAGCCTCCTTCTGGTTAGAGCAAGCGAATTCACGGAGTTGTAGCTTCCTTCAGGTTGGAGCCTAAGAATCAGGGGGTTGTAGCCTCCTTTTGGTTGTAGGTAGAGAATTCAGGGAGTTGTATATTTCTTCAGATTGGAGCCTGAGAATAGGGGGTTTGAGCCTCCTTCCAATCACAACTAGAGAATTGGGAAGTTGGTTCTTCCTATGAATAATTTTTTTTTATATATAATAAATAATTCTATGGTTTTCTCCCATTTGGGTTTCCACGTAAATACTGGTGTACTCTGTTCTTGATGTGATGATTTTGATGTGATGCTACTTATGCTTATGATATACTAAATGTAATTATAGATGATACATTGATGATAAACTGCTGAATATTGTTGATAAAGTTAAAGAATATATATCATGGTTAAACGTGGTATAATTACTCATTACTCATTCACCCCGCCTTCTTAGTAATCCAACAATTGGTATCAGAGCCGGTTTCTTTAGGAGACAATTTAACTAGTGGAAGGAGATCATGGAATACACTGAGAATGGAGTACTAATGTTTGATGATCATGGTGGTCTAGAGTATGAGATATGGAGCTTAAGGACGAAAATATTTTTACATTCATAGGGATATGATATTTTGTACTCAATTGTTACGGGATATAATGGTTCAAATAAAGTAAAGACTACAACCAAGAAGGAATTGAATAAGAACACCAAAATAGCAATGGATTTCATCTTGGAAGGACTATGCGATGCAACAAAGGACAAAGTGGGAAAATTCTCATAAACTAAAGAACTTTGGGATAAGCTACATAATCTCTATTTTTCTCCCATCAAAGAGTCATATAATACCAAAAAAGATGTAGGTACAAAACAAGAAGAAATATGCTCATCATGTTAGATAGATTAAGAAGAAGAAGAGTGCGAAGATGCATAAGATGATTATAAAGTAGAATTGATCAGTGCCCCAGAAAATATAAGAATTGAAAGAAAGAAAATCAAGTCACTCTAGGTAGAATTAAAGAATAAAGAAGGATCTCAAAACTCCAACTCTGAAGAAGTCGAGAAGATGATCATGAAGTTAAAGATCCAGGTAGAAGAAGACAAAAGAATTGAAGAAAATCTCAAGGATCTTAAATAGGGTTTGGAAGGAAAAATAGTAGGACAGAAGGAAGACGTGGAAAAGAGAGAGAATATATTGACAGATCATCTTAAGGAAATAACTGAGGATTTAAACCATCTTGAAGCAGAATTCAGTCCACAAGAAAGAAAACTTGAAGAAGAGATAATCACCTTGAAGAAGCAAATAGGATGGAAGAAGTCATGAAGTTTCAGATGATGAAGAAAGAAGAAGAGGTTGAGAATCTTGAAGAATAAGTTGTCACAATAAGAGTCAAAGTCGTCAAACTCATCATGAATTTTGAAGAGATAGAAACATCCACCTCATTAATAGATAATGTTGAAGAGAATCCCTCTAGGTTGCTAGAAAATAAGAATGAAGAAAATAGTAAGAGCTATGCATAAGTACTCAAAGGAAGGAATCATGGTCAATAAGAATGAAAGAAGAATGAGTATAATAGAGATACATCTTCAACAAGACCTACCACATTCATACAACAAATAATCTTCAAGTATAATGAATGGATCCATAGAAGATAATATTATGATAAGCCAATGTAGGAATTCAGAAGGACTACACCACAAAGAATATCATTCACTCCCACGTATGCAAATTTATTTTATGGTCATTGTTTTTATTGTACTAACTTTGGACATAAAGTTGTATATTGCAGGGCTTATGGAAGAAACGTTCAAGCAATAAATGATTATTCCCCCCCACATAGCATTGAGTGTTACGAATTCCATAACTATGGACACACCACAAAGAATATCATTCACTCCCACATATGCAAATTTCTTTTATGGTCATTGTTTTTATTGTACTAACTTTGGACATAAAGTTTTAGATTGCAGGGCTTATGGAAGAAACGTTCAAGCAATAAATGCTTATTTTCCCCCACATAGCATTGAGTGTTACAAATTCCATAACTATGGACACATAGCTCATGATTGTAGAAGCATGATCAATACTTCTATGAAAGAGAACATTGATATAAGATATAAGAAAGTATGGAAATGGAAACAAGAATAGGTAAAATAAGAGAAGACGAATGAAGAACACCCATAATTCATACTCCTTGGATTGGCAATAGTACAAGATCAAGAAAAATCTACAGGAAAAAAGTAAGATGTCAGATACATAAATATTTTGAGAAGAAATGGAAAACAAGAAGAACAAGTGAATAAACACCAGGTCCCAGAGATCACAAGATTTGCAGTAGTATAAGAAAGCAAAGAAGAATAGGTGAATAAAGAACAGACTCAAGAGATTGTACTTTCAGGAATTGTAGTGTGAGATCAATCCACAAGAAGAAAGGGAGAAGTCAGAGTTCAAAGAGATGATGAGTCTACCAACAAAGAGGACGATTACTATGCATCAAAGTGGGTATTGTTCTTAGCCATTCGGCTTGGAGACTCCTAGTAAATATGAATATTGAATAAGGGGGTTAGTGTAATAACTAATACATATCAGAGAACCATATTTCAATAAGTATGAAGTGTTTACAGAAATAGATTTATAGCAGTCAGATAGAAAAAGTACAGAGTAACAGATTGATTGGTTGATAAGTCATGTTTGCACACAGGTTGTTCCAAACATGCATAGTTTTATGAGAATATAGATCAGATTAGTGGACATATTTGATTCATTCTGATAAACATGAACATGTGATGATCAATTGTAGCATATTCAGGTGAAGCCTTCATGATAGTTTAGTGAGAGATGGGTTAGCATTGTGGATAGTTGAGTAGCAGGGTTATGAACAATTTGTGACATATGGACAGAGATTTACTTAGCAAGTACATGAAACATGGGTCAAATGCATAGAAACAATTTATAATCAGAATCAGTGGAATTGGTTAGTCACAGAAAGGAAAATCGGTGAAAGGCATAATAGACCATGGAAAGAGAAACCATTTAAAAAAGATATATCATTAGAAGGAAATCATTGAACAAGATGGTCAAGTGAACATGACAAGTGATTGAAGAAATCAAATAGTGAATTCCTTTTATATATGTAAGCGAATTTCAAGAGGAAGCACCAATGGACAATAAGTAGCAATGGAAGAGAGGAAAGGAAACATTTCACAAGTAGCCCTACATTGATCTACACAACATATTGCAGAGAAGTCAAGAGAAGTCAAACCATCATAGAGAGAGAGATCTAGAAAAGAACATCAATAACATACATATAGGGAGACATACCCATAGGGGGAGCTATTATTTTCCCCATGATTGGTTAGAGAAGATACAATGTCAAGAGGAGACATACCGACAGGGGGAGTTAACCTTTGGTAAAAGAAATAACAAAGGCATAGAGAAGGAGAGAAAGAACAGATGCATGAAGATAGGGGGAGAAAAACCAAGGGGAGATACCTTTTGCCATTATTGTCAAAGGGGGAGAGATATAAACATTGATGAAGAGCGATGATCATAGGGGTAGCATGAGCATGAGTGTTTCCATACCTAAGTGCTGCCATCAATGTTGTTGTTTCCATCAATGCTAAAGGGGGAGATTGTTGGAAATTTTGTTTGGATAGGCTGTTGTCACTGATGTCAACCCTTGGAGAGTGATATTAGAGATTGATGTCAACCCTTAGAGATTGATTTCAACCCTCAGAGAAGTTCGGAATCCCTATAGATGTTTACAATATTGTTGGATGGTTGGTTATCATTGGTATGATCGCGATTTTTGGTAAGTTAGTTGATGTCAATGGATGTGATGGATACATTTGATGAACTCTACATGAAGCCCTAGAGGTAACACTATTTCCTTCAGACTTCGGTAACCCTATGATGAAATCCATGGAAACCTCCTCCCAACGTTGACTTGGGATGGATAATGGTTGTAAAAGAACTTGGTTCTTGATTGTTTCCACCTTATTTTGTTGGAAAACCAAACATTCTGCCACAAACATTTGAACATCAGTTTTAAGGCCATCCCCAAAAAATTCTTTCTTGACCCTGTGATAGGTTTTCAAAAATATTGAGTGCCCTCCTACCGGAGAGGTGTGAAACTCCTAAAGTACCTTTTGTTTGAGTTGGGAGTTCTTACATAAATATAAGTGATATTTGTACCATAGTGACTCATTTTTCCATGTAAATGTATCTGATGCACTGGAATCCTGCTACATTCTTTGAATGAGAGTCCACACTTTTTTGTTATTCATCCATTCATCCCTTTTTGTTGTTATCCAATCAGGTTGGATGATAGAGATAAAAGCCTCAAAATATTCATCCTTTCTTGAGAGTGTGTATGCCACAAAATTTTTCTTCACTTTTTTGTAGATGATTTCAAAATCATAACCCAACATCTTGGTCACCATTTTTGTTGTTTTTCTGAAGATAGTCTTTGTTCTAAGAAGTATTTAAGACTTCTATGATCTATTTTGACCTTGAAGTGCCTACCTATTAGGTAAGGGTGCCATTGATTCAATGGATGTAGTATTACCATCATTTCCCTCTCATAAATGGGTTTGTGTAAGTCCTTTCCCTTGAGTGGTTGACTTTCAAAATCAAGGGGCCTTCCTTATTATATTAGAAAAACACCAATGCCATTTCCTAAGGCACCACATTGAATCCACAATAAATGTTTTTTTGAAGTCCGGTGTGGTCAAGACACGAGCTTTGGACATCACCTCTTTAAGTTGTTCAAAAGCTTGAGTTTCCTTTGGAGTCCATGAAAATGCATCCGTCTAAGTTAATGTCATTAAAGGTGATGCTATTCTTCCATATTTTCAAACAAACTTGTGGTAGTAACCTAAGAAGCCCAAAAATCCTCTAAGATTCTTCAAAGTTTTTGGAATTGGCCAGTCCATCATGGCCTTAATCTTGTTAGGGTCTACCTTGACACCTTTATGAGATACGCTATGACAAAAATACTCTACCTCCTTCAACCCAAAGAAACATTTGAATGGTTTGGCATAGAGTTGTTTCTTCTTTAGTAGCTATAGTACCTTGCCAACATGTCTAACATGATCCTCCCAAGACTTGCTATATATTAGTATATGATCAAAAAATACTAACACAATTTTTCAAAGGAAGGGATTGAAAATGGAATTCATCAACCCTTGGAATGTGGAAGGTGCATTCATAAGGCCAAAAGGCATGATAAAAAATTCATAATGGCCTTCATGAGTTTTGAATGTTGTTTTTGGGATATCTTCTTCCTTCATTCTAATATGACGACACCTTGAACATAGATCCAACTTTGTGAAGTCGATTGCTCCATGTAGTTCATATAGTAATTCATCACTGATGGAAATGGGAAACTTCTATTTAATGGTGATATTGTTGAGCTCTCTATAATCTGGACACATACGCCATGAGCCCTCTTTTTTGAGTACCATTACCGCTGGTGCAGAGTAAGAACTTTGGCTAGGTATAATAATGCCAACCTCTAACATTTCTTCAATTGTACACTTAATTGTACTCTTCTGGATATAAGGATATCTGTAAGGCCTGATGTTAAGAGGAACACTCCTAGGAATTAGGTGAATAGCATGATCATGATCGCAAGTGGGTGGAAGACCTCTGGGAATATCTTCAAATACTTTGGAATGCTTATCAATAATACCTTGGAGATCTATGGGAATAGATGGCTTAGATGTTTGAACATCTAGTGAGCATAGTTGTAAAAATTACACCCTGATGTCCCCTTTTCAATAATTTTGTCATTCCATTAGAGATTATCACCTTAATGGGTTTCCCCGTGATACCCATTAACTCAATTTCCTTTCCTTTCAATGAAAATTTCATGAAAAGTTCTTGAAAATTAAAATCCATTGTTCCCAATGATTGTAACCATTGGAATCCTAGTACAACATCAACACCACCCATGGCTATATAAATCATTGGACTATTAATTACATATTCCCACATAGTAAGATTGATCTTATTGAATTTTCCTGAGCAATTGATAGTTCCTCCATTTGCAATCATTACTTGAAACTCTGGCACTGGATATATAAAGCGATTGAGAGCTTTGGATAATTTATAGTGAATGAAATTATGAGTACCACCATAATCAATTAGGAATATTACCTTTTTATTTTTGATATATTCTTCGATCTTGAGTGTTTGATGAGTGCTAATTCCAGTCAATGCATTACATGATATGGTGGGAGTAAACTCTTCAGAAGAAATCTCTTCTACATTTTCATCTTGAGATGGTTCTTTTTATTTTTATTGTTCTTCTTCCTCTTCACAATATATGTAGAATAATTTCTTCTCACCACACTTATGTCCATTATTGTACTTGCTGTCACAATTACAACATAAACCTTTTTCGTTTGTTTCCTCCAATTGTTGAGGTGTCAACCTTGTAAGTTGAGGTGGTTTAGAAGAAGGAACATTATTCTCTCGATAGATGTTAGGAGTGGTACTTCTAGTATCCATAGACATGCTTTTACTTTCAACATTTCTCGCCACCTTGAACACATTCTCCAATGGTTTGGGTTCCCAAAGGTGAACCTCATGGTTAATTTTATCCTTTAAAGCTCCTATGAATACATCAATAAGGTGCTCATATAGAATATTCGTTACCTTTATATTCAATCTTTGGAAGTTCTCAATGCGCTCCGCAACTAAACCCTTTTTCTTGACATTTATCAATTGGATGAATAAGGTATTGCTCCTTGTATCCTCATAGTGTGCTATCATTTCTTCCATGAAAAGTTTCCAAGTGACAAGTAATTTGTGAGAAAAAAGTCATCGATACCACACAAACTGATTGGGTTCTAAATATAAAGACACAATTTGTACCTTTTGTGTGTGTGGCACATCATGTAGATCAAAGAACTGCTCCATCTGGAGTATCCATGTGATTGGATCCTTGCCATCAAACTTCCTCATATCGATCTTAGGAAAGTGGTTGGTATTCAACCCAAATTTGGAGTTTCTCCAGTCTTGATTCATCTTCCTTGCATCCTCATCATGAATTTCATGGGATACATTATCACTTTCAGGTGGCATCTCTATTAGAATATTTTTCAATCCTTCCATGATCTCTCCTTTTAAACCATCCATCTTCGTATCCATTATCGCTTCCAGCTTAGATTTAGTTGAATCCATCATCCCTTGTAGTTCATCTTTTGTTACTGCCTTCTTTTTTAAATCATTTATGTCCCTGTGCATTTCTTCAACTTCATCAAGACTCCAAGTAGGACCGTCTAAAGTATTATTTGGTGTAGAAGTTCCATTTTTTGGTGGCATGGTGGCCAAGTATCACTACAATGTAAGAATTCCAAATTGGCTTAGGAAAAGGTCCTCACATACAAGGGAGTGTCAGGTGTTATAGCTCTCTGATATATGTGCAGGTTCCAACAATAGTAATTGGCCCAATATCTTAGGGCACTAACTAACGAGGCTTGACCATGCCCTTAGTTGTACTATCCAACTACCCAAGCACTAGAGAGTGATCTCCCCGAGTGATCTTCTTGGTGTACTATAGCAACAAGATGACTAAAAGGTTTACTCAGTGAGTCTCAGGATTCTAGGGAGTCTTTCGATATACGATAGGTACATGGGAGATCAAATATTTAGTAGTGTTTTCTAATGCACAACCATTTGAAAGGGGCCTTATGATATATTCTAGGTACATGGAAGAACCACACTGTCCCTGGGTTGTAGTGCTGACCAATAACAACAAATCTTACGTTTAGAGACGCCGGAACATGTCTGTACCTAAAACAATCCCTAATTTTCTCTAAAATTTATGTGATACTCATTTTATCCCACTTTATTCTACTTTTTGAATCACCCCAATTGGATCTTCTAGTCAAAATATATGCAAATTTCCAAAAAAAAAAAAAAACGCACCTTTTAAACCCTGATTTGCAGGTTGTTCTTCTAGCCAAATTTTATTTTATTGTATCTTTAAAATTTCGACCCTTCTAGGTCTGAAATCATGTCCTCTAGTTCTGTGATATTTCCTCTCTACAATTCCAGAGGTTTGATCAAAATTGGATGTGCCAAGTGGAAGTTATGGTAACTTCCCCACACCTTGCTGATTTTTGGCCTTTCTAAGAGAGCGTACTTGTAAAGCATTCCAAGTGCACAATATGTGATATATTATTCTCAAAATTTCACCAAAAATAATATAGACTATCCAATGTCCAATGAAACTAGTCTCACTTAATTTTGATACTCACTGAAGAAGATATCACTGTTTTACTCGGAACACTTGTTTGAGACTAGTTAATAGGACTAGTCAGCTACACTATCTTACACATGGTGTATCTCCAAAATTAGGATGAAACAAAATATGAAATTTTTACCACATATACCTGGATAATTCCTCTAAATACCCTCTTAGTTTCACGGTCTGAATCATCACATAATTTTTTTTTTTATAGAAAAAATTTCGGGATGACTGAATTTAATATGATTTAGGAACCCTATCTTCCACATGATATATCTATGAAAGTATAAATCCCCAAAAGTTTAGATTTTAACAAAAAGTACCTTGATCCATATACTAAATATCCCCAAAGGCAATCCTTTTGAAACATCCCCAGAAAAATTTATAGTGAAAATGACAAGGTGTCTCAGATGCAGCAGCGAAACCCTAAGACCTTGAGATTTGATACCAAATGTTAGGAAAAAAATATCCAAAGAGAAAAAAAATGTTAGAAAAAGTACTCCACACCTTGAAAAAGAGATAATTTCAGATAAGAAGCCCATTCGAGGGGGGAACCTCCTTATCCGCCACATAAATTCACAAATACAAGATGATTCCAAATGAAAAGGTCTCCATGTTATATATAGGAGAGTAGGAGGTACAATTACAACTAATGGTCCCAAAATGACATAAATAAAATAACAATACTAATGTAATATGCCCCATTTAAGGGGTAATGTGACACTATTTAGGGCTTAAAAACCGCTCCAAGGGGAGATACCCTTTTCCATTGATGTCAAAGGGGGAGAGATAGAAACATTGATGATGAGTGATGATCACATGGGGAGTATGAGCACGAGTGTTTCCATACCTAAGTGTTGCCATCATTTCCAAAGGGGGATATTGTTGGATGATTGATTTGGATAGTTGGTTGTCATTGATGTCAACCCTTGGAGAGTGATATTAGAGATTGATGTCAACCCTTGGAGAGTGATATTGGAGATTGATGTCAACCCTTAGAGATTTATGTCAACCCTTGGTGAATTCTGGAAGCCCTAGAGATGTGGACAAGATTGTTGGATGGTTGGTTATCATTGGTATGATCAAGATTGTTGGTAAGTTAGTTCATGTTAGCGGATGTGATGGATACATTTGATGAATTCTACATGAATCCGTAGAGGTGTGGTTATGATACCCACAATTGAATGAGGAATATGATATGAAGGACAATGTAAATTTAGGAAAGACCCTCATAAATGGATATTACTCATCGTTCCATTTCCAGTGATATGTGGAATGCCATGTGGTTCCTCATGGTTAGGGAGATATTGCCTTGTAAAGTTGGAAGCTCCGAAGAGTGGTCAAGAAGCCCCCAGTTGGTTAGAATTCTTAGTCAAAGGGTAAAGTGATTACAACAATAAATCCATAAATTAAGGAAATAAGTTAGCTTGAAAAGGTATAAATACACCTCAAGGAATTATTCATAAGAACATATACACACATATTGAATATATGTCTTGTGAGAATATTTTGTTCTAATACATTTTGGTCTATTAGAAAAATATGAGGTAGAAAGTCTGAGGTTGCGAAGGAAGGTCGAAGGTGAAGGTATCAAAGTTGCATAAAAGAAGTAACCCTATTTTCTGAGGCCATCTGCTAGTTGCAGGTCATTGGGGCACAAATGTACGTGGGTCGTAGTGGATAAAAGCGAGGATATCCATGAGAAGTAGAAGAGCAAGTTGCAGATCTGTAAAAAGACTTGTGAAAGGTTGTGAAGGGATGCTTGTGCTAGGTTTATGAGGCCAAGGTTGGTTTGATATCCGAAGCACCAAATCATTTAGAGAGTGTAAATGTATGGATATATGATTATGAGTTTATATCTTAGTGATATTGTGGAGCATGCTTGAGGCATGTCTTGGGTATGTTGGTTGAGATTTTGGTATATGATCCATGTGAGATGATTTGGTTTAGTAGCAGTGATAGTGACAGGTTGGAAAGTTTGATCAGTGATAGGTTGGATAGGTTGATGTGACAGGTTGGATATTGTTATAACACAAAATTCCACATATAATCATTTGTTCCATGGCCTAACCCTTTCCCCCATATTGCTATACTTTTTTCCCAATTCGCCTCTCTAAAATGATTTAAAAAACATGCCTTAAGATAATATCCATGGGTTTCCCTAGTGAAACATGTTGAAATCTGTGACTTTCCACATTGCAACACGCAGATGCCCTAAAAAATTATGAAAACTAAAATAATCCCGTGTTTTCGTGTGGGTTTTTTGGTTGGGCTCGTTTCCCAACGTCCCCTGCCCATATAATCCAACTCCACCAACCTCTTTGGGAAGAGATAAAAGCACCATTGAGGGATAGGGAGATAAAAAGTCCCTTTGTGCAAGGTTATGCTGCCATCATCTAGCAAGCTTCCCTTTCCTATAATCCTATGAGCAATACCCCCTTTGATCCGCAAACTCCTTTTCCAACATCTCTTTCCTATTTATGTGGCTATATGGTGTCTCCTTATCCATATTTGAGTCATTCAAGGAATATTATAGCAGTTGATTTGATGCTTGAAGGATTCCTAGAGGAACCTAGACAGTTGGCTTCAAGACAGTGCCTAAGGCGAGACAAGGTTGTAACTTACTTTCCTAATTTGTTGTTATTAGAAGAGTTTTTTTTTTCCCTCCTATATTGTGTTCATTTCATGTATCTACTTATACTTTCTATGAATATGATATATGACATGTATATTTTTTGATCGCATAACTACCTCATCACAACACTTTTCCTCGATTCTTTTTTTAGGTTGGTTCCAATAGAGGATCAAGAGATCTTCGATAAATTGGAGCGAAGATTGAAAACAAACGTGAGACTTAAGGTGAATTATTTATTCTCCTTTCTTTCCCTACCTTCTCCTAGTAAAAGTAGTTATTCTTTCATTTGTGTATGGTTGTCGATGAGGGTAGACCTTAGTCTTCTCCATAAAGTCTTGATCTCCTGTGATTAGATCAAAAATCACGGGGGAAAAATCCCTTAATTAGATATAGTGATAGGTTGGATACAATGACATGTTGACAGTGACAAGTTCATTACATGTTGATTGATATATCAGTGGCAGTGATTATGGTAGTGACAATTTTGTCTACTCTTGTATTTTAGGGCAGTAGGACGGGGAAAGAAAAGATGGTTGTAGCCTTCTTCCAATTGGTGTCGGAGAATCAAGGAGTTGGAGCTTCCTTTAGGTTGGAGCCTAAGAATCAATGGGTTATATCCTCGGTTGGAGCTTGAGAATCAGGGGGTTGTATCTTCCTTCTGGTTGGATCCATAGAATTCATGGAGTTATAACTTCCTTTAGGTTGGAGCCTGAGAATCAAGGATTTGTATCCTTTTTTTGGTTAGAGCGAGAGAATTCAGGGAGTTGTATCTTCCTTTAGGTTGGATCCTGAGAATAGGGGGTTAGAACCTCCTTCCAGTTGTAGCTAGAGAATTTGGAATTTGGTGCTTCCTATGAATGAATTCTTGATATATATAAGAAAGCATTTCATGGTTTTTTCTCATTTGGGTTTCCACGTAAATACTAGTGTACTGTGTTCTTAATGTCATGCTACTTATGATTACATGATTATGATATAATGAATGCAATTATAGATGATACATTGATGATAAATTGTTGAACATTGTTGATAAAGTTAAAGAATATATATTGTGGTTAAACGTGGTATAATTACTCATTATGTATTCACCCCCCTCTTAGTAATCCAAAAATTGGTATTAGAGTAGGTTCCTTCAAGAGACAATTTAACCACTGGAAGGAGATCATGGAATACTTTGAGAATGGAGTACCAATGTTTGATGGTTAGAGTGGTCTAGAGTGTGAGATATGGAGCTCAAAGATGAAACTATTTTTACAAGCACATGGATGTGATATTTGGTATTCAATTGTTAGAGGATATAATGGTTCAAAGAAAGAAAATATTATAGCCAAGAAAGAATTGAATAAAAACAAAAAAAATAGAAATGGATTTCATCTAGGAACGAATATGTGATTCAACAAAGGACAAAGTGGGAAAAATATCATCATCTAAGTAACTTTAGGATAAGCTACATAATCTCTATTTTTCTCCCATCGCAGAGTCAAAGAATTCCAAAGAAGATGAAGGTACAAAACAAGAAGAAATATGCTCATCATGTCAAACAGATTCAAAAGAAGAAGAGTGCGAAGAGGCAGAAGATGATTGCATAGTAAAATTGATCAGTGCCCTAGAAAATCTAAGAATTGAAATAAAGAAAACCAAGTCACTCCAGGAAGAAATAAAGAAGAAAGAAGGATCTCAAAAATCCAACTCCGAAAAATCCGAGCAGATGATCACAAAGTTTAAAATCCAGGTAGAAGAAGACAAAATAATTGAAGAAACTCTAAAGGATAAAAAACAAGGTTTGGAAGCCAAAATAATATCACAAAAGGAAGAAGTGGAAAAGAGAGAGAAGATATTGACAAATCATCTCAAGGAAAGAACTAAGGATTTAAACCATCTTGAAGCAGAATTCAGTCAACAAGAAAGAAAACTTGAAGAAGATATAATCACCTTGAAGATCCAACTTGAAGAAGCAAAGAGGACAGAAAAAGTCATGAAGTTTCAAATGATGAAGAAATAAGAAGAGGTTGAGAAGCTTGAAGAAGAAGTTGTCACACTAATATTCAAAGTCGTAAATCTCAACAAAAATTCCAAAGAGACAAAAACATCCACCTCATTAGTAGAGAATGTTGAAGAGAATCCCTCCAGGTCGCTAGAAAAGAAGAATGAATAAAAGAGTAAGAGTTATGCAAAAGTACTTAAAGGAAGGAATCATGGTCAACAAAAATCAAAGAAGAATGAGTATAATATAGATACATATTCAACAAGACCTACCACATTTAGACAATAGATAAGCTTCAAGCATAATGAAGGGATCCATAGAAGAGAAGATCATGAACAATCAAGGAATGAATTCAAAAGGACTACACCACAAAGAAGATCATTCACTCCCAGGTATGTAAATTTCTTTTATGGTCATTGTTTTTATTTTACTAACTTTGGACATAAAGTTGCAGATTGAAGGGCTTATGGAAGAAATGTTCAAGAAATAAATAATTATGTGGCCCCACATAACATTGAATGTTACAAATGTCATAACCATGGACACATAGCTCGTGATTGTATAAGCATGATCTATACTTCTATGAAAGAGAACACTGATATCATATATAAGAAAGTACGGAAAATAAAACAAGAACGGGTAAAAGAAGAGAAGATGAATGAAGGACTCCTAGAAGTCATACTCTTAGGATTGGAAATAGTAGGAGATCAAGAAAAATCTATAGGAAAAAAGGAAGCTGTTAGATACTGGAAGATTTGGAGAAGAAATGGAAAACAAGAAGAACAAGTGAATAAAGAACAGGTCCTAGAGATAACAGGATTTGTAATAGTACGAGAAAGAAAAGAAGAATAGGTGAATAAAGAATATGCTCAAGAGATTGTACTTTCAATAATTGTAGTGAAAGATCAATCCGCAGACAGAAAGGAAGAAGTCATAGTTCAAAGAGATGACGAGTCTACAGACAAAGAGGAAGATTACTCCGCATCAGAATGGGTATTGTTCTAATCCATTCAGCTTGGAGACTCCTAGTAAATATGAATATTGAATATGGGGAGTTAGTGCACTAGCTATTGCAGATCAGAGAACCATATTTTGAGTAGTATGAAGTGTTACAAAAACATATTCAAAACAATCAAATAACAGAAGTATAGAGTAACAGATTGATCGATTGAGAATTCATGTTCCCACACATGTTGTTCTACACATGCAGGGTTTGATGAATATAACAAATCAATGAACATATTTGATTCAGTCTGATAAATAGGAACATGTGATAATAAGTTGTAGCATATTCGAGTGAAGCCTTCATGATAAATTAGTGACATATGGTTCAACATTGTTAGTGTCCTAACCTGCACATAGGTAGATCAATATATTCAGATGTAATAAAGGCTAATATTAATAGGCCTTTTAATAAAATAGAATAAGGAAAATGTAAGAAAACCTAATAGAAGCTTTCGCTTCTAGAAGGATCTTCCTCTAGACACTTCTCTTGATAGACATATTTAGTATAAATAAGGGTCAAGGGTATGAAAACCCTAGCTTGGAGATTATTGTAACATAGCACTGCTCGATTGGAGGTTGCCCCCTTGAAGAGGCTTGTGAACATTGCTTTCTGAATCAAAGTGCTATTTCTGTTGTTGTTCTTATATCATTTTTGTGTTATTGTGGAGATTATGCTGGATATATTATTGCTATTCTTCCATTTCTAGCATTTTATTTCTGTTCTGCATATTTATTATATCTGGTATCTTGCAAGTGGTATCAGAGCACTTTCCTTGGCAGAAATTGTGGGAATTTTTTTTTCCAGAGTAGAGACGTATTCCGACGTCTTTAAGCCACAGAGATTTGTCATTACGTGCATAAACCCACAGTTGAGGGATTCATACACGCAGGAAATACAAGTGGTTCTTAAGCGCACATCTGTTTGCCACCCTTGTAACCCCTGTTGGTACCCCTTCGAGTGGTAGCGCATTAGACAACACTTGTGTACAGATCGCCCTAGATTTCCTAAAGCCCTCTTTAGATAAACCTATCGGCCGTCGGACTGCTATAGTGTCACTGAGAACAACACTCGGGAAGATACTCTCTAGTACCTGGGTAGTCGGGTAATACGGCTAAGGGTACGGTCTATCCTCCTTAGTTAGTGCCCTGAGATATTGGGCCAAGTACTACTGTTGGACCCCACACTTATATCAGAGAGCTATAGCACAGGGAAAACTCTTGTCTGTAGAACCCTTGAATACCTAACCCTTGGGGGACAGAAACATAAACAAATTAAAACAAACTGGATCTATTGCCGTGCAACTATGTTTGGGTTGCCAAGTAAATACACATTTCTTTCCGATTAAGCATTTGGGGATTTCATCACTGTAGTATTCTTCAGACTGGAGTCTAGAATTTTTTTCACCATTACCTGAGACCTATTCCATTGGATTCATCTCTCTTCCCTTATCACATTCATCCATATCATTTTTTGGCAAAATGTTTGACCCCGCCCGCCCCTTTTCAGTTCACCCATCCTCATGGCCCATACTCGTAGCCAAGACCTTGAAGCTCGCTTCAACACCATGCAATCTAGTTTCCTCGAAACCCAAAAAGAAGTGAAACAAATCAGTGCTACTGTTGCCTCCATCGATTCGTCCATCAATGCTACCATAAATACAACCATGCAATCCTCAATGGAGGAAGTCAAACAAGAACTGACCACCTAGCTTGAATCTGTCTTTGCATCACTCTGCACCAAACTGAAGATCCCTATAGATGACCATTTCTCTGAAGCACCTCCAAATACTGAAGGTGAAAATTCCTCCCATTCCCATACCTTTCAGTCCCATCACTTCCAACATGACATACGCCTTCCGCGAGTGGATGTGACCAAATTTGATGGATCGGACCCCATTGGTTGGGTAACCCAAATGGAACATTATTTCTCTTTATATGGCATTACAGATGACTTGGCCAAACTCTGGTATGGTGTTCTCCATCTAGATCAAGAACGTTGGAAATGGTGGCAATGGAGAAAAACTTCCCGTCAAGGGTATATTGCATGGACCCAATTTGTGACTGAGCTTTATGAATGCTTTGACATGGACACCAACCATTTGGTCCGTTTGACAAAGTTGAAACAATCCAGAATAGTAGAAGACTTCATAGCTGCCTTTGAGCACCTGCCTTTTCGAACAGAGATCATGACTGATGCTTTCTTTCAAGAGTGTTTTATCAGTGGCCTCAAGGAGGATATTCGGGCCCATGTCCTCATGGCTTGACCCTCGAATTGGGTGGAGGCTACTAAAAGAGCTAAAGAAGCACAACAGGCTGTATGATCTCAAAACCGAAAAACCTCCTTTATCCATTACCCTAAACCCGTCACTCCCACTACTCCCTCCGCCCCATTAAAAATCCAAAAATTGACCAGGGATGAAATGCCTGAACGCCAATTCAAAGGCCTTTGTTATAATTGTGATGAAAAATATTTCTCGGGCCACAAGTGTAAGGAACAAAAGATTTTTATGGCCATCTCTGAGGATATTTCAGAAGAGGATGTTGAAACTCCCCTTGTGTCTGAGTCACCTGAAATCACTGACATAACCCCTCCCTCAGACCCTCCTGAAGTAGAACCTGTCATTTCCCTCAATGCTCTCACTGGATTTTCCGCTCCCCAAACCCTCAAGTTAATCGGTTACATCAAGCATCAGAAGGTCATCATTTTGGTTGATAGTGGAAACACCCATAATTTTATTCATCACCACATTGCCCAAGAAACTCATTGCTACATCCATGCTGTCAACAATTTCCAAATCATGATTGCCAATGGTGGTTCCATGAAATGTGGAGGGCGCTGTGAAAATGTGAATCTCCAAATCGGTGAATACCACCTAAAATCCCATATGTTTTCTATCAACATGGGTGGTTGTGACATTGTGTTGGGTGTAGACTGGCTAAGAACTTTGGGTCCCATTCTCATGGATTTTAAGGCATTAACCATGCAATTTGACCAGGAAGGCCACCAATATAAATTCCAAGGCATCACTACTGGTTCACCTGAGGTCATTAGTTCCCATCACATGGAAAAGCTGCTCAAAAAGGTCATTCTAGTGTCATTGCCCAAATCCATGCCATTCAAGCAATAGAGACACCCCTGGTGCCGCATGACCTCCAAGCTCTCCTTTCTAAACATCAAATGTTATTTTCCACTCCCCAAGACCTCCCTCCTTCTCACAACATTCATGATCATTCCATTCCCCTTGTACCCGGAAGCCTTCCTCCCAATATCCATCCATATCGCCACCCCTTTTCACAAAAAATTGAAATTGAGAAAATGGTCCAGGAACTCCTTAATGCAGGTGTTATCCACCCTAGTATGAGCCCTTACTCTTCTCTTGTAGTCATGGTCCTGAAGAAAGAAGGTTATTGGAGAATGTGTCCTGACTTCCGTGCCCTCAACAAACTGACCATTAAAGACAAATTTCCCATTCCTGTCATTGATGACCTCTTGGATGAATTGAGTGGCACCCAATTCTTTACTAAACTTGATCTTCACTCGAGCTATCACTAGATACGTATGAAAGAGGTAGACATTCCCAAGATGGCCTTTCGCACTCATGAAGGCCACTATGAGTTTTTGGTCATGCCCTTTGGCTTGTGTAATGCTCCCTCCACCTTCCAAAGCCTGATGAATCATGTCTTCTGTCCCTTTCTTCGTCATTTTGTCTTAGTTTTCTTTGATGATATCCTCATCTATAGAAAAACTTGGACAAACCATCTTACTCATGTGGATCAAGTTCTCCATCTCCTCTCCCAACACCAACTTTTCCTGAAACAGTCTAAATGTGATTTTGGTGCCTCAGAAGTAGAATACTTGGGTCATTTGGTTGGCAAGGATGGTGTCAGGGTGGATCCGAAAAAGATTGAAGCTATGCAAGATTGGCCGCACCCAAAGACTCTCAAAATCTTGCATGGACTTTTGGGCCTAACAGGGTATTATTGCAAGTTTTTTAAGAACTACAGAAAGATTGAAGCACCTCTCACTGCTCTCCTCAAAAAGAAATCTTTCACTTGGACTCTAGCCACTGCTCAAGCTTTTCAAACCTTGAAGATGACCATGTGCACCACTCTAGTTTTGGCCCTTCCTGATTTCACAAAGAACTTTTAGTTAGAATGTGATGCCTTAGGGAAAGGAATCGACGTTGTCCTTATGCAAGAGGGTCGACCTTTGGCCTTCACCAACAAACAACTGTCTAAAAGGAATCTAGGCAAACCCATTTATGAAAAGGAAATGTTGGCTATTCTACATGCCATTGATTTGTGGCACCCTTATCTCTTGGGGCAACACTTCCAAATTAAGACCCACCATCAAAGCCTCAAGTACTTTCTGGAACAATGCATTTCCTCCCAGGAGCAACAAAAATGGGTGACTAAGCTCTTTGGTTATGATTATGAGATCATTTACAAGAAGGGAAAAGACAATGTAGTGGTAGATGCATTGTCCCAAAAATATGAATAAGAAGGATCCCTTTTTTCTCTTTCCTTCATTGTACCCGATTGGCTTCAAGTTGTGCACCAGGAATGGCTTCAAGATCCCAAAATTTCGCATATGATCCAACAATTGCAGACCAAGGCTCTGGCTCCCCCAGGGTACTCTTGGCTCTAGGATGAGCTTCGATACAAAGGCCATTTGTATTTAAGTAAACAATCAAAGATTAAATCCACGGTACTTTCTGAGCTTCATGCTACACCCACAGTGGGGCACTCAGGGTTCACCAAAACATATGACAAAGTCAAACATTCTTTTTTCTGGGATGGTATGAAACAGGACATCCATAATTTTGTCACTGAATGTGAGGTGTGTCAATGCAACAAGGGAGAAACAGTCAAATCTCCAAGCACACTACAACTGCTTCCGATTCCACCTGCTATTTGGAAGGATATCTTTATGGAATTTATTACCGGATTACCCAAATCAAGGAATAAATCAATCACAATGGTGGTTGTGGATCGCCTTTCCAAGTATTCTCATTTCTGCGCTCTTCAACACCCATTTACTGCATCCACAGTGGCTCAACTTTTCATGGACCAGGTCTTCAAGATTCATGGCATGCTGCACTCTATTATTTATGATCGTGACCCAACTTTCACAAGAAAATTTTGGCAATAACTGTTTAAGCTCCAGGGCACCCAATTGCATCTCAGCACAACTTATCATCCCCAGACTGATGGTAAAATGGAAGTTGTCAACAAGTGTTTTGAAACATATCTGAGGTGTTTTTCTTTTGAAAAAAAACATCAGTGGGCTCAATGGATACCCCTAGACGAATGGCGGTACAACACTTCCTACCATATAGCTACTCGCATGACTCCTTTTGAAGTGGTATATGGACATAATCCACTTTTAGTTCTCTCATACTTACCAGGTACCTCAAAGGTCCAGGTGATTGACTAAACACTTACAATTCGAGAGGATATTCTTCGTACCCTTAAAGAGAACTTGGTCATGGCACATAATCGCATGAAGCAACAAGCAAATCAAGGTCGCTCTGAACGTCAATTTGCAGAAGGGGATTAGGTGTTTCTGCGACTGCAACCATACAAGCAAACTTCCCTCAAGGCCGAGCATTGCCAGAATCTAGCGCTCAAATTTTATGGTCCTTTTATAGTTCTCAAGCACGTGGGACAAGTCACATATTAGTTAGCTCTGCCCAGTCAGTCGAAGCTACATCCAATTTTTCATGTTTCATGCTTAAAGAAGGTGATTGAAACTAGGTGCCACATTCAAACCAACCTTCCCGAGTTAGCTGAAGAAGGATCCATTTGGCTACAACCAAAAGCAGTTTTGGACCAGCGTGAGCGTCGCCTGCGTCAGAGAACCATCAAGGAAGTGCTAGTCCAATGGAAAGATATGAATCCAACAGATGCCACTTGGGATCCAACTACCATTCCGCAGCAGTTTCCACATCTCAAGCCTTGAGGACAAGGCTATTTTTAAAGGGGAGGACATGTTAGGGTCCTAACCCACACATAGGTAGATCAATATATTTGGATGTAATAAAGGCCAATATTAATAAGGACTTTCAATAAAATAGAATAAGGCGGATGTAAGAAGACCTAATAGAAGCTTCCGCTTCTAGAAGGATCTTCCTATAGATGCTTCTCTTGATAGTCATATTTAGTATAAATAAGGGTCGAGGGTATGAAAACCCTAGCTTGGAGATTATTGTAGCAGAGCACTACTCGATTGGAGGTTGCCCCCTCGAAGAGGCTTGTGAATATTGCTTTCTCAATGAAAGTGCTATTTCTGTTGTTGTTCTTATATCATTTCTGTGTTATTGTGGAGATTATGCTGGATATATTACTGTTATTCTTCCATTTCTAGCATTTTATTTCTGTTCTGCATATTTATTATATCTAGTATCTTGCAAACATTGTGGATAGTTGAGTAGCAAGGTTATGAAAAGTTTGTGACATATGGATAGAGATATTCTTAGCAGGTACATGAAACACGAGTCAGATGCATAATATCATATTTATAATCAGAATTAGTGGAATCAATTAGTCATAGAAAGGAAAACCAATGAAAGGAACACCAAAATAGGGAAAGATAAATCGTCAATAGAAGCTATATCATCAGAAGGAAATCATTGAACAACATGGTCAAGTGAACATGACAAGTGATTGAAGAAATCAAATAATGCATGATTTATATATATGTCATTAAATTTCAAGAGGAAGCACCAATGGAAAATAAGAAACATTGGAAGAGAGGAAAGGAAACATTTCAGGTAGCCCTACATTGATCTACACGACATCTTGGAGAGAAGTCAAGAGAAGTCAAACCATTAGAGAGAGATATTCAGAAAGGAAGATCAATAGAATAGAGATAGGGAGACATAACCATAGGGAGATCTATTCTTTTTCCCATGATTGGTTAGAGAAGGTACAGTTTCAGGAGGATACATATCGATTTTTTGAATTAACCTTTGTTCAAAGGGGGAGAGAAAGAAAAAAGGCATAGAGAAGGAGGAAAAGAACGGATGCATGAAGACACAGGGAGAAACCCCAAGGTGAGATACCCTTTGCCATTGATGTCAAAGGGGAAGAGATAGAAACATTGATGAGGAGCGATGATCATAGGGGGAGAGATAGAAACATTGATGAGGAGCGATGATCATAGGGGGAGAGATAGAAACATTGATGAGGAGCGATGATCATAGGGGGAGCATGATAATGAGCATGAGTGTTTCCATACTTAAGTGTGGCCATCAATGTTGGTGTTTCCATCAATTCCAAAAGGAGACATTGTTGAATAGTTGGTTGTCATTAATGTCAACGCTTGGAGAGTGATATTGGAGATTGATGTCAACCTTTAGAGATTGATTCCAAACCTTGGAGAAGTCCGAAAGCCCTAGAGTTGTAGAACATATTTTTGGATGGTTTGTTATCATTGGTATGATCGAGATTGTTGGTAAGTTATTTGATGTCAGTGGATGTGATGGATACATTTGTTGAAGTCTACATGAATCCCTAGAGGTGTGGTTACAATACCTGTTGAATAAGGAATATGGATATGAAGGACACTGTAAATATAGGCAAGACCCTCATAATGGATAGTACTCGTCATGCCATTTACAGTGATATGTCAAATTCCACATGGTTCCTCATGATTAGGGAGATATGGCCTTGTAAAGTTGGAAGCCTCGAAAAGTGGTCAATAAGCCACCGATTTGTTACAAGTCTTAGTCAAAGGGTAAAGTGGTTACAAAAAGAAATCCATAAAGTAAGGAAAGAAGATATATTGAAAAAGTATAAAATCATCTCAAGGAATGATTCATAAGAACACATACACACATATTGAATATCTATCTTCTGAGAATATTTTGGTCTAATACATTTTGTTATATTGGAAAAATCCGAGGTAGAAAGTATGAGGTTGTGAAACAAGGTCAAAGGTGAAGGTCCGAGAGTTGCATAAAAGAAGTAACCATAGTTTCTAAGGCCATTCAGAGCTTGTAGGTCAACACAGTGTGGATATACGTGGATCGTAGTGGAGAAAATCACGAATATCCATAGGCAGTAGAAGAGAAAGTAACAGATATATAAAAAAGGATTGTGAAAGGTTGTGAAGGGATGATTATGCTAGGTTTTTGAGGCTGAGGTTGGTTTGTGGGTTTGAGAGCTGAAGCACCAAGTCAGTTACAAAGTGTAAAGGTATGTCTATATGCTTATGAGGTTATATCTTAGTGATATTTTGGAGCATGCTTGAGACATGTCTTGGGTATGTTGGTTGAGACTTTGGTATATGATCCATGTGAGAGGATCTGGTTTAGTAGCGGTGACCGTGACAGATTATACAGGTTTATTAATGATAGTATGGATAGGTTGATGTGTCACGTTGGATAGAGTGATATATTGATAGTGACATGTTGATGTGACAGGTTGGATACAATGATAGGTTGACAATGACATGTTGATTATATGTTGATTGATATATCAGTGGCAGTTATTGTGGTAGTGATGTTTTGGTCTACATTTATTATTTCAGGGCGACATGATGGGGCAAGGAAAGGTGGTTGTAACATACTTCTGGTTGGTGCTGAATAATCAGGGAGTTGAAGATTCCTTTAGGTTAGATATTGATAATCAAGGGGTTGAAGCCTCCTTCTAGTTGGAGCTAGACAATTCAGGGAGTTGTAGCTTATTTTAGGTTGGAGGCTGAGAATTAGGGGGTTGTAGCCTCCTTCTGGTCAAATCCAAATAATTCATGGAGTTGTAGCTTCCTTTAGGTTGGAGCCTAAGAATAGGGGTTTGGATCCTCCTTCTAGTTGCAGCTAGAGAATTTGGTAGTTGGTGCTTCCTATGAATGAATTCTTGATATATATAAGAAATCATTCTTTGGTTTTCTCTCATTTGGGTTTCTAGATAAATAATGGTGTACTATGCTCTTGAAGTGATGTTACTTATGATTACATGCTGATAATATACTGAAAGAAATTATAGATGATACATTGATGATAAAATGTTGAACATTGTTGATAATGTTAAAGAATATATATTGTGGTTAAAAGTGGTATAATTGCTCATTACTGATTCACCTCCCTCTTACTAATCCAACCATTGGTATCAGAGCAATTTTCTTTAGGAGACAATTTAGTTACTGGAAGGAGATAATGGAATACACTGAGAATGGAGTACCAATGTTTGATGGTTTGAGTGGTATAGAGTATGAGATATGGAGCTCAAGGAAAAAAATATTTTTAGAAGTAGAGGGATATGATATTTGGTATTCAATTGTTACAGGATATAATGGTTCAAAGAAAGCAAATCCTACAACCAAGAAGGAATTGAAGAAGAAAAACAAAATAACAATGGATTTCATCATGGAAGGACTATATGATTCGACAAAGGACAAAGTGGGAAAATGCTCATCAACTAAAGAACTTTAGGATAAGCTACATAATCTCTATTTTTCTCCCACCACAGAGTCAAAGAATGCCAAACAAGATGTAGGTGCAAAATAAGAAGAAATATGCTCATCATGGAAGACATATTCATAAGAAGAAGAGTGTAAAGGGACATAAGCTGATTACATAGTAGAATTGATCAGTGCCATAGAAAATCTAAGAATTGAAAGAAAGAAAATCAAGTCACTCTAGGAAGAACTAAATAAGAAATAATGATCTCACAACTCCAAATTTGAAGGTGTCAAGCAGATGATCAGGAAGTTAAAAATCCAGGTAGAAGAAGACAAAATAATTGAAGAAACTCTCAAGGATCATAAACAGGGCTTGGAAGCCAAAATAGTAGAATAGAAGGAAGAAGTGGAAAAAGAGAGAATATATTGATAGATCATATCAAGGAAAGAAATGAGGATTTAAACCAGCTTGAAGTAGAATTGAATCAACAAGAAATAAAACTTGAAGAAGAGATATCACTTTGAAGATCCAACTTGAAGAAGCAAAGAGGACATAAGAAGTCATGAAGTTTCAGATGATCAAGAAAGAAGAAGAGGTTGAGAAGATTGAAGAATAAGGTGTCACACTAAGAGTCAAAGTCATTAAGATAAACATGAATGTTTAAGAGATAGAAAAATCCACCCCATTAGTAGATAATACTGAAGTGAAGCTCTCCAGGTTGCTAGAAAAGAAGAATGAAGAAAATAGTAAGAGTTATGCAGAAGTACTCAAAGGAAGGAATCATGGTCAACAAGAATAAAAGAATAATGAGTATAATAGAGATACATATTCAACAATACCTACCACATTTAGACAACAAAGAATCTTCAAGCATAATGAAGGGATCCACAGAAGAGAAGATCATGATCAACCAATGTAGGAATTCAAAAGGACTACACCAAAAATAAGATCATTCACTCTTAAGTATGTAAATTTATTTTATGGTCACTATTTTTATTGTCCTAAGTTTGGACATAAATTTGTAGATTACATGGCTTATGGAATAAATGTTCAAGCAATAAATGCTTATGTGGCCCCACATAACATTGAATGTTACAAATGCCATAAATATGGACATATAGATGGCGATTGTATAAGCATGATCGATACTTGTATGATATTAGATATAAGAAAGTATGGAAAATAAAAAAAAGAATAAGTAAAATAAGAGAAGATGAATGAAGGACACCCATAAGTCATACTCTCAGGATTGACAATAGTACGAGATCAAGAAAAATCTATAGAAAAAAAGGAAGATCTCAGATACAAGAAGATTTGGAGAAGAAATGGAAAACAAGAAGAACAGGTGAATAAATACCAGGTCCCAGAGATTGCAGGATTTGTAGTAGTATGAGAAAGAAAAGAAGAACAAGTGAATAAAGAACATTATCAATAGATTGTACTTTCAAGAATTGTAGTGCGAGATGAATCCATAGGCAAAAAGGAAGAAGTTAGATCTTAAAAAGATGATAAGTCTACAAACAAATAGGAAGATTACTCCGCATCAGAGAGGGTATTGTTCTGAGCCATCGTGATTGGAGACTCTTAGTAAATATGAATATTCAATAGTGGGATTCAGTGCAGTAGATACTATAGTTCAGAGAACCATTTTTGGATTAGTATGAAGTGTTTATAGAAATAGATTCAAAGAAGTTAGATAAAAAAAGTACATCATAACAAGTTGACTGGTTGATAAGTCTTGTTCCCACACAGGTTGTTCCAAAAATGCAGAGTTTGATGAGAAAATAGATCATATCAGTGGACATATTTGATTCATTTTGATAAATTTTAACATGTGATGATCATTTGTAGCGTATTCAGGTGAAGCCTTCATGATAGTTAAACAATAGATGGGTCGTCATTGTGGACAATTGAGTAGTAGGGTTATGAAGAATTTGTGACATATGGATAGAGATATGATTAACAGGTACATGAAACACATGTCATATGCATAACAACATATTTATATAGAATTCTTCTCGATAGTCCACAATAGAATTCATGCTTTGATCAACATTTCGAATCCAGACCAAGATTCATATTCAAGACAACAAGTCAAAGATGAGGGTTGCGAATCTGCACAATAAATACTAACGATGCAAGAAAAAATAGGTTTTAGGGTTAGGGTTACAAATGTCATCTTGGATCAATGTTATTGGGTAAATCAGTAGATGCAGACATGAACTAATCCCCCTAGATCCACCTAGATCTAGAAAAAAATGAGACGGAACAAGATGCTTTCCCTAAGTTATGATCATTGAGTTTACTACCAAAGGAGGAATAGATAACATACCTTATGAATCACTTCCTTATATCTTTGTTGTCCCTGCTTCACTCGAGTGCTCTTATGGAATCATATTTGCGATAAAAAAAACCAACCAATGTGAAAGCAACAATAGTATAATTCAATGACAACCTAAACATGTGATCATAGAATCATGTAATGAAATACTAATCATTTTATGGGAAAGAGACATGCCACTATATTATATTAATGAAAAGTAGAAGATAAAACCGAATTGCCTTGATGTTGCAAGTTCCTTTTTAGTGGTCCTTTGTCCCAACACACACATACACTTGCTCCAAAATTCACTTGAAGATAATCCACAAAAGCTTGATAGACAAATGGAGGCCTCAAGCATCACTAGAAACATGATTCTTCACACAGTCTTCAGCCTATTATTTCATCAATTCTCTGCTTAATATTTCTTAACCTTTTCCATGAGAAGCCCATGATTATATAGAAGAAGTTGAAGTGGTTAAAGGGATGAGGATGATCCCACCAAATCATAGAAACTAGTAAGATCGCAACCATGCAGACGCCACCTCACATTCTAGAAGATCCCCCTTCTAGAAACTTCGTGAAACCTCTTTCCTCTTTTAGCTTTGGAATGCCGACGAACCCTGCCTATATAGCAGCCTGCGAAAATCCTGAAGGCTAGCTATAGAGAAGCCTGCAAAAATCATAGATTTCCGCACTGTGTAATATATGCAACCTGCAGACACTTTCTAAAAAGAAATCTTGTAGAGAAGGAAATAAATTTCTTTTCTCAGGAAAAAAGTCATGTTGGGAGACTGAACACATGTTTGTGAAATCATCATTAGGGTGACCAAAATAACTTGTAACAGATCCCCCTAGATCCACCTAGATCTATAACAAAATGAGACGGAACAAGACGCTTTCCCTAAGTTATGATCATTGAGTTTACTACCAAAGGAGTAATATATAACATACCTTATGAATCGCTTCCTTATATCTTTGTTGTCCCTGCTTCACTCTAGTGCTCTTGTGGAATCAGATCTGCGATAACACAAACCAACCAATGTGAAAGAAACAATAATAGAATTCAATGACAACCTAAACATGTGATCAATGAATCATGTAATAAAATACTAATCATTTTATGAGAACGAGACATGACACCGTATTATATTAATGAAAAGTAGAAGATACAACTGAATTGCCTTGATGTTGCAAGTTCCCTTTTAGTGGTCCTTTGTTCTAACACACACATACACTTGCTCTGAAATTCGCATGAAGATAATCCACAAAATCTTGATAGACAAATGGAGGCCTCAAGCATCACTAGGAATAGGATTCTTCACACAGTCTTCAGCCTATTCTTTCATCAATTATTTTCTTAATATTGATTAACCTTTTCCATGAGAAGCCCATGATTATATAGGAGAAGGTGAAGTGGTTAAAGGGATGAGGATGATCCCACCAAATCAGAGAAACCAGTAGGATCACAACCATGCAGACGCCACCTCACATTCTAGAAGATTCCCCTTCTAGAAACTTCATGAAACCTCTTTCCTCTTTTAGCTTTGGAATGCCACCACACCCTGCCTATATAGTAGCTTGTGAAAATCCCATGGGCCAACTATAGAGTAGCCTACGAAAATCATAGATTTCCGCACTGTGTAATATATGCAGCCTACAAATCCTTTCTAAAAAGAAATCTTGTAGAGGAGGAAAGAAGTTTCTTTTCTCAGGAAAAAAGTCATGTTGGGAGCCTGAACACATGTTTGTGAAATCATCATTAGGGTGACCAAAATAATGTGTAACAGAATGCCCCCCAAAGTACAAGTTTGGAACTCATGACAGTCAAAATACTTTGTAAAAATGTGTGCGTGTGTCGGGAACAAGGAGCACACCAATCGAGAACTTGCAAACAATCAAGCATCTGCACAATATTATACCATGTCTAAAGTAGGCATTCCCATGTTCAGATTATAAAGGATTGAAATCATAAATATAAGTCATGGCCACCAATTATACACTGTGGATCCATGTCATCAAGATTCTACATAGCCACTAGGAATACACTGTGGATATATGTATTGGAAAAATCAGATACATACATAGCCATGAGACATACAAAGTGGATCTATGTATCAATTCAAATCACAAATACTCCATCGCAACTTGGATAAAAAATGATGAGGTCCAGGGTATTCAATCCCGTCGTCTGTTAGTACAAATCTAGCCATGTGATTACAAGCATTGAAGTCGAACATGGTTAGAAACCACTTGATTATCGGTCATTAATGAAAACCATTAACAAGTGAGAGAGAAATCATCATTGATGTCAATGATTCCCAAGGTACAATAGTAAAATCCAACGAATGTGAATAGATGAGCTGAATTCGAACACTCGATGGGATCTCTCGATCAGGGATCAATGATGTAAATCCATTATCGAAAGAAAGGAAACCTCCCATTGAGGCATGCAGGCTCTAATGCACTAAATAATTTCTAAGTCTTGTTCCTGGATAATGACATGAATTCGACATGAAAAGACTCGTCACAACAGGGCCTTTATGTATCCCCCATGAAATGAAATGAAATAAGTAATAGATTTAGGGTAGAGAAAAGTACGAACATGATTTGAAATTGACACAAGGAAGGCCGACATGGTAGGAATTGACAATTGTAGATGGCCGACTCAATAGAGGGGTTGGTTGAACTTGTCTTGAACATATGAATGGCATGACACTGGTCTTGGCAGCATTGACTCAAAGACGACCCAAGATATGAACTTGCAAAAAGTCAGACGAGAGACAAATGGATTTCCCAACCCGGATTCAAATGATGAAGGGGGTGTCGTGTTCAAGAGTGACGCTTATGACCACTAACACAAATACAAAGACACATATCTTTCCCAAATTCCCCCCCACCATTTCTGGTGAGTACCTCTTTATTTTTATGCAAGCTTGAGGAGGATAACATATGCTTGTTGATGTAAGATCATCCTTCGGACGAGTCCCTCGGATTATGTTTAACGAACCCTAAGAAGGAGTGGTTCGGTCCCATGTGTGTCTTTCAATGTTTCTTTAATGAGTCCAAAGATAGAAAACTTAGGGGTTTTTCATATTTTGAGAGTCTGAAAAACACTTAAAGATAACTCTCCCAGTTCCTTTTTCGTAAATTAGTTCGATAGGACCTAAAAAGTGATAAACTATCACCCATCAAATTTTTTCTTCAAATACTTTTACGAGCGTGAAAAGTACAAGGTTGCTCGACAATCTTTTCATTTTTATGGAGTGTGAAAAGAGCTTAAAGGTTACTCCGTAATTTTTGTTATTTTCGTGTTACCATGATTAGTATGAAAAGACGACAAAAGTATACTTAGTTACGTTCTCATTGATTTTCGAGCATGAGAATGAACAAAGACTAATCTCGAGGTTTTTCTAAAAAACCCTAAAAAGTAATCGTACATGCAACGAAAAAGAAAAACAAGTCACAAAAACTATCCATACTTCATTGTTTAGAACCCTAGTCTGCCCATCTACGAGAAACAAAGCACTCACGAGACCATTAGGCTGGTAGGTTTTTGAGAAAATATATTTAAATGATATAAAATATTTTTAGAAAAAGTAAAAAATGAGATAAATAGGGGTAAGAACTCATTTTCACTATTTCATTTGTATTTGGTCAAAAACTTGTCTAAGAGCCCTTTTTTCACCTCATATTTTGGTGGTCGATTGCAGGGAGCACAAACGATCATTCAGTGAGCAGTTTGCATGAAAACAATGAGTACCTCATCTTTTTCCTTTTAAATGGTTTAAAATTCATTTCAATCGGTTAAAAGATGTTTTTTTGGGTGAATTTTTGGGTCGTAGGTGTGTGCTGGGGCCACCGCAGGTGCCCTATATTGGGGCTTGTGGAAATCAAGGATTTCCACAGGCGCCCAATGGTTCACCTATAGAAACCCACTTTGTAACTAAATCCCAGTCGCGATGATCAAAAACCCAAAAAGAAAATGATGCGTTGGACCAAAGAGAATTCCAAAAAATGGTGATTGAAGGTGCTAACTTCTTTCTTTCATCTCCATGCAGGTATTTTGATTGCAAAAATGTTGGAGTGGAGAGAAAGAGAGCATGAAGACGATGATGCAATGGATTTGAATGATATGGGAAACATAAATGCCCTATGATAGTGTGGTTTGTTAAAGTTCTTCAAGATCCAGGGCATGAGAGCCCAATTGAGACTGTTGGAATATCTGGTCCATATGTGGGACGTGGACCAACAAGTATTTCATGTGTGTGTTCATGTGATTTCCTTGGACATCGAATATATTTACTTCTTGATGGGGATATCTCGTTGTGGGGTGCAAGTGACCTTAACAAGAGGTCGTGGTGGTGGTTTGTCGATGAGTGAATACATCAGATGCTATTGTGAACCTGAGGCCGAGCGGTGCAAGGGTAAAGTGGCTATCAGAGGGGTTCGTGATCTGACTCTCAGAACCAATATTTTCACTGTTTCATGGATGGAAGAGAGTGATTCTATGCACATGGCTCTGCAGAGATACTTTTAGTATGCCGTGGAATGCACGAAACCTCGTGTGTTCAACTGGTGCAATGGACTCCTCCATAGTATGAAGATCCAGTTGACCAAGAGCAAGAACAGGGAGATAAAGTAGTTTGGGTATGGATCAATTTTGGTATATTTCTTCATAGAAAGAGTCCCTCACTTACGCTTACAGGTGGATTGGAATATACCAGAGCCACGAGATCCGCAGATGAAGCGATGGTGTGATCTCATGTCCCAGCATGTAGTGGGCCCCATTATTAAATATAATGATACATTTTTTGATTGGTTGGAGCCCAAACTATTGATGATCGATGACTATGTGTATGCCGGGATGGATTTTCGCAATGATCCAGAATTGGTGCTACCTGAGGGTTCTCAGTGGGGGGATCTAGGTAAGAAAAACATTTTTCTTTTATGGTGTTTTTGTAAATTTTTTCGAAATATTAAACACATTTTTTTTTTTATGTTTTCAATCCAAAATTTTGACCATGTAGATGTAGGGCCATTTTGACCCCCGGGTACATCCCCTATCTAGAGGCGAGGGGAAGCAATGGTAGTAGCAGGATGGGATGCATATGATTATGAAGAAATTGAGTAGAATCTGGAGGGTTTGACTGTAGACATTTCAGATATGTCAATCGACGAGGTCCCGAGGCGTTTCCAGTGCCATACCATAGGCGTTTTGGGTTCACTAAGATGATTTCTCCATAGGGTAGCATGAGCAGTAGTGTGTTACTGTGAGCAGCATCCATGATGCCATTTTGTAGAAGCTATGAGCTTCACATTTTGATATTTTGGTCTTCGGATGAAAAACAATCTTTTTGTAAAAACCTTTTATCGTTACACACACACACACACACACACACACACACACACACACATGAGTCTTCTACCAGCTTATTTTGATTTGTATAATACATATGACGTGTGATTGGATTTATAGATGTCTCAGATGTATGTCTAACACATAATTAGCTAATGCATTAGTTAATGTATTTAGACATCTAGGAATGTTATGATACTCGATATAATCAAAATAATGTTCCAAGAGGTGAATTTGTAAATATACCCATAACAAAGAAGGACTTTAGATAGCATAGACATTACTTAACTGTAGCACTACTAGCTGCGAATCAAGTCATATGACCAGGCGACGAATCCCAAGTGAGATAGCATTGGTGAATAATTCGATGACTGTGCTATACTCTATGATATTATTGGTTGCGCGACCAAGGCAAACACCGTGTAGATTGATAAGTTCGTTCGTGGGTGCATAGATTGCCCACGCAACAAAAGCTAGGTTTTGAGTGCTACGACTAGCACCATTGGCGAAGCCAAAGTGGGGTAACGAAGACTTCGACATTTGGAAACCAAGCACAATGCAAGGTAAGTGGTCGAGGGTAGAAACCAAATAACAAAAAGCACACAAAAGTATCACACAACAATATGATACAGTAAAATAAAAGAACTCATGCAAAGATAGTCTAAGCATAGTACTTCTTCAAGTAAATCCCATTTCTGGGTTCACTCAAAGGAATGCCATCATAATCTACTAACTCGTAGGCTCCCTTCTCCAACACTTGTTTGACGATATAAGGGCCTCGCTACATAGCCTCAAAATTTTTGGCTCCTAGAAAATCATGATCTTGTTCATAAAGGAGAACTAGATCACCCTCAGAGAAAACACGTGGTTTGACATGCTTTTCATATTGGGCTTTGACACGTTTCTTCTGGGTTTCAATAACTAGGGTGGCATCACGACGGGCTTCATCCAATTGCATAAGATACAAGATACATTCTTATTTAGCAGAGGTGTTTGGGAGAACCGCTTCTATAACATACACTAATTGGAAGGGTGTAAACCCCGTGGTAGACTTCATAGATGTCTGATAGGCCCATAATGATGAAAAAAACATCGTGTGCCAACTCGTTTTGTGAATTCCTATAATCCATCGAAGCATGGTGATAAGAACCTTGTTGATCACTTCAACTTGGCCATTAGCCTGCAGATAGTAGGGGGTTGAGTTTTCATGTTGAAGACCCAACTTTTCTGTAAGCTCAAACATCATGAAGTTTTGAAAGTGGCTACCATGATTAGTAACGATAGACTGTGGGATTCCAAATCGTGTGATGATGTGATTGAATATGAATAGGGTTGCAGTTTTTTCGGTATTGTCGAATGTAGGCATCACCTCGGCCCACTTCATGAAATAATCCATGGCTACAATAATGTATCCATGCCCCCCGACTGAGTGAGGGTTACAGGTCTTGAAATCAATGCCCCATTTCACAAAAGGTCCAACGGAAACTACAGGGTGTAAAGGAGCAGGATGCGATCTTATTTTGTTGTTGTATGTTTGGCAAGGGTGGATTTTTTGGACAACAATAATATAGTCTTTAAATAAAGAAGGCCAAAAATATCTGGCTCGTAAGATCTTCTGGGAAGTAGCATACCTAGACATGTGACCAACACATGCTCTAGAATGGTATTCATTCAAAGCTTTCTCAACTTCATCAGAGGTGAGACTGCGTCGAAAAATGGAGTCAACCCCATGATGATAGAGTGCAAGATACCAGATATATAAAATATGCAGAACAGAGATGAAATGCTAGAAATAACATAATAACATCCAAACACTTGTTGACGACTTCTGTTTGACCATCTGTCTGGGGATGATAAGCTGAGCTGAGATGCAATTGTGTGCCTTGTAGCTTAAATAGTTCTTGCCAAAAATTGCTTGTGAAAGTTGGGTCTCGATCAGAAACAATAGA
>ML792653.1:85838-104149 GCA_009831015.1 Picea engelmannii | reverse complement strand
ATCCTTCTAGAAGCGGAAGCTTCTATTAGGTCTTCTTACATCCGCCTTATTCTATTTTATTGAAAGGTCTTATTAATATTGACCTTTATTACATCCGAATACATTGATCTACCTATGTGCGGGTTAGGACCTTAACATAGAGAGTGTCACCGAGGATAATGTACTGACGTGCTTGATAGCGTATACAACGACGGTCAACACTAGACAAATCGGGCCGAAAATTCTGGGACTGGAGATAAATAATGATATCTCCATACCAAAGGTCATTGGAACTGATTAGAAAAAGGGATTCGTCGGGTAGGGAATCCTCTGTTACATTTTCTGTATCAGTGCAGGGAAGGTCACATATTAGTTCGAAAAAAACCAAGGATTTCTTGGACTTAGTGCATTCAAATTCTAAGTCAAACTCCTAGAGAATCACTATCCATTTGGAGTATTTTCCCCCTAGCAATTGACGTGTAAGAATGTACTGCATAGGGTTGCAATTAGAAATTACAGTGGTCATGCGTAATAGAATATAGTGACAGAAACGTTTGACAGCTTGAACAGCTTCCAAGGCCATGTTTTCAACATGTAAGTACTTGGATTTGGTAGTCATGAGACTCCGACTCAAATAATAAATGACATGTTCATCGTGTAAATCGTCTTCTTGGACCATAACCATGGAAATGGTAGAGTCCGAAGCAGCGAGATAAAGGAAATAATCTCGACTATAATTGGGTGGGAAAATGAGTGGGGTATGAGTTAGAATCAGTTTCAAAGCATCGAAGGCTTTGTTGGAAGTGGTGTCCCATACAAACTCAGAGCCCTTCTTTAGTAGTCGAGTAAATCCGAGTGTTAAATCAGCGTAGTTTGGGATAAAACGATGTAGAAAGTTTGCCTTCCCTTGCAAACTTTGTAGCTGGCGAAGTGAGGAAGGAGGAGGGATATTGAGGATTGCCTCGACCTTCAAAGGATCTACCCTTATCCCTTGATGTGACACAATAAAACCCAGGAGTCACACGGACTTCGCACAAAAGGCACATTTAGGTGGGTTTAAGCGTATACGATAGAATCGACAATGAAGGAAAATGGCTCTGAGGTGGGCCGGATGATCACTACGATGCATGGAATGTGCTGGTAGGTCATCTAAATAGGGATATACAGTATGCATAATATCATGGAAAGCGTAAGACATAACAAGTTGAAATGTCATGGAATGTGCTGGTAGGTCATCTAAATAGGGCTATACAATATGCTTAATATCATGGAAAGCGTAAGACATAACACGTTGAAATGTCGCACCGACGTTCTTCAAACCGAAGGGTAGTTTCCGGTAGGCAAAGGTGCCCCAAGGAAAAATGAAAGTGGTTTTGTGTTGATCCATGGGTAAGATATTGATTTGATTATATCCAAATAAACCGTCCATCAAAGAGAAGATTTCACTTCCGGCGCAATCGTCAACGATTTGGTCAACGAAGGGGGTAGGAAAGTTGTCCTTAGGACAAGCTTTGTTGACATCCCTATAATCAACACAGAAATAGATCATACCTTGTTTCTTGTTAACCATAAATAGATTGGATACCCAATCAATTAAATCCACATGATAAATAAATCCAGCTTTAAGAAGCTTTTCGACTTCAAGCTTGATAGCAGCTGCTTTATGGGGGTGGAGCGGGTGAAGTCTCTGCCAAACGATTTTAGCACCCGGGTATGTCTTAATTTCATGTACAACAATATTAGGGCCAATACCTTTCATCTCTTTGTATCTCCTCGCGAAGATGTCACAAAATTATTGAAAACGTGACTTATATGTGACAACCTCATCGGTGGAACATGAAGCTCTGATGTGGACATTTTCGACAACTCCAGGTTTAATAGATATGTTGAGGGGGATGGTGGGTGAAATTCTACTTAATTTCCCTTCATATAACTGATCCATATGGATATCAGTGGCCACCCACCTTTTCCAACTGACTCAAAACAGTTTTTTCACATTTTTGACAATTTACTATTTTTAGCAGTTTTTACTTCCGGGGCCATTTTGAGGGCCTAAATGAAGGTTTTTCGGTATAAATATCCTCAATGATAGCCAAAAGAATAATTGATCCCCCAAAATTAATCTCTTCGGCGATACCTTTCCAACGAGCTATCACACGCCTAAAACGAAGATCGTATGCAAAAGTTACGACCCCGGGAAGTTGATGTACTAGCTTACCCAAACGGGGCCCACATGACTTTTGGCGTTTCATCTCCTAGGGTTAGGTTTTTGGATGTCTAGGGTTTTTGGCATTCTTGATTATTTAAAAAATTCCTTCAGAGCCTCATTGTAACCTTCTTCTTGTGAATGCGCGTTGCTGTCACATCTCTTCTCAGAGATAAGCCGCCACAATTCCAACAAGCTTGTTTCCGCTGCATTTTACAGTTTTAGCTTATTTCGTTATTGAATAGAAAAATAGTTTTACTGTATCTCTGTTATTTTGTTTTAAGCACCTATTAATAATCTGTATTCATTTCGTTCTTCTCATAAAATCTGGATCAATGGTATTAGAGCGGTCTTCTCCTTGTCATCTTAATGCATGTCCCCAACGAGGTCGGAGTACAAAGAGTTGGGTCTCGAGCTTGTTTCTCTTGAGGACAGAAGCTCTCACACACCCAAGCGACCTCCCATGGCAGGATAAAAGAAATATGATGGGACATGAGATCCTTTCAAACTGTTGATTGAGGAATCCCTCATGCAACAGAGGAACGAGATGATGGACAGCTTCGCGCAAATCCTTCGGAGACTACCAACAGGCGATGCATCTTCTTCGAACGGAGGCGCCACCCCCTTCAAGGTACAAATAAAATTTGATATTACTATATTTGAAGGTTAGATAGACATAGATGCTGTAGAAAAGTGGTTGAATATACTAGAAGGGTATTTTTCTGTTCATAAATTTTCAAATAGAGAAAAGATTACTTTTGCGCTCCTCAAATCCGTTCCCCATGTCAAAGATTGGTGGGAAACTTTCTGTGAGCAAAAGGAAATAGAGGAAACCTCATTATTTTCAGTCACGACCACCTAGGAATCCTTCAGGGATGCTATTAAGGAACCATACTACCCTGTCGGAAGTTATGACGACCTGTATACCAAATGGACCACACTGCGGCAAGAAAGAGACCAAGCAGTGCCAGATTTCACAAATATCTTCCATACCTTGCGCACCAAGTTGGGTATCAAAGATTCAGAGCGACATTTGGTGCTCAAGTATCGCGGTGCTCTACATAGATACATCCAGACTGAAATGGAATTTCTATACATCTCATCCTTGGGCGCGGCCTACCGATATGCTGTCAAAATCGAGCAGAAGCTCAAACAAAAGACGCAGCAATTTGGGCCTGGGAACCCCTCACAATAAAAGCTAGGAAAGGGTGGCCCTAACCCACCGAACAAAAGGATAGAGAAAATATGGATAGTATCAAGACAACCAATACAAGCCGCAAGAAAAGAAGGACACCGAAAAGACAAAGAAAGATACCGGGAAGTGGTGCGACTTCCATAAGAGCCCTTGGCATAAAACTACTGACTGTCGCTCAAAGCAGTTGCTGGTGGCCGAAGTGAAAGCCTCTGAATCAGATGCAGATTTTGACTCTGAGAAAGAACCAGAAAGGGGAAGATGGATCATTGATTTAGAACCCAGTGCCACCGTTGCTACCACCAAGATCTAGCCTGGTGAACTAGACGATCCAGAAGAAGGAGAGCGCCTCTTCCATTCACAGATGTGGGTAAAAGGCACCCCACTGCACTTCATCATTGACAGTGGTAGCCAGAATAAGCTCATCTCAGCAGAGGTCATCAAGCAGCTGGCCCTGCCAACAATGCCGTACCCACAACCCTACACCATTGGATGGCTCCGCCAAGGAAGCGATCTCTGCGTTGGCCAACAGTGTCGACTGTCGTATGGCATCAAGCCCTTCAAAGATGAGGTATTGTGTGATGTTGCTCCTCTTGAAGTTTTTGATGTTCTTTTGGGCCAACCTTATTTATGGAAATGTCATACTGTATATGAGTCTAGGCTTCATAGTGTTATTATTACTTTGAACAGGAAATTGTACAGGATACCTGAGGCAGTCCCACCTAGTGCTATTTCCTTGATCTCTGCTAAGCAATGCAGGAAGGTCATCTCTTAGACGGGGAAGTTTGTATTCTTTGTGATTTGCTCTCAGAATAAGTGAAAGATCGCAGCCACATCCAGGGTCTCTGCGACCGACCTCTCCACATAGAAGAAGCAAGTAGATAAGGTCATGGAAGAATAATCAGATATCTTCTCCTCACCTACAGGGGTTCCTCTGCACTGCCAGGTCAAGCACCCCATTGATATGACCCCCAGTGCACCGCTACCTAATGGGCCAGTCTATTGTCGCTCTTTGTTAGAGAATGAGGAGATCAAGAGACAGATCCAAGAACTACTCCACAAGGGGCACATACGCCCTAGTTCATCACCTTGCGAGAGCCCAATCATGCTGGTATAGAAGAAATATGGAACTTGGCAACTCTGTATTGATTACCGGGCTCTGAATAAAATCACTGTAAGAAACCGATACTCGATTCCCCGAATCGATGACCTCCTTGATCAACTCACAGGGGCCAAATACTTCAGTAAGATTGATCTGAAGTCTGGCTACCACCAGGTCCTGATAGAATAGACAGATGTATGGAAGACCGCCTTCAAGTCAAAGGAAGGAATTTTTGAATGGTTGGTCATGCCCTTTGGTTTGACAAATGCTCCAGCCACTTTCATGAGGATGATGGACGATATCCTATGACCATTCACCAATACTTTTGTAGTGGTGTATCTGGATGACATTCTAATTTACAGCAAGACTTGGGACGAACACTTGCAGCATATTCAACATGTTCTGCACACCCTACGACAGCACAAGCTATACGCCAACTTGGAAAAATTCTCCTTCGGCATGGACATGGTCCATTACCTGGGCTAAATCATTGATCATCATGGCGTACATGTGGATCCAACCAAGATCCAAGTCATCCATGACTGGCTAGCCCCAACAACACTCACTGAGTTTCAGAGCTTCTTGGGACTTGCTAATTTCTACCGCAGGTTTGTGTTGGGTTTCTCCCATATTGCATTGGCCCTCAGCCAAATAAACAGGGGTGGTGGTAAGGCAAAATTTGTGTGGGGCCAGTCCCAACAATAAGCGTTCAATGATTTGAAGCAGCGCTTGTGCTCAGCCCCAATACTTTCACTACCAGACCTACAACATCCCTTTGAGATCGAGACAGATGCTTCAGACTATGCCGTGGGCGCCGTTCTCACTCAGCACGACCACCCCGTGGTCTATCATAGTGAGACACTGTCAGATAATGTTCGTAAGTACCCTACTTATGAAAAATAAATGTACTCCATTGTGCAAGCATGTCTCCAGTGGAGACATTACATTCTTGGGAAGGAGACAATCATCCACACTGATCATAAGCCACTGCAGTTCATGCAGACACAGGGAAAACTGAAAAATGACCGCCATCAAAAGTGGTCCACATACTTGCAGCAATTCCACCTCAACATCAAGTATAAAACAAGAAGCACCAATCGCGTCATCGATTTCCTTAGCAGACTGCCAGTCACGACACTCACCACGGTGTTAGAATCTTGTGGCCATGAGACATCTGGATGGCCCCAACTCTATGAGACAGACCCCGACTTCGCCACCACCTACCAAATGTTGGGTACAAATGCAGTTGTCGATAATTTCCATCTTCAGGATGGGTTGTTGTGTCGTCTGGGCCATATCTTTGTTCCATCAAGCGAGCGAGTGAAGATGATATGGGAAGCCCACTACATTCAGGTGGTAGGACACTTCGGCGTCGAAAAGACAGTGGTGATGCTACAGAAACATTTCTACTGGCGGAAACTTCGACAGGAGGTCGACAAGTATATCAGGTCCTGTACTGCCTGCACTATTTCCAAACTGACCACTAAGAAACAGGGCTTGTACACCCCTCTTCCTACTCTTGACAGGCCATAGGAATCCATTTCAATGGACTACATGTCGGGCCTCCCATCCACCAAGCAGGGAAATGACTGTGTTTTTGTGGTTGTTGATCACTTTTCTAGGATGGCGATTCTGGTTGCCTATAAGAAGAGAATCACAGCAGAGGCCACTGCCAAGCTCTTCTTTGAACAAGTCTGGGTACATTTTGGAATCCCACAAACCATTGTCTCAGATCGGGATAGTCGATTTCTCAGCACATTCTAGTCGAGCCTCTGGTCATTGCTGGACACCAAGCTCACCAAATGCACGACCTTCCACCCCTAGATAGATGGCCAAATTGAGGTTGTAAATCGAATGATTGTGCATATCCTTCGCATGTATAATTAAAATAACCCTCACACATGGGATGAGAGCCTTCCTTATGTCCAACATAGCTACAACCGAGCCTTGCATAGCTCAACCGGCCACAACCCCTTTCAAGTGTGTTGGGATTCCAACCATTGGGTCCCATAGATGTTGCACTTCCCCTTGTGGTCACCTTGACTGACTCATATCCTGCTCCAACTGAAGCTAAAAAAGCCACTCGGTTCATTGAGAGGATCTAGCACATCCACCAACAGGTTCACGATATCCTACAGAAGTCCAATGACAAGTACAAACAACGCCATGATCAACATTGGGTGCCGCATAAGTTTCAGGTGGGTGACAAAGTTTGGTTGCACTTGCATAAAGAACACCTTACAAGACCCCATCAGAAGCTTTTCCCACTCCATTATGGACCGTACACTATCACCAAGGCCATGGGGGATACTTCTTTTGGGCTCAACATTCCTTCTTTCCTTGGCCTGCACCCAGTGTTCAACGTGGATCTCCTTCGCCCTTATTTCCCACCATTATTGGACACCTCAGAAGTAGCAGAATAACTGACACCAACAGAGCTCAAACCCGACTGCATACAATAGGCATCCAATGATCATATTGTGGACAGACAGATCAAGGGCACTTGACAATAAAGGATCCATCTTTATCGAGTCATCAAAGTAGGGCAACTCCTACACCAAGGAAAGTGGCTCACCCGGGGCCAAATTCAGCATAAATTTCCTCATTTAATGGGGGACCTCAACGCAATGGAGACCATTGCTTCCTAAGGAGGGAGGATTGATCCAGATGGATATCGGTGGCCACCCACATTTTCCAACTGGCTCAAAACAGTTTTATGACATTTTTGGTAATTTACTATTTTTAGCAGTTTTTACTTCCGGGGCCATTTTGAGGGCCTAACTGAAGGTTTTTCGGTATTGATCTCCTTAGTGATATCCAAAGGAATAACTGAGACCCCAAAATGAATCTCCTCGGAGATACCTTTCTAACGGGCTATCACACGCCTAAAACGAAGATCGTATGCAAAAGTTACGACCCCGGGAAGTTGATGTACTAGCTTACCCAAACGGGGCCCACATGACTTTTGGCGTTTCATCTCCTAGGGTTAGGGTTTTGGATGTCTAGTCTTTTTGTCATTCTTTCTTATTGTAAAAAGGCCTTCAGAGCCTCATTGTAACCTTCTTCTTCCGAATGCGTGATTCCGTCACATCTCTTCTCAGAGATAATCCGCCACCATTCCAACAAGCTTGTTTCAGCTGCATTTTACAGTTTCAGCTTATTTTGTTATTGAATAGAAAACCAGTTTTACTGTATCTCTGTTATTTTGTGTTAAGAACATGTTAATAATCTGTATTCATTTCATTTTTCTCATAAAATCTATATCAATAACACATCGTGTGTGGGTTTAGGAACCGAAGCAATAACCACAATGGTCAACAGAGTCAAGATCTGTTGGTAGCTCTCGATAGTGTATTGTTTGAGAAAGAGAATGGAACGATGATGCCCATCATCCCAAGGAGTATCTTCCATCAACATAACTGACATAATCATCTCATCTGTGGGAAAAATAATGTGGAATGGGTCAGGAGACGAATCACTGAGAGAGGGAGTAGAAGGGTCAGCCGATTGAATGGCTTGGTAAGCAGATTCAACCAGACTTAAAGGCATCTGGTCGCCATAGCAAAGATAATCACCATGTTTAGGTACTATCCACGGGTCAGAAGATGCAAGAGTTTCATGGAAGGAGGTGGAAATCATGTTAATAGAGGCAACCAAAGGAGGTAAAACATCGGGTGGTGGGATCAAGAATGTACCCATTAGAGTTGAATCTTTTAGTAGACCCACACCAACATTCTCGTACCCAGGGGGTGTCTTTGAAATGAAAGGTACATTGCTGGTATGTGTATCAAAGTTAAAGAAGGCTAGTTGGTCTACTGTAACTACTTTTCCCTGATGTGGAAAACGTACGATACAAACTTGAGTAGACACGACTGCACACATGGAATCAATATAGCTACGGACAAGTAAAAGGTTGTAATCGAGAGGTGCGTCAAAGACCTCAAATTTAACTTTGACCATTTTGCCTTCCAACATAATAGGCAATGAAGGGAGGACATTGTAAGTTTTAAATCCAGATCCATTAAAGGCTTTGAGCGTGTTTTGTGATTCAGTTAAGGAAGGAGAGCCAATGTCTTTCTAGCAGGCAATAGACATGACACACGTCGAGGCACCCTCATTAATAGCTATTCTACAAATGTTCTTGTCAGCGACAACAACTTGTATTTGAAATGCGAACTGAGGGGGTAACCTTGGAATGTGATCTTCCAAGTCAAAGATTATTAAATTCGTATCCGTAGGGTCGATTCCACTGATAGCTTTTAACAGGGCCTTCCATTGTGTGGGACAACTTTGAAGGACTTCGAGGGCTGACATTGCAGACAATGCTTTCACTAGATCCTCTACAATAATGTAGTTTTGGGCAACATGCTCATGAGGATTGAAAGAAGACTTTCGAACCATGCCCTTGGGAGGAGGGCGAAGGACTGTATCGGGGTTTGGTCGTTCGAGATGAAGAGGACCGTTGGAAGGTGGAGTTGAGGGAGATTGTTTAACCAACGAAGGTGGTATATCATCAACTTTGTCCTTGGAGGAAGACTAATATTTGGAATGAGTGGTAAGTGTGATGTCGTTCTTCTTTGAATCACTGGTGCACATAAGTACGTAGGAGGTAGTAGAGGAAGAAGGTTGATCATGGATGACCAATTGAGCCTTCTTTTTAGAAGGGAAGCGTTGATACAAGATGACAAGTGTAGGAGGTTTTTGGGTCCCTTGAAGGAACTTTGTGACCTCGACACATCTTGGACAGTCCTTCGTGTAGTGATCATCACCACAGATAAGGAAAGGATAGCGAGGTCTGCGCTTGTCCTTATCATCAACAGGTTGTGACTTGGTCTTGTCGGATTGTGGGTTGTCATTTTTATCCTCCTTATTCCTACCCTTTTCTTTTTTAGATTTATTCTTACTGGTAGGAGTCGATTGAACAACATTCACTTCTGAAGTTTTACCGGTGGGAGGAGTGGGCGTCGGAGCAGTTTCAACATTAGAAGCATGGGATTTGGGATTGGTGTGAGAGGCATATGCAGATTGAGTTTTAGCATGGAAAGTACCTATAACACCATCATCAACATGAGAAGCTACTGGGGTTGTTGAGGTGGTTGTGGTAGAAGGACGAGGTGCATCAGGGAGAAGATCGTAAAGAGTACCCATTTGTGAATAAACGAGATCGAGGTACTGGGCACGACTGATTGTCTTTTCTTCTGTGACAAATCCACCCATGGAAATTTATTTAGATATATCATTCACGAAGGATTTCGTGAACCATTCTGCCAATAACTGATTGGAAAGACCGAATTTGATTAAACTGCGTCTTTGTCTCCACTCATGAATGTGATTAGAGATATGAGTGGCTTTATTTTTCTTGAAAGAACTCAAAATATCGGTTCCCATTTCATAACAGATTGGAAACTGGTAGTGAGTGAGGAAAGCCATGGCTAGGTTATTAAAGTCGACGAAGAAGCCTCATGGTAATTCTATATACCACTTCATGGCTGAACCCATGAGAGTTCGTTGAAAAAGACGTAACCAAATGGAGTCATCCATAAAAGAGTTGGATGAACACCAAAGGTGGAAAGTCATTACATGATTGTTCAGATCCTCTCCTAGTTTACCGTCGAACTTAGGAATGTCTGATGGTAATTTGGTCGGTATGACAGGCCAATGAGAAGAGTGATGGATAGGGTCGTTCAAAATTATAGACAAATCGGGAAGATCCAAAGTGGCTAAGAAGGGTAACTATCTATTCACATGAGGGTACTGGTGACTTTGGGGAGGAAGCCCCGTAGGTATACTAGTAGGACCATAAGCAGTCTGCACATAGGGAATAGGTCATGATAGATTCGACCGGTGATGGGGAGGCATGTAACCCATTGGGTTGGATTGGTTAGGGATGTTCTCTTGGAAAGGGGTATTGGACTGAACGTTCGGGCCCCAAGTGGGATTCAAAGAACCTAGATATGTCTGACCGTAGTTAGGGGATACCAAAACACTAGCTTGAGAAGGTTTCCCCCCAGAGGGTTGTGGGTTTCCTTGAAGGTTCCAAAGGTGAGATAATAAGTTCGACATGTTTGGTCTAGATTGTGAATTATAAGTTCCAACCTGAGAATTTTCTCCATATGGAGGAGGTGCCCCAATTTGAGTGTGCCCCCAGATTGAGGTTTCCCCGCGGCATAAGATTTCCCTCCAGTGGGAATCTGGTAACCGGAAGTGAGTAGATGATGAGTTTTTCCAATTGCATTGGATCCACTAGGGCCAGATCCTCCATGAAGAGGTGGATAATACCTTCCGAAGAGGACCTGGGAAGGTGTGGGAACATAACTAGCAAAGGTATTATGCCCAAGTGGTACTCCGGATGGAATTTGGGTATGGATGGAAACATAAGGGTTCAAAGCATGATACCCAAGGGGGAGGGAAGGGGTAGGTCTAGAGGAATGTGGTGTACCAATGGGAGCATGGTTAACCACTGTATTCCCAGTAGGAATAGTCATAGCATGAGGGACCATCGTAGAGTAGGTCATTTGAAAAGGGATGGTTGAACTAGGACTAACTGATTGTGTGTTTGAACCAATGAAGAGACAGGCAGTTGTACTGGAAAAATGACCTAGGGATACTGTGAGGACGACATACGTCTCGGGTAGCTCAAGGATGGTGGGTATATCCACTCCTGCCCCTGAGCCATAAAGGTATCGCACCGTACGAGGTGGGATTCTAACTATGTCAGTAGTCCAGAAGGGATCATCATCTCCAAAAGGTCCGGTTAGAGTTCCAAAAGAAACAAAAACAAGTTCCCCGACTGAATTCATCCAGAGAAAATGTCTTTCATATCTAGGAGGGATGCATAAAGCTTCCATAGAATCAGAAATAATGCAGAAACGTTCCAAAGAAGCTGAACCTTCCTCTTGTATTATGTTGGTATCCTGGAATTCACCCTATTAAGGAGATCCCTCCGATGTGTGAGGGGGTATAGGGGTAGAATATTCCATGTTTTCTAGTGGAAGTCCCCGTACCTTGCGTGAACGATGGGGAGGGTCTATGTTGGAAGAACGAAAAATTCTATGGAAAACATATATGGCCAATTATGAAAACAAACAACACTCGCTAATAAAATCTAGAGTTCAAACCAGGCAAACAAACCTTCTTGTTTCGAAATCACTAGTTGGTGATGAAATCGAACGTCGTGAGATCAAGATAAGAAGGGGCGGGGCTAGGGAGGAAAAGTTACGTTGACGACTTTCTTAACGGACTTACACCCTGGTGCAAGCTACCACACATAATCGTGGATATACCCTCCAAGAATCCCGAGTGAGTCTGGCCAACGTCAATTCCAGGTACCATGAAGACTTGCCCCTCCACAGTTACCTTGTGTAAGATCCTAAGAAGACATGCTACTAAAGTTACAACCAACAATAGTGATGTCTGGGGAAATAGTCGACAGTCTGATCCATACGCAAGGGCAGGGTATCGAGCCCGAAATCAACTTGAGAGGATTCCACTCATCATTGTGGGTATACCTTCAAGCGACCCCCATAATACGTGCAATCTCTACAATGAGACCAACAAAGCAGGGTGAGTAACTCTGCCAATCTCAATGTGACCTCAGGTTTGACCCTTGTGTGAGAAGGGCTTCCCAGGACAAAATGTTGCAAATGGATTTGAACACTCCCTATCACAAGATACTATTGTGTGTTTTGTGATTTGGAGAGTGTGTCTCGCTGCCTATTCCAAAGATCTAGCCTAGCTAATGTTGGTGTAAAAGATCCTTAGAAAATAAAAGTTATTACTTGAGTTTTAAATTTCACAATTTTTTTTTTAGAGGCCATTGTTACTGAAGAGGTAGATGGGAATGAAACCAATGTTGTGTAAGACTTCGACCCAATAACGTGAAAATAGAAATGAATGATGCAAACTTTCGTTTGATGAATTCTATCTACAGTAGGGAGAAGGTATTTTTCTGGAACAATGCGAACTATGATGTACAATTCCTTTTCTTTGAATGTAATACCAAACAATCATCAACAATGAAATTTCACTATTCGTTCTTTTTCAATTTTTTGAATGCCAATATTTTATGTATAATTGATCACCTAAAAGACTGAAAGACTTTAATTTTTTCCTTTCAACAAACCAAAATAGGGATGGAACTAAGAAAGGATAAGAAATCAATGAAAATAAAAAACTCAACAAGCACCCAAATCGATCTTTCAATAGAAATAAAAATAAAAAATGATAAGAACATGTTTCTTCAAATGTGAATAAAAAATGGTCTTCTGATCATTAAGAAATCCAGAATGTATAACCAACCTAAAAATTCAAATCCAATCGAAGATTTTTAATTGAGCAAGCACTCAGACACAAATCCAAAGATTATACCCTTGTCGATAAAAATCAAAAACAAAAATTGGAAAAGGTCAAAAGAGAGGTGTTCGATCTCCGAAACCAATCAATAGAAAGCCTAAACAGTAAAAACAAAGTCAAGAACTGGAATTAAAAATCCTTTCCCAGTTGACTAAGGCAAAACTGGGCAACAACAGAGGCCAAAACCCAACCCAAAAAAATTCTCAAATGCCGCCGCAGGCTGGCAGTATAACATAGTGCAGAAATGAATAGTTTCTGTAGGCTAGAAGCAAACAAGGTGCACAAATCTCGCACTGAAATAAACCACTAGGGTGTGGAAATCAAAGGTTTCTGCAGGATATCTATAAGGTGTAGTGTGAAAGTGTTTGAAAAATCAAGAAATTTGGAGAAAAGGGCAAAGCATCTAAGTGGACTTTCAAACCCAGAGAGTCTAAATGGATGTTCCACAAACTCAGAGACTGATTTCAAGTAAAAATAATAGGTCAAAATAAAATGGCCAACAAAAAACCACAATCAAGTTGTTCTTCCCCAGCGGAGTCACCAATTTTGTTATTGGGTAAATCGGTAGATGCGGACATGAATTAATCCCCCTAGATCCACCTTGATCTAGAACAAAACAAGATGAAACAAGACGCTTTCCCTAAGTTATGATCATTGAGTTTACTACCAAAGGAGGAATATATAACATACCTTATGAATCACTTCCTTATATCTTTGTTGTCCCTACTTCACTCCAGTGCTCTTGTGGAATCAGATTTGCGATAACACAAACCAACCAACGTGAAAGAAACAATAGTAGAATTCAATGACAACCTAAACATGTGATCAAGGAATCATGTAATAAAATACTAATCATTTTATGGGAAAGAGACATGCCACCATATTATCTTAATGAAAAGTAGAAGATACAACCGAATTGCCTTGATGTTGCAAGTTCCCTTTTAGTCGTCCTTCATTCCAACACACACATACACTTGCTCTGAAATTCGCATGAAGATAATCCACAAAATCTTGATAGACAAATGGAGGCCTCAAACATCATTAGGAACATGATTCTTCACACAGTCTTCAGCCTATTCTTTCATCAATTCTCTACTTAATCTTGCTTAACCTTTTCCATGAGAAGCCCATCATTATATAGGAGAAGGTGAAGTGGTTAAAGGGATGATGATGGTCCCACCAAATCAGAGAAACCAGTAGGATCGCAACCATGCAGATGCCACCTCACATTCTATAAGATTCCCCTTCTAGAAACTTCGTGAAACCTCTTTCCTCTCTTAGCTTTGGAACGACGCCGCACCCTGTCTATATAGCAGCCTGCGGAAATCCCACAGGCCAGCTATAGAGTAGCCTGTAGAAATCATAGATTTCTGCACTGTGTAATATATGCAACTTGCAGACCCTTTCTAAAACACAATCTTGTAGAGGAGAAAAGAAGTTGCTTTTCTTAGGTAAAAAGTCATGTTGGGAACCTAAACACATGTTTGTGAAATCATCATCAAGGTAACCAAAATAACGTGTGACAATCAAGATTACCAATGTCGATTTAATTAAACCTAAAAATCTAAGTTAACTAAAAATTGTAATATAAATTATAATATAAAATGATATTAATAAGATTAACTAAATGTAATAATAATAAAGCTATATGTAATGTGACTATAACTAATAATGAGTAATAATAATAACTCTAAGTATTCATAAGACTATCACTCTTAGTAATAATGTAATCATAATGAGTAGTAATAATACTGTGAGTATGACTATGGTATAACTAAAACAATGTAACTATAATGAGTAGTATTAATAAACCCTATGTGATAAATATGTAGCTATATGAATAATAATACCATAACTATAGTAATAGAATAACTATAATTAATAATAATAATAATATAAATAGTAATAGAATAACTATAATTAATAATAATAATAATATAAATAATAATAACTTAACTATAATTGTATTAACCAAGAACTATAATAATAAAGGTATAACTATAAGTAATAATGAAATGATAATAAGTAATAATGAAATGATAATAAGTAATAAAATAATAAATTAGTAATAATGGCATGACTAAAGAATTAAATTGATAATAATGTAACTATAAGTAGTGCTAAAAATGATACTATAAGTAATGATATAACTAAAAATCCTAACTGTATTAAATACTGACTGTATATCCTAACTCTAATAAATAATGATAAAAAAATCCTAACTATTAAATACTGAGTGTATATCCTAACTCTAATATAATAATGATAAAAGTATAAGTAGTGCTAAAAATGATACTATAAGTAATGATATAACTAAAAATCCTAACTGTATTAAATACTGACTGTATATCCTAACTCTAATATAATAATGATAAAAAATCCTAACTATTAAATACTGACTGTATATCCTAACTCTAATATAATAATGATAAAAGTAAACAAGGAAAAATAAATAATAAAGATATAACTATATAATAAAGGTATAACTATAAGTAATAATGAAATGATAATAAGTAATAAAATAATAAATAAGTAATAATGAAATGATAATAAGTAATAAAATAATAAATAAGTAATAATGAAATGATAATAAGTAATAAAATAATAAATTAGTAATAATGGCATGACTAAAGAATTAAATTGATAATAATGTAACTATAAGTAGTGCCAAAAATGATACTATACGTAATGATATAACTAAAAATCCTAACTATATTAAATATTGACGGTATATCCTAACTTTAATATAATAATGATAAAAGTAAACAAGGAAAAAAGAGAAGGCACTATAAGTAATGATATAACTAAAAATCCTAACTATATTAAATATTGACGGTATATCCTAACTTTAATATAATAATGATAAAAGTAAACAAGGAAAAAAGAGAAAAGAGAAAGAAGTTAGATTAGACTAGAGCACTCACCTCATCGAGCACTCACCTCATCATTGGAGACTCCTTTGTTGGTACATTAAAGGGAGTCAATTGTTGCTTACTTCTAAACCATCATTTCTGTTTATATTGTTGGGGGTGCTTGATTATCTCCAGTGCCTTTCTAAAGCGTTGTTTATAGTAATGGTTTTCTTTAGCGAAGATCCTAATGTCCTCTAGGAACAAATGATGCTTAGTTTTGAGTGAGTGCTCTACTAAGTATGAGGTTCAAATGTGCTCATTATTTATGTCCTCTTAGTGTTATTTTATCCTAATTTGAAATGATCATCCTGTCTCTCCAATGTAGCTCTTTCCACATGAGCATGACACCTTATAGACTCCTTTTTCTTGACATTGATCAATAGGGTCTTTGATATATTTAATTCTTTGTCTGATGGTCATAAGAGGTTTGAAAGAGGTTGTAATATCCTTCCTTTTCAAGATATTAGCAATTTTATATGTGACTCCTTGGATGTAGGGAAGGTACACTTTTATATTAAAGAATTGGTTATTCCTAGAGTGGGACCTTCTTTCTTCCATTATCATCGCCTTCTTGATATCCTTATCCTTGTAACCTATGTTCTTGAAAACTGTGGTGAGGTGGTTTATTTCTTGTTGAATATATTCATTGTCAGAGATTCTTTCCAACCTCCTTGCTAGGGTATAGAGGACTCCTTACTTTCGTGAAGGGTGGTGGTGGGAGTTGGCATGAAGGTAGATATCTGTGTGGGTTTTCTTCCTAAATACCTTATGACCAAGTGAACCATCTTGATTCCTGATGATAATAACATCAAGAAAGGGATTTCTCTTGTTCTCTTCAAGTTCCATGGTAAGCTTGATGTCCTCTGAGATTCCATTAAGGTGTTGGAAGAATTTGTTTAGTTATTCATTGCCATGAGGCCATTTAAAGTTAGTATCATCGACATACCTCTTCCATATTGAAGGTTTTAGGGGGTATGATTCAAGAGCCTTCTTTTCAATATTTTCCATGAAGAGGTTGGCCACAATTTGAGACAAAGGGGATCCCATGGCCACTCCACTTATCTATTCGAAAAACTCTCCATGAAAGCTAAAGAAGGTTGATATCAAACATACCTTGGCCAATATTTCTATTTGAGGGTATGCGACTTAATTGATAACTTGAATGGATTCATTTAATGAGATCTTTGTGAAGAGTGAAACAACATCAAAGCTAACGAGCATGTCTTTTTGTTCGACTTTCTCATTTTTAATAAGGTTAACGAAGTCATGAGAATCTTTTATGTAAGACTCAGTACCACCTACTAAATGTCCTAATATCTTGTCTACATACTTTTCTAGTTCATAGGTTGGGGATCCAATTGTATTGACAATTGGTTTGAGTGGAATCCCTTCCTTCTGTATATTAGGGAGTTCATAGATTCTTGGGGAGATTTGATAGCTATGAATAAGTCTCTTTTTCATTATTTAATCAAGGTTAGATTCCTTGATAACCTTCTTTAGATTCCTTAATAACTTTCTTGACCTCTTTGATAAACTTAGAGATAGAGTTTCCCCTTATCTTCCTATAGTTGCCATTATTTGTGAGGTGCTCAATCATCTTGGTATTGTAATCATTTTTGTTCATAACCACCATGACTCCACCTTTATATGCTTTCAAGACTACAATGCCATCATTATTCCGTAAGTTTTTAAGAGCTACATGCTCCTTCTTATCCAAATTAATTTTTGTTGGTTTCACCATTATTAAAACTCTTGCGTAGTCTTGTCTTACAGACTCTTTGTCTTCATCGCTTAAGGAATTTATGCTATCCTCTATGCTACAAACAATGTTTTCCACGAGGGTGATTTTTAGAGAAATTGAAAAGCCCAAACCTTTTTTTTTCAAGCCGTTGATTTCCTCATTACTCAAGTCATGGTCGAATGTATTAACCACTCATTTTGAGTCTTTGTCATTGTCCACAATGTTGTTACATCTGAACTTTCCCAACAACCTATCGAATTTACCATTCTACCGCTCCCTCACTGTACGACCTTCTTTATCTGCTTTAACCGTAGCATTCACATATGTTGCTTCCCTCAGGTCCGTGTGTATTTTCTTTCATAACTCATATTGTCTTTCAAAACTTGATTTGGATCCCTAACATGGCCTTGGTGTGAACTTTAGTGAAGGTTGTGTGCATTTTCTAGAAGTGTCAAAACAATTTTGCACATAAACTACATGTATATGGAGATGAATCAAGGAAACCTAAGACATGGGTTTTGTGACCCTCATGGAATTCTATAGACAAGCATGCATGAATCTTTTATATCACATATAAAATTTATTTTGCATGCATTTTAGTAAATATCTCACAAACCTTTTTAGACACCATGTAAAACAAGGTTAGATTTGAGTATTTTTCCACAACAACAACTCTTAAGGCTTAATTTGGAAATGTAGAAAGGTGAGGAATGGTAAAACACACACTCTCAAATTTGAATAACTTAAATTGGACAATAAATTAACCCTAGGAATTCATTTTTAGCAAAGAAAGACAATTTTGGTCAATTGTGATACACTACAGGAAG
>ML792653.1:41700-62819 GCA_009831015.1 Picea engelmannii | reverse complement strand
GGGGGGGGGGGTGAATCAGTTGTTACTGTGCTTAAAATTTTTATGACTTATTCATGATTTTTAATCTCTTTCAAGTGACCATTAATATTATACAATATATGAAAAAACATAAATAATGAACATCAGTCACACATAAGATATACAAAAAGACATATTTTCACGAGGAAACCCATAAAAGGATAAAACCTCTTCTTCTTCGAATGATAAGCAGTCTTTTAAGTTCTGTACATCATCTATCTTTGAGAACCAACTCAATGTGAGGCTACTACCTCTATTTTACAAGCTCCAACTTGCTGAGAGCACCAACCCTCTTATTTCTCTAGCACCCACTAGAAGGAAGCATCAATTGCCTGAGTGTTCAACACCAATTGGACTTATACAAGAACCAACTTGCATACATAAAACTCCGTGTTTTCGCCAACACCACCCTACCACCTTGTTTTCTAGACACAACTAGATGGAAGATACAACTTCCAATATTCAAGCACCAACTTGAATACCAGAGGACTACAGTCCTCCTGAGCACCACCCTACCTCCCTAATTATAAATTTTGTCTGAATACACAACAATACAGATATATCAATTCTTATTGATTCTTCTCTGTTCTTTAATTCTTCTTTGTTTCACTATTCTTCTACTTTGTTCATCCTTGGCTTGACTTGTTGTCTCTTTCTATCCGTTCTTTCTCTGTTTTGTTCAACTTCTGTTTCTTATCTTCTAAGTTTGATATCACACTATGGATTCTGTGATAATCCTTTCTCCCTATTTAACTCATTTATCAGTGCAAACAACCAACATTCCACAATCACTGCATCTCACCAATATACCCTCCCATGGATACAGTTACACCTCAAATCTCCAAAAAACACCTCAGCAACTAAATTGCCAAACGTCCAAGAACCATGATTCATTTCTGCCAACTAAATTGTAACTGAACAACTAACCATGAGGTGAAACAGTAGCTCTTCGATTAGATTCCTAGTTAACCAGCACTGTTGGATTACATCCACAGGGTCTCACATTTATCCAGTGTGCCCACTGGCTGTGACCACAGGCTAAATCAAAAGTGATTTCACAATTTCTAATTTCAGATATCTTGTGGTGAGACTTATCGACTCTCCATGTTGAAATCTCCTAAATGGAGCTTAACAACTAGCTCCTTCCCTTCTCGTGACCACTGGCTGTGACCAAGGCCTAATAAAAAAGTCACTTTACAGACGTTTCGTGATTTTTGTTGTGAGTCACTTTGACTCCTCCAACTCCTGGTCATGAAATGAAGCCTAACAACTTGTTAGCTCCTTCATATATGTGACCACCAACTACACCAACAACCTCTTTGCAATTTTGCGTATCGAAAATCTTGTGATGAGGCTTCTCGACTCTCCCAAGTCGTGATCTATGAAATGGAGCTTAGCTAGATTAGATCCTTCCTCCAGCCTTTGAGGATGTGACCTTGGATACGACCATGGGCCAAAATTTCAAGCGATTTTCTTGTCAGATCAACGGACTAGAACTTTGGTCATCCGATGGTCCAAATCATTTCACGACTTTGGATGTCGCGAGTTCCTATGTCATATTCCTTTGAATCCTCCAATGTGCAAGTCAGGGAAATTCCAATCGCATGCCACGTGTCCTATGGCTCCAACGACCAGGATCATTTCGTGACTTCGCATTTTGTGGAGTTTGAGGTTAACTCACCTCTATTATCTCGATTCATGAATTTGTGAAACTCCTCATTTGCTACCACGTGTCCTTCAGATCAAGCATTCACCCTGCTTTCAGGACTTTGTAAGACTACTTCACCTTGCACTTAAATGCCGTGCTTGTTCTTATGGATCTAATGACGGTTGGTCCTCACACTCATATATGATGCCTGAGATCTGTTCTACTCTTCTACGTGCTCCTCCTGTCTAAATTCAGATCTGATGGCCATCAAGAATTCAGGATGGGTGATCCAACGATCAATGTTGCTCCTCCTCCTGAGATTACACTTCTGTTCTTTCCATGTCGTTATCGTTGCGTTGCTGATCTTGCTATCATTGGAAAACATGTATACACTCATCATGTTGATCTTGACATCAATGACAAAAAAAAATATTCTTCCTTCTGTCTATAAATATGCCAACAATCTCCCCCTTTGGCATTGATGACAACCCCTTGAAGAACCTGAAGAGCCACACTATCCCCTAAACATCCAACTATACCACTTTATCTTTCTTACTTCCTTACCACAATTTTTCTCCCCCTTTGACATCAATGTCAAAGAAGAAACACACTCCCCTTGAGTTGTTGTAGTACATCTCAAAGGTATCTGATGTGCAACCAACACATACTCCCCCTTCAAATCTGTAAGAGTTTGGATCATCCATAAAATCTGAGTGCAACAAGTAGTAGAAACAATGTAATCTACCTCTGTAGTTGACAAGGAAATAGATCCCTGCTTCTTACTAATCCATGATACTAACGAGCCACCCAGGAAGAATGCACCTCCACTGGTGCTGTTTCTCTCATCCACACAATTTTCCCAATCAACATCTGAATAAGAAGTTAACTGAATATTCTAATTTCTAGGATACCAAAGACCATAAGTCATTGTGCCCTTCAAGTATTTGAATATCCGTGTTACAACTACTAAATGAATTTGTTTAGGAGCATACTAATAACGACCTACCATTCCAACAACTTGCATTATATCAAGATGGGATGTTCTGATGTACATAAGATTGCCTACCATTGATCGATATGTCCTTTGATCAACATCAGGTGAAATATTATCTTTATTGAGCTTGCAACCGACAAGCATAGGTGTACTAACAGGGGAATAATCTTCCATCTGAAACTTCTTCAACATTTCTTTCAAATATTTTTCTTGAGAGATAAATATTCTTGTAGAACTTTGATATACTTGTAAACCAAGAAAATATGACATTTCTCCTATCATGGACATCTCAAATTCTGTTTGCATAGAATTATCAAACCACTGGACAGAAGAATAATTAGTACATCCAAAAATAATGTCATCTACATAAACCAAAACAACTAGCAAATCATCACCTTCAGATTTAATGTAGAGATTGTTGTCAATAGTACCTTTCTTGAACCCTTTGTCCGGTAAAAATTAGTCCAGTCTATAATACCAAGCTCGTGGTGCTTGTTTAAGTCCATATAAAGAATTCTTCATCTTGCAGACATAGTCAGGATTATCTATCAGTGAGAATCCTTCAGGTTGATCCATATATACTTCTTCCTCTAGATATCCATTAAGAAATGTTGAATTTACATCCATCTGATATACTTTAAAGTTTTTATGACATGAATATGCAAGAAACATTCTTATGGCTTCCAATCTTGCCATTGGTGCAAAGGTTTCATCAAGGTCTCGTCCTTCAACTTGTGCATACCCTTTACAGACTAATCTGGCTTTATTCCTAACAACTTGTCCTTTTTCATTCATTTTATTCTTGTACACCCATTTAGATCCTATTACATTCTTATCTTCAAGTCTAGGAACAAGCTCCCAAGTATTGTTCTTCTCAATCTGATCAAGATCTTCATTCATAGCTCTAATTCAATCATCATGATTGCTAGCTTCATCAAAATTTTTAGGTTCAATCATAGATAGAAAAGAAACCTGAGATTTTTCTCAGTATTTAATCAATTTTCTTCTTGTCTGAACTCCTTTATTTATATCTCCAATTATCTGATTTTCAGGGTGATTTTTTCTAACACTTCTGAGAGGTGGTTTTGTTTCTTTTTGTTGATTTGTGTTAGCCTGAGTATTTGTGTCTTCATCTGATTCAGATTCTTTTATGATCCTTGGACCTGTTCATCTTCAACTTAAACTATATCTTCTGTTCTTGATTCAATATTGCTTACATTACGTACTGAGATTTCTTCATCAACTTTAATGTCAATACAATCAACCAATTTATGCAGCCTCTTATTGTAGCATATGTATCCCTTAATGTTTGTAGCATAACCTAAGAACATACCTTCATCAACCCTGTCTTCATATTTGCCAATATTTTCATCATTATTCTTAATATAACATTTAATCCCAAAGGCTTTAAAATGATTGATTGAAGTAGGTCTTCCAAACCATAGTTCATAAGGAGTCTTCTCACTGTGTGGCCTCAGATGAGCTTTTTTCAGGATATGAACAACTGTATGAATTTCTTCCACCCAATATGTCTGAGAAATATTCTTTTCATTCATCATTGATCTTGCCATCTGTTGAACTGATCTATTCTACCTCTCAACTACTCCATTTTGTTGTGGAGTCCTTGGAATAGTGTATTCTCATTTGATTCCATGTTTATCACAAAAACATTTGAGGTTCCATGAACTAAACTCTCCTCCTCTATCAGACCTTACTACCTTCAATCTTTTTCCTGTTTGATTCTCAGTTAGAGCCTTAAACACTTTGAATTTTTCAAATTCTTAAGATTTTTCCTTCAAAAAGGCAACCCATGTTAGTCTAGAATAATCATCAATAATCAACATAAAATAGTTTTATTTTCCTATACCTTCTTTTCTTGATGTTCCACATAAATCCATATGTACTAACTGGAGTGGTTTTTCTGTTGAAGGAAAGTTTTTATATTTGAACTGTGTCCTAGTAAGCTTTCCTGTTTGGCAAGGTTTACAAACAGAATCATATGGCTTTCATATCTTTGGAAGATCTTTTACTACCCCATTGTTTCTAAGCTTGATTATATGATCAAAATTTAGATGTCCAAGTCTCCTATGCCATAGCCAACTTTCATCATACTTGCTTAAGTGGCATTCTTCTTTTTCTTTTTTTAACACATAAACATTGTTTTATGTTCTTATCCCTTTTGCAACCAACTGTCTTGAATTCACAGACTTTATTTTACAATATTTAGAAGTAAAAACAACTTCACATCCTCTGTCACAAACTTGACTGACATTTAGTAGATTATGTTTTAGACCATCTACAAACAACACATCTTGAGATTTTCCTTTTCCATTACTCATCTTTACTATTCCTTTACCTTTTGTTTTTCCTGGTGCATCATTTCCAAAAGTTACATTCCCTGATTTGATTTCACTTAGAGTTAGAAACTCACTTTTGTCTCCAGTCATATGTTTGGAACATCCACTATCAATATACTGGGGATTCTTTTGTCTTTGGGATGATAACACTAGTCTACACTTGTCATCTTCTTTCTTCTTCCAAATCTTGAAATTTTCAGCAGTGGGATTCAAGTCCAACTTATAATTCCTTAAGCGACAATTTGCAGCTTTATGTCCATAGTTATGGAAGACGTAACATTCTGGTTCACTGAATAACGGATCATAACAATTGTTATTCTCATAACTATTTTTATGTTTCACCTTCATCCTTCTCCCAACCATCACATGATTTATAGTATGTGGTTGTTTGTTGCTTGGCTATCTCAATCTTTGTTGATTATTCCTTGAGTAACTTGATTGCTCATATCTAAATCTTAAAGAACAAGTTATAGATTTGTGAGCAAACTTAGAATAGAAAAACCAATATCCATAGAAAAATCCTTTGTACTTGGAAAAAGACTGTCTTCTTTGAGCGGGTCGATTTCTTCCATGTTGATAATTTATCTGATCTACAGATTCGATTCTAGTACTTTTTCTTTCATTCCTTCTTGGTGGCTGATTTTATTTCTTTGTTTCTGCAGAGTGGTTGTTGTCAATGATTGTAGATTTGACAAACTTGATGGGTTATATATTACTTGGATGATCAATACTTGATCCTTCTTCATAGCCCAAGCCAACTTTCAAATTTGGATTCCTTTGCTTTAATACTTGTTAGGTTAATCCTTCTAATGCTTTAATACTTGACAAATTTTGGTGATACAATGCCTTAAACTTCTCCATCTCTTTTCTAGTTTTTACTATCTCTTCTTCTAAGGCTTCACATCTCACTTTATTTTCTGATAACTGTTGTCTCAGAATGTCCTCTATTTTATTTTCCTCTTCTAACTCCACTTTGATGAAGTCAAAGTCTTCATCAGGTTTTTTACCATTCATTTTAAATTGCATCAACAACTGTTTTTGTTTTCTCTTCTTACATTTGAGTCTGTCAATTTCTTCCAAAGCACTGATTAATTCACCTTCCATATCCACTACAACTTCTTCATCATCCATGTCACCTCCTATGTGTTTATCATCAAGATCTCCCATATCCATAAGCATTAAATCATTCACTTTGTCCTCACAGGATGAATCACCATCTATGTCTTCTGAGGAGTCACCATTGTTTGAACATAAACTTTTCTTTTTACTATATTTCTTAAATTTGTATTTCTTTTCATCATCAGAGTTCTAGTCCTTTTGGTCTTTTTCCTTGTGAGGACACTTAGATGAAAAATGAACTATTTTACCACAGTTAAATCATTTGAAGGGAAACTTGCCTTGGTATTTTTCTGATCCTTTCTTTAACCTTCTCACAAATTTTGCCTCAATATCATCTAGTTCTGAATAAGTATTCTTGTCTACTTTAAAAGATGCTTCTCTAGTAATGGATTTATCTTTGCTAATTATCATTTCATATGTAGTTATAGTTCCTAGGAGTTGATCAATGGATAGAGTTTTAAGATCATTTAGTTCTTTTATTGTGGAGATTTTTGGATTAAGTTTATCAAGTAGAGATCTTAAAATCTTCTGAACTAAAAATGATTCATCAATCTTCTCACCAAGACCCTTCATGGCATTCACAAGTTCTTTAACTCTTAAAAAATACTTGCTAACTGTTTCATCTTCATTCATCTTTAGTTGTTCAAATTTCAATCTATATGTTTGAATTTTGACATCTTTTACTTTCTCATTTCCTTCATAATTGCTAATAAGTTTATCCTACATTGCTTTGGAAGTTTCAAGATGCATCACCTTTACAAACACAGCTTCAGAAAGTTCATTCAATATAAAATTCATTCCCTTAGCATTACATATAAATTCTAACTTATCATCCTTGGAAGCTAGCACAACAAGATTTTTATATCTAGTCTCTACTACATCCCAAACGTCAACACCTAAGGCCATTAAATATGTTCTCATTCTAACCTTCCAGAAGGAAAAAAATGTTCCATCAAACAAAAGAGGCTTAGTGGCTGAAGTCCCTTCATGACTTGTCATGTTTAAGCTTATAGATTGACCTTTAAATAAAAGGAACCCACTTTGATACCAATTGTTTAAATTACTAAGACAACTGAGGGGGTGGGGGGGGGGGGTGAATCAGTTGTTACTATGCTTAAAATTTTTATGACTTATTCATGATTTTTAATCTTTTCCAAGTGACCATTAATATTATACAATATATGAATAACATAAATAATGAACACCAGTCACACATAAGATATACAAAGAGACATATTTTCATGAGAAAACCCATAAAGAGAGAAAACCTCTTCATCTTCGAATGATAAGCAGTCTTTTAAGTTCTTTACATCATCTATCTTTGATCACCAACTCAATGTGAGGCTAATACCTCTATTTTACAAGCTCCAACTTACTGAGAGCACCAAACCTCTTATTTATCTAGCACCCACTAGAAGGAAGCATCAACTCCCTGAGCATTCCAATGCCAACTAGACTTATACAAGCACCAACTTGCATACAGAAAACTCTGTGTTTTCCATAGCACCACCATGCCACCCTATTTTCTAGCCACAACTAAATGGAAGATACAACTTCTAATATTCAAGCACCAACTTGAATACCAGAGGACTATAGTCCTCCTGAGCACCACCACTAGTACATTTGGGTCAAATTATGACGATGCATTCGACGCAATTGCCACTTTATATTGTTGGGAGAATGACAAACGACGGACCCCCTCAAACGTCATTTCACATGACATCTCTTTTTCAATGACTTAGATTTCGTCATTATCGTGACATCTTGAACGTGGCAAGACCGACGTCTTGAATGTGGCAAGAGAGATGTTTGAAACGTGGCAATAGAGACATCTGGAACGTGGCAAGAGCGACGTATTGAACATGGCAAGAGCGATATTTTAAACATGGCAAGAGAGACGTCTTGAAGGTGGCAAGACCAACATCTTGAAGGTGGCAAGAGAGACGTCTATAACATGGGAAGAGAGATGTCAGGAACATGGCAAGAGAGACATCTTAGATGTGGCATTAGAGACATCTTGAATGTGGCAAGACCGATGTCTTGAAGGTGGCAAGAGAGACGTCTAGAACGTGGGAAGAGCGACGTTAAGAGGTATCATCTTTGACGTGGTTTCTATGGGAGCGACACTCCAAGATGTCACAATTGTGACCTTCTTGTAGGTATTTAAAAAAAAAATACAATATCAGTACTAAGAGGGACAGGTACATTAACCTTTGCTAAGATACTAGCCATATCAATATTTAAATCTATATCATCGGTCTATATTTAAGAAACTCGGATTTTTTTATTAACAATTTATCCTCTTAGTTTATGTATCCATTAGATACAATGTTCTTAACACTTTCATATCTCTGTAGCCACTAGGTGGCATTAGTTCTTTTATTTCAATCTTAAATAATGACCTAAGATTTTTTTGCTAATATTTAGATAAGACTATAACAATTGATTGTAATTCCATGGTTTCTGGTGTGTAGAGATGTTTTTTGGGGTCTATAATTTACGAGTCAAAGAGAGAGAATAGTCTCTATTAGAGACATCTGATGTTGGTCACCTGCTTTAGTGTGGGCAGGAGAATAACCACAACATCATAGATGAAATATAACATGAAGTAGAAAAAGATTTCAATATACAAGGAGACATGCTTTTCCCTCCATTGAAAATAACCATTTGATTAGGTAAAATGTTAATAACTGCAAAAGAAAAGGTCAATTTTCCCTCCATCGAAGGGCACCCATCATATAGGCATTTTAGGCACCAAGAATATAATGGCCCTGTTGATGGAAGTGCTCTCTCACAAATGATTCAAAATGCTGCAAACAATTATAAGGAACAATATAAGGTTTCTACAGCTACATCTATCAACAATCCAATGCAAACATAAATAACCTATACCTGCATAAAGACAATAACTTTTGTAGTTTAACAGTGAGATTTGCATGAGAGATCTCAATGCATCATACCTTTGGAGGTTTATGTAGCAAATATAACATTGATTTATAGGATAACAAGAAAGAATTTTCATTATATGCCAGAGAGTTCTTCTCCCCTTCAGCTCTACCAATCTTTTATCATATCCAGCCTCATTGAAGTAAGGTTTTGAATTTAGTACAAGACATTGAAGTGAAACAAGGAATTGAAGTATGCTTGAATTCAAGGGGTCCCAAACTTCATTCCCTCTACCTATCCATGTGTTTAAAAGACTAAGACAGATCTTCCCATTTTCATACAGATTGGGATTTAATCGAAGACCACTAGAATGATAGTGTGCTGACTATGAAGATTGAATCATCAACCCAAATAAAATAAATAAAACATCAAATGATATTTAATAAGAATAAAGATACAAATCGCCTTCAAATGAATTTGTTATAAAAATAGGCTTACTGGTGGACTATGAGGATACTCTGTTGGAAGATGAATATCAAAGAAGAAAAGGCCATCTTGATAAGGCGTGCCAGCTGCTCCAATAATTACAGACCTAAGTAAATCCATCCAGTCCTCATAGACTCTAACATAAATTGTGTCTATCCAGTTAACACAGAGCTCATAAGATTTATATATATATAATACAGTAGAAGACTAGAGGAGCTAAAACATTACTGACAAATAAAAGATGAATTGATTTGATTTTGATAACTAACACTAGACAACAACACATTTCTAGAGGATTGTGTGAAAGTCTCCCTATTAATATATAAATAAATAACCTATGAACAGGTAATACAAAAATCTAATGAGTTTTTCTGTGACCAACAAATCACTCTAATGACAAACTACAATGCCTACAAAAAATGAGATTAAATTTCAATTGACATGATAGTATAGAATGTTGGTAGATAATTGAAATTATGGGCAAGAAGGATCAAAAATAATTTTGATTAAAGTAGTGCAATGCCAGCAATACTTACCAGGCAAATTCTTTTCTAGGATGGCCCACTCTTGTTGTACTTTCTTTTTCCATTGCCGCTGACAGGTAGACTGTACATGGTAAGAAGATCTGCACTCATGGAGTCAATTCCTAAAAGTTAACAACTGAATATTAGTTAAGACCTATCGAAACAATGGATCTTCTTAAATAAAGCAGCATAAGGAAATTTCAAGCATGTAGATGCTGCATATCACAAAGTTAGGTCAAACTGGTGGAAAACTAAAGTTTAGATCTACATAAAAACAATCTGAAAATCCAAAAGAGCATACTAGAATCCCTCTAATAAGACTGAATGATCTACAACAACAACTGATGTAACACGCAGCTTGCCCACACAAAAGAAAAACTTCATGCTCTAACTCTAAAACACACTCAAAAGGACAACTACAACATGGTAATCTCTACTGCAAATCACACTGATTTCTCTTCTTCCCTATATAAAGAAGAGAAATCAGTGTGAAATAAAACACATTCGCCGCACTTCTACACTAGGCTGTGACACTAACACTATAGTAGACAAGTGTTTGACGTGGTAACATGCCTGAAGATTAGTGGTTTTTTGAACTAAAAGTAAGCTTTGATCATTTTGGAAAAATACAATGAGAAAAAAACCATGAGACATAAAAATTCAGATTACCATTCATTAATTTAGGGTTAGGGTTTCAGTCTTGATTTATAAGATTTGAGGCTAGAAAAAAACCACGAGACTTAAAAATTCAGATTACCATTCATTAATTTAGGTTAGGGTTTCAATCTTGATTTATAAGTTTTGAGGCTTTATATCTAAGTTTTGAGGCTCAATTTAGGGTTAGGGTTTTGTAGTTTTCCTTTAGGGTTATTTATTTGTTTCTTCCATGTCAAAAATCACTTTTTTTTGGCTAGAAACTCACCATATAGAGATAAAACGTTTTAGAAAACCAGGAAATGTTTTAGGATCATGTTGAAATGGTTGGAACCAACTTGGAAATGTTTTGGTGTATGGATACAACTTGCAAATGTTTTAGTGATGTTTCCAAGCCATATCCCCTCAGTTTCACATTTCGAAATGGGGAACGACTTATCCCCTCCTTTTCCTTAGACTTTTCCGATAACATAGAGTTCTTCACTTTTTCCTTGTAATATTCCAAAATCTATTGTACCTTTGACATATGTCGAAACTCTTTTCTCTGTTGACCAATGTTTTGTTTTGGGATTTGTCATAACCCTAGATATGTAGTTGAATGTGAGACTAAGATATGGTCTAGTGGAAATTGCTCTGACCTCACTACCTGTGATGATTATATCATCTCTACATATATCGCCAAAAATACCACATCAACATCATGTCATCATGCAAACCTGCACAAACAAATCTGCAAACCATTGTAGGAAAACCAACCCTTGTCACAGTTGGAAGGCCTCTCCATTCAGACTGGTACTATTACAGTCTCAATGGGTCTCCCTAATGATTGTATGCTGCCACCTAATAATAAAATCTACACCTATTCATAGATGGTCAAGACTTAATAGATTAAAGACTCACTCTCAGGCTGTCTGAAGACAGTCAGGAGTGAGGGCAAGTTCAAATGATAGTTTTTAAATGGTTGAGATTAGATTCCAGAGATGTTTATAGCAACAAAATTAAATGACTACTGCATGAAATAGCGAGAACAATTAGATCAATGCAACCAAGATATTTAGAGAGCTAAAACAAAGCATAACTATATCAGATCACTTATCAACCAAGAGATTGTCTGCATCAATACTGAGTGATAGGTGAAATGTTGCTATTGAATTCTTTGCCTATAGTGTAGGTGGTGGTCATAGTCCGGTGGTGAAAGATTGAGAGGCTGTCTGCTGCCTACTACTATCTCCAAAATGAACTGTTTAACCTCAAATCTGCATATATAGAAAATCCTCTTTTCAAAGCCAACTCGCCTTGGAAGATTTTTGAAAGGAGGAAATAAATCTTGTCAACTTGGCAAGGCTGTTCATGCCTGCCAGCTGTAACCCTTTTGCTTCTTACCCCTTCCTCAAATGCTTTCTAGGCCTTTCCTATAGCTGTTTTCAAGGCTTTTCCTGTAAGTTGTTGATCATGCCTGCCAGTTGTAACCCTTTTGCTGCTTACCCCTTACTCAAATGATTTCTAGGCCTTTCCTGTAGCTGCTTTCAAGGATTTTCCTGTAAGCTGCTTTTACTTAAATTGGCCTCCTCACACAATAACTACCATATGATAAATTCAAATGGGAAGTAAGTTGCATGCCTTAGTGGGCAATCTAGGTACAATCAGACTCTTCACTAAAGCAAAGAAGTGAATTCTCTAAGTCAAGGACTTTCCCAAATCCCGACATACCAGCATTTTGAGTAAGAGCATGTCCATCTTGCATTGTTGTTCAGATGGTTTTCTTCTGTCTTAGAAAAGATCATTCAAGACCTTCTGTCCAATGCATATCCTTCAATTTAAAAGTTGATCCCCTAGACTGTATGCCTATTAAATTTATTCCTGCTGTAACCACTGATTTGGAAACCTGTCAACAATTGAGCCACTGCTAGAGTGTAATCAATTTATCATTGAATATTGGACATCAACAGAAAATCTCTCCAGTTTAAGGTCAAACTGAGGTATGGTATTAAGCTCTTCTTTTCTCTGTTAAAGGGTAAACTATCTTAGAAAAGTGACCTATAGCACTGGATTTCCTATAGTTGCTATCGTTTAGCTGGTCTGTGACCTTTTCTCATAATAATTAGGGCATGCACAAATACAAGGCTTGATCCCTCTTTAATTGTTTGAACAGATTTCCCCAAAATGTGTACATCTTCAAGGCAACAATAAATATAGCTTCTAACCTCGGCCATAAGAACTTATGGTCTCCTCTTTTATTCAAGATTGTGCTTAGAAAATCCTATGGATTTCACTGTTTCTAACATAGTAGCTTGACATTTTCCATTTCACCAACAAACTTGGGTCAGAGATTTTAGTTGGATAATGCTGCTTTCCAGTGCTAGGACCTCTACAAATACCACAATATGCATCTGGAATATACTGTCTCCTTGGCTGTAGTATTTGGACTAATGACAACAAATCCCAAGGATATTTTCCAAGCTGCCACCAGTGATATATATATTCTCTAATTCTAGCATGAAACATGGCTAGGAATCATTTCTATTCATTTCCAAACATGGATTAGGAATCATTTCTATTCATTTCCAAACTGAAATTTTTCCTACCCATGAGACCTATACCTTTGTTCGGTTGTGAACTTCTTTGACCAGTGCACTGTCCCATTAGCACAATTTTTTCTCCTGGCTTGAATGAAATCGTATGCACTATGGAATATACCTTCTAAAAAATATTGTTACAATATACTCGTTCTAGCAAATATCCCTTTGAGAATGAATTCAAACACATCAATTAAACTTGCCTTTGGTTAGATGAGGTCGAATTGGACCTTGCTGTTTTTTCTCTTTAATAACAACAATCTCCCTTTTTTAGGCTTTATGCTTGGCATTATTAGCAATTTGAAGTAAATCTTAGATAAAGAAAAGCTTAAAAAGGCCACTTGTAGTCCTTTGGAAAGTCAACCCAGTCATCTCATTAAGTGGAATAGGTAAGGCAAATTACCCTTTTGAAATTGACTTGAAATAGCTTGCATGACATTTGGTCAAAGAGTTCAACCCACGTCCTTTGATTTGACAAACCATGGTAAGGAAGGAATTTAAGCTAGGCATGATTGATAGGTATGTAAAATTTGGGTTTAGACCTCCCTCCTAACTGCCACGTGTCCAACTGATGAGAAGAATAACTTGTTCAACGGTGCTCTTAAAGCCTCACTCTTTCAACCATCAGAACCTCAAACCAAAACACAACTGCAAGCTCGGAGACATGACATTCAACTTGTACCTTCCATACATAGAAATTGCTAATTATAGACATGCCCCAAAAAACTGTCTTTCTCCAAAAAAGAAAAAAGGAAAAAACCGAAAAAGATTGATAATGAGGAGATCGAGCATCAGCCTATCTTCTGAAAAAATTAAAAAAGAAAAAAGTGAAAAAGTGAGTAAAAGTGATAATCTCACATGTGATACAAATTAATCTCATTGGATACACCTTTTTACAAGGATCAAGAATATGTAATCATCTTTGACATGCGGGCCCAAGGTATCTAGACATTGGGAAAAAAACAAATTGAAAAAAATAATATTTTTTCTGGAATTGGATGAAACCAAGTCTGGAAGGGGCTCTGATCAATGCCAATGCTTGGATGCATTTGAAATGAGAGAAGTGATGGAATCTTGCTGGATCTTAACCCTCTATTTTCACAAGTACTACTCAGGGTTAACAATTTCGATTCAAGGGGACATCTCCCTATGGGGTGTTGAGGACCACTGATTCTTTGTACTCTGATCTCTACAACTGATTGATGGAAAACTGACCTATAAAAAAGTGCCTGTCCACTAGGCTATGTAGTCAATTGCATTGTACCTTGGCTACTCATTTGAAATGAGGAAACAACCATGCCTACCCATTTGCAACTGCAACTTGCAACCCATTCAAATAGTATGCTCCTCCCATTGGAAAATGAGTTGAAGTAAAAAACTAGGAGTAAGTCACTTGTTCAGATGCCAATGATGAAGACACCTTATAGGCGTGAAGAAATCCACCATTGAGGCTAATGGGATATAAGGTACAAGCACAACCCATCAATGTGAAAAATGATTTGAAGTCGAACCTCGATGAGGCTCATCCAATCAAGACCCAATGATGCTCAACCCTGTTTGATGCGAGATGGTCGCCAATGGGGCTAATGACCATCAAGGTACCGTGGCTCCTAGATCAAACCTCAGATGATGTGTTGGAGTTGATGATGAATGATCTATTGGGAGAGAGGCAATGATGAAAACCATTCTCCTTAGCACGAAGTAGAAATCCTGTAGTACAAATATGCATTGTCATGTCCCTAACAATGTCCCTAAGGCTGGATGAGGTAGATTACCAACAAGGGTTGATTCAATGACAGGACATGAAGAGACAAGACAATAATGCAACTTGAGATGCTTTCTTTTGTCTCTTCAATGCCACCCACACCTAGCAGACTCAATGGTGGATCGGATAACATAAAACAGTGAACAAGGGCCTCATGCAGGGTTGACTATAGATGTATCTTGGAGCAATAAAGCAACTTCTATGTGATATAAGATTCAATAATATTGACTCTGGGCAGCACTACTAGCTGGAAATGAAAAGAAAACTAGGAAATCAAAGACCTATGGGTACTCACACATAGGTAAGGGACCCTACTATACTCATTGGCGAAGAGAAAATAAATCTAAGACTGAAATAAAGTGGAAAACGTGACAACAATCTGGAAATGTGGACAGAGAGATGGAAATGAAAAATATGTGAAGGGATGTTTCTTGTATCCTTGATTCTTCAAATTAATATTGATCTTGCTGATTTGCACTGATTTCAGTGGCATGAAATTTCAATCCCAGGGGTTTATCCCACCTGATGTTTAGCTGTCCTATTCATAACGGCTGATTTATTAGCAATATCACGACCATCTGCAATAACTTTTAGACCTGATTGATGGGCTGAGTTAGATGGAAACTCACTTGCATTTTCATCAATCACAACATTTATTCTAATCCAACTCTAATTTTTCATTAGGGCATAAAATTCTACTTGGAGGGTCTCTCACATTCCAGTGTCCCTTAAGCTTCTTCATAACTTTGAGGTTCAAAAGAATGTTGAATGCTAGTCTTTAAAGCATAATTAGTTAATTCATAGTTCTTACCTTTTTTTTCTGATTGATATTCCTCCCTCCCTTGGCCAAGGAATCCCATCCAAGTGAACATGATCTAATGTCTTGTAAAACTATTTTTGATGTTTCTTGTCTTCTCGATTCTTCAAATCAGTGTTGATATCTCACTCATTTGCACTGATTTCAATTGCATTAGATTTCAATGCCACAGGTTTATCCTACCTCATGCTTAGCTTCCCTATTCACAACCACTTCTTTCTCAGCAATATCACAATCCTCTAAAATAGATTTCTGACCTGATTTATTTATCATTATTTTACTCTTCTTTATACTTGTCTTGTAGACGTTAGGGTTCTTGAGGAAAGCCTAGGAGAATGTCTTTATGATTCACGAGGAAACCCTAGGGGAAGACAAGGGGAAAGAGAGACATCCTAGATTTTCATGGAGAGATCCCTTTTGTGTGATGATAGGGTGTTCTCTTGTGATGATTAAAGTTTGAGCTATGCATATAAATTCTAGAGAAGAACATGATGTTGGAGGTGTTGATGGTTATTACGGCTCTTGTTGTGGCACTAGGTTTTCTACCATAGTAGAAGACAATATCATGGAGAGGTGAGCTTAATGGGTCTCAAGCTTGGTGTGATGCCTTGCTGGAAAAAGACTTGGTTATTGTATTCTTATGTTCCATGGAGGTCTTGATGTTTGTGTTGATATAAGAGATGGATACCTAGGGTTTGAACTTTGAGGACTCTAACCTTAGAATGGACATGTAGATTTGGTGGCCAACACAAGTTCTCTTTCCATCTACTCATGTGATGCAACATGGCTACAATTTTCAAACCCCAAGGAGGACAACCATGCTAGTGTGAAGAGATTGTTAATGTTTATGCCATTATTATAGTTCTTTGGATTTCAATAGATAAGAGCATAATAAGAACAAGATAACTAAGAAATGCACATTCACAAGAGACACAACATTTATCCTGGGAAACCCTCTAGGGGAAGAAAACCCAACAAAAACTTCCTTATCATAAATAACTTATACAATGTTCAAGAGATAACTCAAACCAATACAGAAAGTCCTCCCAAAGAGATGCGCCACTCTTATTCTCCTCTCTCCAACTTGTAATTGCAGCTTGCCTCATAAGAGAATGAGCAAGTGAGTCAAATCACATCACAAATGTCTTGCACAGGTAATGTTTTCACTAGCTACGCTCTCCTTTTACTTTAACAGGCCAACAATTTTGACATTATTGAATTTTGTGAATGCTATAAACATTGAAGACATGGAAAAAGATATTTATGAAAAACAAACTGATACACTCACGACAATTATCAAGAAAGATGGTGAAAAGAACAGTAAAGAAGAGTCAAATGCAATTATCAATTGGAAGGACTCTATTGTGAAAGGGCTGCTTGGAAAAGGCAAATATAGAGTGATTTTCTCACTAGTCTTGAGTATGGCACGGGCACAGTTTGTTCTGAACAATGAAAGTGAAACCCATCTTGCTACTTTGTATCAAGATAAATTACATGCTGATATAAAGGTATACCAAAAGTACCATCAAAGTTTTCTCCTTGCAGAGAATTCCATTTAGTTATAACACTCTTTGTCTTGAGTTTTATGTTTTTTCTAGGTCTTTCCATCCACCTTTGGTGTAAAGGCTTCTTTTGGAAATTTAAAAGTAAGTGACAACAGCCTTGATGATGCTCACCCATACTATTGGATCTGTGATATGCGTGGTCCTGGTGGTTCATCCTTTGTCCAGGTACAGTACACTGTAATCGTAGTAAATTCTTGATTAGATGTATTTTTCTGAGAAACAGAAATCTAGGAAAATAAGGAGGAGGAAGTGACAACGTTTGAGTAAAGAGATTGATGGATTGATATATTTGTGCAAAATTTACTTTGGGAGTGAGATTTATAGATTAAATTAAAGTGGAATTATTGCATGTTTAGAGCTTGCTTTATTATAAAAGGTATGTATGTTGTTAACTATGCACAATTTTGATAGAAATACAAAGTGGGGTGACCAATGCCATCTCGTAAGTCAGCAAAGCGTAATGCTTCTATTTGCCTTTTCAAATGTCCAAAGACGAAGATTTGTTTTTTTTTTTAATTATGTCTAAATATGTCAAATCAATTGCTTGTAAGGTTTAGATTTTGTGGTCGATTCTGTAATTCCATTGTCTAAATTCTATAGTAGCTTGAGACTCTGCCAACTATATAATATCCCCCAATAGAGTTGTTCTAGGATATTGTGTTTGATGTCAATTTTATTATTCTGGTTGTATGCCTTTGTCAAATGTTTTGCATTACATATGTTATTATGTTGATTGAGTGCTTTCTACAAACAATTTGCATGTATTTTTTTGGTGGGAATTTCATCAAACATATTGCATACCATCGAATTACACATAAGACTGAAGAGACAACTTTGGAATTTTATTATGCATGGAATCTGATACACAACAAGAATAAACAACTATTGGCTACTACAACAAGTGTAATACATCAACAAAAATACCACAAAAATCAAACAAAACCTGGATAATGCCACTGTCTCCCCAACAAGTGTTTTCGAGCTGCTCCAAGCTCCCCAAGCCTCCTTCGATCCCCCAAATGCACAGAACAGGGCTGCGGCCCTCCTCCAAAGCCTCCACAAATCTGCAAGAGGCCCCACAACCTTCCTTCTTACCCTTGCGACTTGGCAAATGGACTCACGGTCCTCACCAAACCCCACAGATTCAACCAGATGTGCCTACCGCCCTCTCAAACCCTCTCTGCTCAACAATAAGGGGCTCGTGGCCCTCCTCTATCCCATGCAGCCTACTCAAGGGCCACATGGCCTACTCCAAACCTCACGGCTCCCTCACAATGGTCTCACTGGTCATCAAAGAGAGGGTTCGACCCTCAATAAATCCCAACCAACCTCCTAGTGCCATGACCCTACAGAGAAAGGTAAATCGCCCCCCTTAGAAAAAATCCATGAGCCTCTTAGTCAAATCGCTCCTCCTCCCAAACTGTGGATAACCTGCAATAAGATGATGTAATGTTCCTAACTTGGCTAGTCGAGTCTGGGAAACACTGATAATCTGATGTATCTATTATAGATAATTCATAGTTACAACATATAAATGACTATATGTTGTGGCAAGAACGACGTTAACATCTATCAATCTTCACAAATGTGGCAAGAATGATGTCTATGTCAAAAACGTGGCAAGAAAGACGTTCTGGTGGAAAATGTGGCAAGAGAGATGTCAACGTGGCAAGAGAGACATTAACGTGGCAAGACCGATGTTATCGGGCAATATGATTTATTTTTTTAAATTTCCTCTATTTTGTGACAATATGGACAATTTTTCCCATAATGCCGAAAATAAAACGTCGAAATGTTTACAATATGTACTAGTGCACCCTACCTCCCTTATTATAAATTTTGGTTGAATACAGAACAATACAGATATATCAATTCTTATCGATTCATCTTTTTTCTGTAATTCTTCTATGCTTCACTATTCTTCTTCTCTATTCATACTTGGCTTGACTTGTTGTCTCTTTCTATCTGTTCTTTCTCAGTTCTGTTCAACTTCTGTTTCTCATCTTCTGAGTTTGATCTCATACTGTGCATTCTGTGATAATCCTTTCTCCCTGTTTAACTCATTTTTTAGTGCGAACAACCAACATTCCACAGTCACTGCATCTCACTAGTATACCCTCTCATGGATACAGTTACACCTCAAATATCCAAAAAAATGCCTCAGCAACTGAATCTCCAAACATCCAAGAACCATGATTCAGTTCTTCCAACTGAATCGTAACTGAACAACTAATCGTGAGGTGAAACAATATCCCTTCGATCAGATTCCCATTTAACCAACACCATTGGATTACATCCATAGGGTCTCACATTTATCTAGTGTGCCCATTGGTTGTGACCACAGGCCAAATAGAAAGTGATTTCACAATTTTGCATTTCAGATATCTTGTGGTGAGACTTCTCGAATATCCATGTAGTGATCTCCAAAATGGAGCTTAGAAAATATCTCCTTCCCTTCTCGTGACCATTGGCTGTGACCAAGGCCTAATAAAAAAGTTACTTTGCAGTTTTGTGTTTCACAAGTTTTGTTGCGAGTCACTTTGACTCTTCCAACTCCCGATCATGAAATGGAGCCTAACAACTTTCCATCTCCTTCCTACACATGATCACTGATGGTGACCACCAGCTACACCAACAGTCGCTTTGTAATTTCAAGTATCAAAAATCTTGTGATGAGGCTTCTTGACTCTCCCAAGTCACGATCTCTGAAATGGAGCTTAGCTGGACTAGATCCTTCCTCTAGCCTTTGAGTATGTGACCTTGGCTATGACCATGGGCCAAAATTTCAAGCACTTTTCTTGTCATATCAATGGTCCAGAACTTTGGTGATCCAATGGTCCAGATCATTTTGCGACTTTGCATGTCTCAAGTTCCTGTGTCATATTCCTTTGAATCCTCCAATGTGAAAGTCAATGAAATGCTAATCGTGTTATCACCCTATAAGTTATAGGATCAACTGGTGACTGGGATATCATCTGTCTCTAGTGTTTTTGTTGACAAATGATTTTTCATTCTACAAATAATTTGAAAAGAAAAGAAAAAAGAAAAAAGAAAAGAAAAGAAAAAAAAGAAAAAAGAAAAAAGAAAAGAAAAGAAAAAAATGAAAAAAGAAAAGAAAAGAAAAAAGAAAAAAAGAAAGAAAGAAAGGAGGGCATAAAAGAATTGCAATAAAATCCCCATGAAATAATAGTAACTTGGTCCATACCTTTCAAGCATGGCCAAGTTATTTTTAAATTTGATGTTGACAGGGTAGTGAATGAATTTGGCTAAATAGTTTAATCTTAGCCAAAGTGTCTAGGTTAGATTAGTGAATAAATCTGGCCAAACTGTCTAATCTTGGTTAGATAGCCCCAGGGTAGAGTAAATTCTTAACCCAACAGTTTAATCTGGGTTAATTGTCATAGGAAGATAGGTTAGTATGTAGGCTAGTTTCTTTATTGTTTCATTCCAATAAAACCATCTTGATGTAAATGTTGCACCATGTTTCATATGCTTAGAAGATCGTTTGGTCGAAGCCCCATGGCAGTGTCTACTTGAAAAGTTTGGGGGAAAAACCCATAAAATGCATTTATCCTAAGTTTTTCCAAGCGCATGTGTTCTCCGCTCCCCATTTATGCTCCCTGCACATATCAACGATCTTGATCGCGGCACCCAGATCTACGGTGTACAGAGCATTCCGGACCCCCCCGACCATTCTACTTTTAAGCGAG
>ML792653.1:29803-41469 GCA_009831015.1 Picea engelmannii | reverse complement strand
GGGGGGGGGGGGTCCGAAATGGTAATCTCCCTCTGGTGGGTCCCTTGTTATATGTGGCATCAATCTATTTCCCCCGAAGTCCCGTCACCATCTGCTATCTGACAGACCTTCGTCACCTTTGGACATCACCTTCCACCTTTTCCAAACTGGTCATGTCCCATAACTATTGTCAGTCCTTCCCCCCTTTTCACTCATGGCAAGCCCCTTATTACAACTTTTACCTCCAATCCCTAGCCGCCACGTCACCCATCCATATCTTTCAGCCAATGTCACCTGCCATCTCACCCCCAAATGACCCGTTGTCCATTTATTACTGGATAACTTATCCGTTATCTAGCTGACCTGTCTCCCGTGCCCAACCGACCCCTAGTTTAAATAAAACCACTGTTATTTACCTTACATTCGCTATTCACCCATCGCACCAGAGAAATTCACCGCTTATTCCTCCATTACATTCTGTCGCCCTCATCCACAGTCAGTCACCCCCACTAATGATGAGTTTATTGTAGGGACTGTTGCAAAAATGGCGCCAAAGTCGAAACAAGAAGAAGGAGAGGAGAATCCATTTCTCCCGCCTCCCGCCTCCTGTCGACCTGGACAGGATCCCACTGGTCAACAAAGACTAGTTAATCACAAATACCAAATGCAATTTTGATTTCTCAGACCTCCAGTCATGGCTCAGGGAAGTGTTCCTGGACCAGAGTGATGAAATTGGACTCTGGGAGTCCAATTTACCCCTCTACCTCTTCCCTCAGATCCACCATTTTCCTGAGTTTGCTCTCAAGTGTCAAGATCATTATATCCCCGAGCAAAGAGCCATCATCTCCTCGTCCGGAGAGATCCTATTCCTCATCACACCTGAATCCATAGACCAGATGATGAAAATTCCCTGATCCGACTCTGCGTCCCCCTTCAACCTGGAAATTCTCATCGAATTGTACCAGAAAATGACCTTCCCCCAAAGATCTCAAATATTCAAGCTCTTCCTTCCCTCATCCACTCAATTTCCCTCGACAAATCCTCCTTACCCATCCTCCATGTTCTCAACTAAGGGAAACCAGGTCATCTCCTCCCTTTGTGCTTTGTTAGGGTACTATTCCGACCAGTGGGTGGATGAGCCCATTCTGGGTTTTCTATCCATTTTATCCACTGATGAAAATCCCACCACCCAGTTTGATTTCAGCACATTCTTGGCAGACAATATTCGCAAACAGTTCGTGAATTTTGGCACGGAAGGCATGTTCAGATATTCATCAATACTAGCCTACTTGTTCGTCTTCTTCCATGCGGATAAATTTAGTTTTTACATGCAGAAGATGGATGAAGATGGTAAAACTCATGTAGTGACAACATGGACTTCCTTGCTCAAGAACAACTCCACATAGTACAATTTTAAGGCGTTCATCGATCAGTTCTACCACACTGTGGTAAGTATGCTGAGCGGCTGGCCCGAGCCTCGAATAAATGATGAAGTCCAAAGAATCCTGCATCTCTCAAACAACACAAATACTGGGGATTCGTACCTGTATCAAAATCATACCGAGATCAGAGTATACGGATGCGAATTGGCACCGTATAAGCTGCCCAAGTATTTGCCTATCAGGATCTTTGCTGTAGAATATATAAGGCAGATTATAAATTCAGATGATATTCATTTTGTGTCATTGAAGAAGAAGCAACAGCTTAGAATCAAGGGGCAGATTGCCTCCTTCATCTGCAACAATCGTGGCGCTGGGGAAGAAGCAGACAGGATGCTAAGGGAGATGAAATTCTTCATGAGTTTCCCATGGCATTATGATCTTTGTGGGATCATCTCAGATATGAGAGTGAAAAACAAGAACATCCCGTATGTTCATGTGTCCAAGCCTGAAATTGAGAAATTCACCAATCAGACAGTGTGGGAGCCTAACACCTTGGTCGAAGTGGAATAGAAGGTTCCCCCAACCACTGTGTCACCAACGGCCATGCCACAGGTCCCTAAGGAAAAAATGCCTCATCAAGATTTATCTCCTCCTGTCACGGAGGTATCGTCCGAAGAGTTCCAGTTGCACACTAAGAGGCCCAAGACAATCTCAGTTCCTGGCCCAACTGGAGAAAAAGAAGCCCCGCCTACCACAGTGGCCAAGTCTGTTATTCCACCCTTCGGTTCGATCCTCTATAAGGACATCCCCCAGCATTACCAAAGAAATCCACAGACTTCCCATTGGACACTCAGCCAAGCAAGACTGGGCCCAAGTTGAGCATTTTTGAGAAGTACGAGCTGATCAAGAAAAAGAACCAGACCCTTACCAGTAGTACTTGCGCTCAGTTTTGGAAGCAGACATCGACTGCGCAACATAGGCTGTTTTCTGCATTTGACACAGAAAAGGGAAGAATGCACATGGCCTTCCTCTAGGCGCAGGTACCAGATCCCAAGGTGATCACCGACTACAAGAGGGCCACCTTTGAATTCTAGATGAAGGACGTGCACCCAACTGATAAGATGGATCTGCACAAGCATATCGGAGAAATGGTTTTCTACACGTTGGCGCACGCTTCCACTTCAGCGTCTAAATTGCAGGTGTCCATGAATAATGTTCAAACACAGCTCAAAATGGAGAAGATTTCATCCTTCACAAAGGACAATAGGATCAAAACTTTGGAGGAGCTGGTCCTCAAGATCGGTTATGATCCTTCAAATGTCAAAGAAGAAGAGGAAATGATAAAGAAGAAGAACGCTGATATAACATCCTTGAGGAAACAACTGAAGCTCCTGGCCATAGAGGACTCGCAGGCGAAGGAGATAGCAAAGAAAGAAGGCGAGAAGGATGAGATGCTAAAGCTACTCATGGAGTAGAACACATAGCTTAGAGAAATGGAAGCTGAGATGGAGAAACTGTTAAAAGAGAAAGAGCAACTAAAGCCAATGGAAGTCATTCCATTGAGTGCTATCCCAATTGCAGGAGTGAGCATAGCATCAGTGACAACAATCCTGTCCACGACTCCATCGACATCTCAGGAGAAGACAACCGATCTTGCTGAGTCCATGGAAAGGATGAACCTGCAGGAGACAGAGATCAGCAGGCTAAAAAAGAAGATTGAGAACCTGCAGGAACTCAAATCTTCCTTCTAGACTAGCATATCCAAGGAAAAGAAGGTAATAGAGTAGCTCAAGCAGGAGTTACAGCAGCTCCAGAAACAAACAGTGGCAGGAAAGACATTGGCCAAGGTTAAAGAGAGTGTATGGACATACATCACTAAGTCCATGAATGAGATATGGCCCATGATCAAGATCATGTTTGAGCAGAATGAGTTAGTCCAGAGGAGAAAACAAGCCATTGAGAAGATTAGAGTAGAATTGGGAGATAGGCCAACCTAGGCAAACGAGATCATCAAGTTCCTCAATTCTAAGACCAGGGAGGAGCTAGAAGAGCTAAAGATTGAAGACAGAACAGAGACCATCCTTGAGGTCAAAAGAGTTTTGACCAAGAGAGGACTAATGCTTCAGCTGGAAGAAAAGGTTCAGGCCATGGACCAGGGGGTACAAAGGTTCTTCAGTAAGATTGAGGCTCTCCAGAAGAAAGGTCTACCTGGTCTGAAGGTTATTAATGATAAACTGATGACACTCCCAGATTACAAGAAGAGATTGGTGGATGTGTCTAAGGACAATTCAAAGTTTGCAGGGATTCAAGGGAGCATCACCGGAAAGGCATTTCTAGATTCCCTTCAGTGGGACATCAGTATCCAACACGAGATTCGATACATATTCCTCACCAAGCCTACATTCACCAAGTATACAGAAATGGACGAAGTGTATTGAAGACTGCTCAAAGTCAACGTGCCCAGTCATCTTAGATGGGAGGAACTATGCGATCTGATTGATTAGCAGATGAGCTGTCCAGGTCCAGTCAATTTTCCATTTAGATGATGTCGTGCAAAGGATTCATCAACGGTCTACCCAGAAATCAACGTGCAGTTACACCAAGTCATCAAGAAGTTCCTAGATTTAGGAAATTTGTTAAATTAGTTAGGCTAAAAATAGATTTAGCACGTCTTGGTCATTTATGACAGGAACGTTTGTAATTGGAGTTATAAATACTTCATCCTTCGAAGTATTGAGGGTTGTTGTTGATCTTCACACCTTGACGCTATTTGAACTGTAATATTTTTGAAGAGATCTTCCATTAATAAAAATGAGGCACTTTTACAAGATTCTTGCGTGTATTCACCGGTGATGTTTTTTCTCTAAGTTGAATGTTATTCTCACTTTGTTATCATACTATTTTCTGAATCTAATATTTAAGAGTAACGAATGTTGCAGGATTTATCTCGTATACCCTGTTTCTGACTCAAAAGATTTTAGTGTTTTTCTTCTGGTGTTTTCAATAAAGGAATTCTTAACTGCTTCTTTATTGAAATTATCTTTCTCATCTTTTCTGCTAATCATCATTTAAGCTACTAAAAGATCTAGTGATTATATTATCTCTCCCTGTGAAAGTTTTCCCTTTGCATTTTTGGTTTGTATCTCATATTTATTAAGACACAGACCCCATAGCCCAATGAATTTGTAGACTGTCTCAATCAATTTGAAAAAATACTTTGACAACAAAACCGACCTATTTCTTTACCTAGCCTAATATTTAAAATTGGAAACATAGCTAAATCATATAGAGAGATCCCTCTCTGAAGTTGGAAGGGCTAGATCCCAGCTTCAAAAGTGGTTGGATAAAGTTACCTTTGTATATTTCTTCTGCTGTCAACCTCTAGGAAATTTACCAAGTGCTAACAGAGTGGTGACTCCACTGGGGAAAGAACTAAAAATTTATAATTTCACATTTTCTTTTCCCTAAAAAGAAAGTTTGTTCCTGGAATATTGCAAATTTGAGAAGAAAGTAATGTTTAGAGGTTGATTAAACTTTGTACATATTATTTTCGGACTCACAAAACTAAAAAGTATATATATAAAAAACCAAAAAGAATTCTGGCTCCCAAAAGAGTTTATACTCGATCTCATCCAGACCCAGAACCTGCAATAGTGACAGATAACCCCAAACAATTGCTCAGGAAAAATACCATAGCTGAAGGCTTAGTGAGCTATACTCCCTTGCATAAGTCCCTTTCTTTTTCAAGGGAACCTGTTACCTTTCAAAACCCTGACCTTGATACCTTTTCACAACAAATCCTGGTGAGAACATGGTCCGATAGTTTTACGACTGAATTCATTTTCGACCCAACCATCTTACAACCCCAAACCCCTGAAGTTCTGTCTCCCATTGCTAAACTGCAAATCACTCCCTCAGTACTATCCAGTCCCTCCTCATCCTCGTCTTCAGTTGCTACCTCGTCGATCATCTAGGTTGTTGTCCCACCTCCTCCACCCATCATGGAAGCTCGATATGGTCCCTTGGTGTTGGATGCGCCTCTACATGCCATGCCCCAAGACTATCAAACAAGACTTCCACAGTTCGATGCAACAAGACCCTTGAGCGCACAACAATATGTAGATAAGATGAATGATTATTATGATCTGCATGAAGTAGATGAAGCTAACGTTCAGATGAGATTATTTACTCAAAGTTTGACAGGTGATGCTAAAAAATGGTACAAAGGATTGCGTGCCGCCTTGGTCCTTGACCTTACCACATTCCAAAGGAGTTTTCTAGACAGATGAGAGGTAAAGAAAAACCCCCTGCAAATTTTGTCAGAATACAAAAATATCAGAAGAAATCAAGGTGAAATAGTGCAAGATTATTGCACTCGTTTCAACAACCTGTATAACGTGATCCCAGCTGAAATAAAACCTCCACAGGGTTTGGCATTAATAAAATTCCCCGATGGTTTTGACGCTGACATGTCATACCAACTAAGGGAAAGAAATTCTACCACCCTAGAAGACATGTAGAAAAGTGATATAAGTGTGGAGGCCAATTTGTTGGCAAAAAGGGCACGTCAGAGGTCAGAGAGGAGAGTCACAATTAAAGAAGAACCTTTCACGTCGACCTCAGATTCCAAATTGGATTCTTTGGCCAGAGTAGTGGAAAGAATGATGGAAAGACTTACTGTGTCAGATAGAAATCCTCCGAGAGAAAATCCAACAGCTCCTCAGGTTCAGAACCCTAACTTTAGGAGAAACCCTCCTCAAATCAGACAGAGAGATCCTAGGGATCAAAGAGAGTAGAGGGGTCCAGATCAACAGATCATACCTCCCCTACAAGAAAACTATGTTGATGAAGGGGAGTAAGTGATTGAGGAATTGGAGGATACTCACATAAATCTCATGGGCATTCACGACAATGAAGCTATTTTCCTTACCCAAGAAGAGAAAGAACTTTTTCTTCTCAACCAAACAAAAGTAAGTGAAGAAGTTGAAGATGCAGAACAACAGGCATTTGAAAATTCCATTTTGGAGGTACACTGGCAGTATAATCTGTGGAGTAAAAAGATAGAAGGGAGTTCCCCAAAAAAGGTGATTGAAATGAAGAAGATAGTCGAAACCAAGAAGGCCTCTGTGCCAGCTGCCAAGAAGATTCCTGAGAAGGGCACTGCCGAAGCTCCCGAGAAGAAAAACCTTACTATTCTAAAAAGGCCATCACAACCCGAGGTTTCACCTATTAATCTACCAAGTACTTCTGGACAGTAGAATATGGTGGACAAACTAGAATTGATGAGCCAAGGCAGAGCTCCTACACCTTTCAGCCTGGAGGGGGAATTGGCCAAAGTAAAAATTCCCATCCCACTTACTGAGTTGATGAACAAATATGTTTATCGTTCACAGGTGATTAAGGCACTGACCATTGAACCTAACATAGGCATAAAGGCCTTAACCATAGGATCAACGAATCATTCAGATACTATGAACCTTACAGATGATCAACCCGAACTTCTGTTTGGACCTGAAGTAGATGGTCGAGATGATACTGGTGAGGTCTCTCCTTTTTACATCAGTCTAAACATACATGACTTGATCTTGCATAACACTATGCTGGATTCGGGTGCTTCCCACAATCTGATGCCCAAAGCAGTAATGGAGAAACTGGGACTGGAGGTCACCAGACCTTACAAGGATTTACACTCATTCGACTCCAATAAAGTTAGATGTATTGGTTTGATCAAGGACCTATGCATCACCTTGGTTCAGATTCCTGTGAAGAGCATGGTAATGGATGTGGTAGTTGCAGACATCCCGCCAAAGTATGGAATGTTGATATCCCGGTCTTGGGGTACTAAGTTGAAAGGAACCCTTCAGCTAGATATGTCTTATGCCACTATCCCAGTTTTCGGGCAACAAAGAAGGCTATACAAAGAAACATTGATGAAGTACATGGTCAGTAGCCAAGAAAAACCACACAACTACCCCCTTTACTCTGCGCATTCCGAATTGGATTCATTTATCTTGTACAATGATGGTGACACGGGAGAACAAGATACTCAGCTGGTGGAAGATACATCTAGTCAAGATGAAGGCCAAGAAATCATTGAGGTAGCAAGGATGAAGAACCTGATAACTGAAGAGTTACCCGCTGATTTCTAGAGCATGGATTTTGATGGATTAGTGAGAAAAGAAGGAGCTGGAGCAAGAGTCTGGCTGCATAATTATAGAAACAAGTATTCAGAAAACCATTCTTACAAATTAAATTTCCAATGCACTAACAATATTGCTGAGTATGAAGCCCTGATGCTCGGTCTGAAGCTTTTGAAAAGAGTTGGTGCTAAATAGATAATGGTAAGAGGTGACTCTAAATTGATAATCAAGCAAATCAAAGGTGAGTACGCTGTGAAACACCCATGTCTTAGAGATTATAGGAACATTGTTCTTGATGCCTTGAGATGTTTTACTAAAGTTGACTTGTAGCTAATGCTGAGGGGACAGAACATTCTGGCAGACGGATTGGCTACATCAGCAGCCACCTGTAAGATTCCTTTTCGCTCGACTCATCCATACACTGTTGAGGTGAAATGCAGACCAACCGTTCCCGAAAATATCAGGTACTGGCAAGTGTTTGGCAATGATGATCAAATCGAAGACTTTTTGCAGTGTAAAAATGATTTTGAATGTACAAATATAGATTTAGAGAATAAAGATGAAAATGTAAGTAGATCTGATTTTGAGATTGATAGTGTAAATAGCGTAGATTCAGGAGAATTAGGTGATGAAGAAATGGATGCCGATGTCTTACATTTGAAAAACAATGTTTTTCTTAGAGGTCTAGTTCCTTTAGAGGACTTGTTTGATTTTAACGACATAGCCAAAAAACCCAAAATTGAAGCACATGGACAAGAGGTAGAAGACTGTAATATAGGGACTGAAGAGAAACCCAGGATAGTCAAACTATCTAAATCATTATCCCCAGAGAAAAAACTCAAATACATTGAGCTGATAAAAGAATATTCGGATGTCTTTGCCTGGGGCTATGGAGATTTGAAATCTTATGATACCAGCATCATACAACACAGGATTCCAATAAAAGAATACCAAAAACCGTTTAGGCAGAAACTTAGGAGGATAAATCCCAAGTTGCTCCCTCTGATAGAAAAAGAAATCAAAAAAATGTATGATGCTAAAATCATAGTCCCTTTGCATTTTTCCAAATGGGTCTCTAATTTGGTCCCTACACGTAATAAATCTGGGGAAATCAGACTGTGCATAGATTTCCGAAATCTGAATAAAGTCTCCCTGAAGGATAATTACCCCTTGCTGAAAATGGACCACATCCTGTAAAGGGTGGTCGGATCCAGTCGAATTTCTCTGCTGGACGGTTTCTCGGGTTACAATCAGGGCCTAGTTCACCTGGATGACCAAGACAAAACCGCTTTCACCACACCATGGGGCACTTTCATGTATGTGAAAATGCCTTTTGGTCTAATGAACGCAGGAGCCAGATTCCAGAGGGCAATGGATATCGCCTTCGTGGAAGAATCGGGTAAGTTTATTGTCGTCTATTTAGATGATGTAATTGTGTTTTCCCGATCTGATGACGAACACCTGCGACACCTCAGACGAGTCTTAGAGAAACGTAGAAGGTTTGGGATCTCTTTAAATCCTAAGAAAATTCTTTTCGGGCTAGAGGAAGGCAAACTGCTAAGACACATCATCTCCAAGGATGGAATCAAAATAGACCCCAGCAGAATTGAGGCCATACAAAAATTAGAACACCTAAGAAACCTTAAAGAACTACAGTCTTTTATCGGGAGAATAAACTTTCTACGAAGATTCATTCCCAATCTGGCAGAGCTCCTCAGAAACATTACAAATATGCTAAAAAATGATGTAAAAATAAAATGGGACTCCGAGTCTAGACAGTCTTTCGAACAAGTCAAACGAGCAGTCACAGAGGCCCTTATCTTAATCAGTCCTAATTTTACTAAGGATTTCTATCTTTTTTCTTTCACTTCTGAACATACTATAGCAACGGTATTACTACAAAAGAACAGTGAAGGTTATGAACAAACCATAGATTTCGCATATGTTTTTCGGATAATCCACAGTTGGTATCATTTCGTCATCGACATTTCGAATCCGAATCAGGATTCATCATCAGGACTAATCGTCGAGTTAGAGCTAGTTGATTGTCATCAATTAATACTATAAATGAAGGACCATTAAAAGTTATTTAATTGAGTTATTTAATTGAGTCGACTGTCCTAATTTCGAAACGTCGACGACGAAATGATATCAACTGTGGATTATCTGAAAAACATATGCAAAACTCCTCACCACAGAAACTTAAAAACAACAACCCATATCTTTCTTCAGTAAAGCATTGAGAGACGCTTCTCTGAATTACAAGATAATGGAGAAACAAGTTTTCTCCTTGGTGAAAGCTATAAAAGATTTTAGGGTCTACATTCTCCATTCCCACACCATAGCTTATGTTCCGAATACGGTAGTAAAATACATTTTGACACAGGACAATCCGGATGGAAGAAGGGGAAAATGGATTGCTGTCATTTTAGAATACGATATAGAGATTAAGCCAACAAAACTAATCAAGGGTCAAGGCCTAGAAAAATTAATGGCTGAATCAAATTTCCATGCTCTTGACATTAATTTTTTATCTGCAGCAGATGAATAGGGCGAGATGGCGACTCCAAGCGTGAGAGAAGTATTTCTCAACTCTCCATGGTACATAGACCTTATTTTTGTTTTTCAAAATCTACAAGCTCCCCCTGGTTTGACTAAGACTAAAGCTAGATTTTTAAAGTTGAAAGCCTTAAAATTCTGTATTCTAAAAGCCAATTTGTATTGAAAAGATCCTGGAGGCATTCTGTTAAATTATTTATTGAAATATGAAGCTGACAAAGTGTTACAAGAATTTCATGTAGGAGAATGTGGTGGCCATCTGAATTGGAAGGTCACAACCAACAAAATACTCAGAGCTAGATTCTATTGGCCCACCCTATTCGCCGATGTACATCATAAAGTGACTGCATGTCATCAATGTCAGCTGTTTGAAGGAAAAAGGAAACTCCTTCCTCTCCCCTTGAAACCGATCTCAGTTGAGGCCCCTTTCCAACAATGGGGACTGGACTTCAATGGAGAAATACACCCCCCTTCTTCAGGCCATCATAAATGGATTCTTACTGCCACCGATTATTTTACCAAATGGATCGAAGCAGTACCAAGTAGGAAAGCCACTGACTCTGTTATTATCAAATTCTTCGAAAATAATATTTTGTCTTGCTTTGGATGTCCTAGAAAGATTATAACTGATAATGCAGCTGCTTTTCGGTCAAGGAAGCTCATAAAATTCTGTAACCAATATCACATTAGTTTGGGGCATTCCACAACCTACTACCCTCAAGGGAATGGGCTGGCAGAATCTTCAAACAAAACCTTGGTAAATATCATCAAGAAAACATTGCAGGAGAACAAGAAATCATGGCACAACAAGTTGGTGTTCGCATTGTGGGCTGACAGACTGACCACCAAAAGGTCAATTGGTATGTCACCATACCAGCTGGTCTATGGCACAAAGGTAGTTTTCCCCACTTCTTTAGGAGTCCCTATCATGAAGTTGCTTCAAGATGTACAAGCTGAGCCAAATGACTCATAGAGAAGGATCAACCAGATGATCCATTTATATCAATCTAGGGAGGACGTGTTCAACAAGACTCAGGTAATCCAAGAAAACATCAAGAAGATCTTTGACAAATGAACCAAGGAGGATGATTTTGAGCTAGGAGATTTGGTGCTGAGATGGGATGCCAGAAATGAAGAAAATGGAAAGCATGGAAAGTTTGACAGTTTGTGGATAGGACCATACATGATCCAAGCTTTAAGGGGAAACAATGCTTTCTTGCTAAACAATGTTGATGGGACAGATCTGCCAAGAGGACCTGTGAATGGCAGAATGTTGAAACATTATGTGCCACCTCAATAGCGATTTGAGTTTTCACTCTCCATTGTACATACCATTTTTATTTTTATTTTTCACTTGCATTTTTTGAGTGAAGAACATTAGTTAGTTGGTTGAAGCCCGAAGAGAAGGCCCTAAGCTGCTGACCACTGTTTTTCCAATTTTTGAGAATAAAACCAACGAAGGCTACTAGGTAGAAATTTTCAGAATGACAGGAACCAGGATTCTTGGCACTTCACAGGGCAAGTACCATCCCTAGGTGGAGCCGCTGTTATCACCCTATAAGTTATAGGATCAACTGGTGACTAGGATATTATCTGTCTCTAGTGT
>ML792653.1:16344-28977 GCA_009831015.1 Picea engelmannii | reverse complement strand
CAACGATCAATATGGGATTCTGGACCCCCCCGTCCGTTCTGCCTTTAATGGAGGGGGGAGGGGTCCAGAATGAGTGGTAAAGAGCATGCTTAGATCTACGGCTCAGATATAGGCGCGCATATCAACGACCCAAAATGGATTTTGGACCCCCTTGGATGATCTGTTTTTAACTGAGGGGGGGGGGGTACGGAATGGTAATCTCCCTCTGGCAGGTCCCTTGTTATATGTGGCGTCAATCTATTTTCCCTGAAGTCCCATCACCATCTGCTATCTGACAGACCTCCGTCACCTCTGGACGTCACCTTCCACCTTTTCCAAACTGGTCATGTCCCATAACTGCTGTCAATCCTTCCCCCCTTTTCACTCATGGAAAGCCCCTTATTACGACTTTTACCTCCAATCCCTAGCCACCACGTCACCCATCCATATCTTTCAGCCAATGTCACCTGCCATCTCACCCCCAAATGACTCATTGTCCATTTATTACTGGATAACCTATCCGTTATCAAGCTAACCTGTCTCCTGCGCCCAACCGACCCCTAGTTTAAATAAATCCACCGTTATTTACCTTACATTCGCTATTCACCCATCGCACCAGAGAAATTCACCGCTTATTCCTCCGTTACATTCCGTTGCCCTCATCCACAGTCAGTCGCCCCCACTAATGTTGTGTTTATTGCAAGGACTGTTGCAAAAATGGCGCCAAAGTCCAAACAGGTAGAAGGAGAGGAGAATCCATTTCTCCCACCTCCTGTCGACCTGGACAGGATCCCACTGGTTGACAAAGATCGGTTAATCGTAGATACCAAATGCGATTTTGATTTCTCAGACCTCCAGTCATGGCTCAGGGAAGTGTTCCTGGACCAAAGTGATGAAATTGGACTCTGGGAGTCCAATTTACCTCTCTACCTCTTCCCTCAGATCGACCATTTTCCCGAGTTTGCTCTCAAGTGTCAAGCTCATTATATCCCCAAGAAAAGAGCCATCGTCTCCTCATCCGGAGAGATCCTGTTCCTCAGCATGCCCGAATCCATAGACCAGATGATGAAAATTCCCCGAGCCGACTCTGCATCCCCCTTCAACCTGGAAATTCTCACTGAATTGTACCAGAAAATGACCTTCCCCCAAAGAGCTCAAATATTCGATCTCTTCCTTCCCTCATCCGCTCAATTTCCCTCCACAAATCCTCCTTACCTGTCCTCCATGTTCTCAACTAAGGGAAACCAGGTCATCTCCTCCCTTTGTGCTTTGTTAGGGTACTATTCCGACCAGTGAGTGGATGAGCCCATTCTGGGTTTTCTATCCATTTTCTCCACTGATGAAAATCCCACCACACAGTTTGATTTCAGCACATTCTTGGCAGACAATATTCGTGAACAATTCGTGAATTTTGGCATGGAAGGCATGTTCAGATATTCATCAATACTAGCCTACTTGCTCGTCTTCTTTGAGGTGGATAAATTTAGTTTTTCCATGGAGAAGATGGATGAAGATGGTAAACCTCAGGAAGTCACAACATGGACTTCCTTGCTCAAGAAAAACTCCACAGAGTACAGTTTTAAGGCGTTCATCGATCAGTTCTACCACCCTATGGTAAGTATGCTGAGCGGCTGGCCCGAGCCTCGAATAAATGACGAACTCTAGAGAATCCTGCATCTCTCGGACAACACAAAGACCGGGGATTGGTACTTGTATCAAAATCATACTGAGATCAGAGTATACGGGTGCGAATTGGCACCGTATAAGATGCCCAATTAGTTGCCTGTTAGAATCTTTGCTCTAGAATATATAAGGCAAATTATAAATTCAGATGATATTCATTTTGTGTCATTGAAGAAGAAGCAACAGCTTAGAATCAAGTGGCAGATTGGCTCCTTCATCTGCAACAATCGTGGCGCTAGGGAAGAAGCAGACATGATGCTAAGGGAGATGAAATTATTCATGAGTTTCCCATGGCATTATGATCCTTGTGGGATCATCTTAGATATGAGAGTGAAAAACAAGAACATCCCGTATGTTCATGTGTCCAAGCCCGAAATTGAGAAAGTCGCCAATCAGACAGTGTGGGAGCCTAACACCTTGTTCGAAGTGGAACAACAGGTTCCCCCGACCACTGTGTCACCAACGACCATGCCACAGGTCCCTAAGGAAAGTCAAGATTTATCTCCGCCTGTCACGGAGGTATCATCCGAAGAGTTCCAGTTGCACACTAAGAGGCCCAAGACAATCTCAATTCCTGGCCTGACTGGAGAAAAAGAAGCCCCACCTACCACAGTCACCAAGTATGTTATTCCACCCTTCGGTTCAAGCCTCTATAGGGACATTACCCTAGCATTACCGAAGAAATCCATAGACTCCCCATTGGACACTCAGCTAGGCAAGACTGGGCCCAAGTTGAGCATTTTCAAGAAGTACGAGCTGATCAAGAAAAAGAACCAGAACCTTACCAGTAGTACTTGCACTCAGTTTTGGAAGCAGATGTCAACTGCGTAGCATATGATGTTGTCTGCATTTGACACAGAAAAGGGAAGAATGCACATGGCCTTCCTCCAGGCAGAGGTACCAGATCCCAAGGTGATCACTGACTACAAGAGGGCCACCTTTGAATTCCAGACGAAGGACGTGCACCCAACTGATCAGATGGATCTGCACAAGCAGACTAGAGAAATGGTTTTCTACACGTTTGCGCACGCTTCTGCTTCAATGTCTAAATTGCAGGTGTCCCTGAACAATGTTCAAACACATCTCAAAATGGAGAAGATTTCATCCTTCGCAAAGGACGATAGGATCAAAACTTTGGAGGAGCTGGTCCTCAAGATCGGTTATGATCCTTCAAACATCAAAGAAGCAAAGGAAATGATAAAGAAGAAGAATGCTGATATAGAATCCTTGAGGAAACAACTGAAGCTCCCGCCCACAGAGGACTCGTAGGCGAAGGAGATAGTATAGAAAGAAGGCGAGAAGGATGAGATGCTAAAGTTGCTCATGGAGCAGAACGCACAGCTTAGAGAAATGGAAGCTGAGATGGAGAAACTATTAAAAGAGAAAGAGAAACCGAAGCCAATGGAAGTCATTCCATTGAGTGCTATCCCAATTGCAGGAGTGAGCACAACATCAGTGACAACAGTCCCATCCACGACTCCATCGACATCTCAGGAGAAGACAACCGATCTTGCTGATTCCATGGAAAGGATGAACCTGCAGGAGACAAATATCAGCAGGCTAAAAAAGGATATTGAGAACCTGCAGGAACTCAAATATTCCTTCTAGACCAGCCTATCCAAGGAAAAGCAGGTAACAGAGCAGCTCAATCAGGAGTTACAACAACTCCAGAAACAAATAGTGGCAGGAAAGACATTGGCTCAGGTTAAAGAGAGTGTATGGACATACATCACTAAGTCCATGAATGGGATATGGCCCATGATCTAGATCATGTTTGAGAAGAATGAGTTAGTCCAGAGGAGAAAACAAGCCATTGAGAAGATCAAAGTAGAATTGGGAGATAGGCCAACCCAGGCAAACGAGATCATCAAGTTCCTCAATTCTAAGACCAGGGAGGAGCTGGAAGAGATGAAGATTGAAGACAGAACATAGACCATCCTTGAGGTCAAAAGAGTTTTGACCAAGAGAGGACTAATGCTTCAGCTGGAAGAAAATGTTCAGGCCATGGAACAGGGGGTACAAAGGTTCTTCAGTAAGATTGCGGCTCTCTAGAAGAAAGGTCTACCTGGTATGAAGGTTATTAATGATAAACTGATGACACTCCCAGATTACAAGAAGAGATTGGTGGATGTGTCTAAGGACAGTTCAAAGTTTGCAGGGATTCAAGGGAGCATCACCGGCAAGGCATTCCTTGATTCCCTTCAGTGGGACATCAGTATCCAACACGAGATTCGATACATATTCCTCACCAAGCCTACATTTGCCAAGTATACAGAAATGGACGAAGTGTATCAAAGACTGCTCAAGGTCAACGTGCCCAGTCATCTCAGATGGGAGGAAATCTGTGATCTGATCGATTAGCAGATGAGCTGTCCAGGTCCAGTCAACTGTCCAGTCAGATGAGTTCATGCAAAGGCTTCATCAACGGTCTACCTAGAAATCAACGTGCAGTTACACCAAGTCATCAAGCAGTTCCTAGATTTAGGAAATTTGTTAAATTAGTTAAGCTAAAAATAGATTTAGCACGTCCTGGTCATTTATGACAGGAACGTTTGTAATTGGAGTTATAAATACTTCATCCTTTGAAGTATTGAGGGTTGTTGTTGATCTTCACACCTTGACGCTATTCGAACTGTAATATTTTTGAAGATATCTTCCATTAATAAAAAGGAGGCACTTTTACAGGATTCTTGTGTGTATTCACTGGTGATGTTTTTTCTCTAAGTTGAATGTTATTCTCGCTTTGTTATCATACTATTTTCTGAATCTAATCTTTAAGAGTAAGGAATGTTGCAGGATTTATCTCGTATACCCTATTTCTGACTCAAAAGATTTTAGTGTTTTTCTTCTGGTGTTTTCAATAAAGGAATTCTTAACTGCTTCTTTATTGAAATTATCTTTCTCATCTTTTCTTCTAATCATCATTTAAGCTACTAAAAGATCCAGTGATTATATTATCTCTCCCTGTGAAAGTTTTCCCTTTGCATTTCTAGTTTGTATCTCATATTTATTAAGACACAGACCCCATAGCCCAATGGATGTGTAGACTGTCTCAATCATTTGAAAAAGTACTTTGACAACAAAACCGACCTATTTCTTTACCTAGCCTAATATTTAAAATTGGAAACATAGCTAAATCATATAGAGAGATCCCTCTCTGAAGTTGGAAGGGATAGATCCCAACTTCAAAAGTGGTTGGATAAAGTTACCTTTGTAGATTTCTTCTGCTATCAACCTCTAGGAAATTTACCAAGTGCTAACAAATCGCATGCCATGTCTCCTCTGGCTCCAATGACTAGGATCATTTCACGACTTTGCATTTCATGGAGTTGGAGGTTAGCTCACCTCTATTCTCCCGATTCATGAATTTGCGAAACTCCTCATCTGCTACCACGTGTCCTTCGGATCAAACGGTCACCCTTCTTTAGGGACTTTGTAAGCCCCCTTCACCTTGAACTTAAAGTTAGTGTTCATTCTTCTAGATCCAACAAAGTTCGGTCCTCATGCTTAGATTTGATGCCTGAGATCTGTTCTACTCTTTTGTGTGCTCCTCCTGTCTAAATTCAGATCTGATGGCCATCGGGAATTCAGGATGGGTGATCCAATGATCACTATTGCTCCTTATCCCGAGATTACACTTCTGTTCTTTCCATGACATTATCGTTGCACTGTTGATCTTGCTATCATTGGAAAACATGTATACACTCGTCATGTGGATCTTTCCATCAATGAAAAACAAGCATACTCTACCTTCTGTATGTAAATATGCCAACATAAATTGTAGTCAATATATTAATGAAATCGCAGTCTATATATTAATGAAATCACAGTTAATAAGGAGAATGAAATTGCAGTCAATAATGATAATGAAATCACAGTCGATATATTACTGCAGCACTGAGATTCACCATTAAAATTGTAAAGATGATACCAAGCAAAGTGTTGGGATTTATCAATAAAATCACAGAGATAATCCACAAAACACAGAGACTATTTGATCATAGATGAATAAAAAAAAATGCAGAGATACTCAAACACAAAGATGCAAAGATAAATCATTCCGCAATGAATCAATCAAAACACAAGGATGATCATTCAAAAAAACACAAGGATTTGAGATTAATCGTAAGAGAAAAATACAGAGATAAGTAAGGGCTAGGTAGCTGGGCATAATTTATCCTTCACTTATTATCCATGCATAGGTAAGAAGGAAATTTGAATCTATAGGTCTTTATACACCGGAGTGATGACCTTCGATTCAGCTCCTAGCTGACTGCTCAGGCACATACTAATAACTAAAGGGATAAGGGAAAAACACAAATTTATTCATAGTAATCAATAAAACAAACACAGAGAAGTCATTGCAATCAAAGTTTGGGTTTTCCATGGGAAATCAATTCAAAATACAATGAGCATAAGGCTGGTATGAATTTAAGTTCTTTAATTAAAAAGAGTTGAATAAAACATAATCCTTGACACATTAGAAGTACAATATTGAAGGTGCATGAACAATATTAAACTACCAATAAAAATATATACACATGTGTACTGTAGCCAAATGCGAAATCTTCAAGTCGTTGTCTCACATGCACTCTGTTCAGCTCCCGCTTGCCAACTGATGTGACCTCACCGGTAGCTCCCAGCCAACACTAGGGGTACTCTTCTTCCCCCTGATCCCCTCGAGCCACAAAGGGGCCACACACACAATACCAAAGAACTGCTAGCACCCAGATCACCTCGCAAGGTCGAGCTACCACTCGTTACCTGAGCTGGGTATCCCAACTCCCATAAGAGAAGTTCAGTCAAGATAAAAATTCAGCAGTGTATCGTTACACAAAAGATCTGATTCATACTCCTCCTCCTCCTCCATCCTTTTTATAGAGTTTTTAAGTAATTAGTTTCCCAAATTCTCATTAAATTCCTTTTTCAGTTAATTAATTTCGAAAAAACCTCCCCCGTACACATTTCACCCATCCCCTAGTTGCACCAGAAAATCAATTTTTTTAATTAATTAAATATTCATATTTCCCTCACCCACCTAAAATCATTCTTAAAAATGCTCCTTGGTGTCCCAATATTCACTTGCAAATCTTAAATGACTTTCGCCTTACTTAATTCCTAGTTGAGTTCATAAATAGAAAGTTCCTAAGGCAAGATTCCTTACAAAGTTAGACACTCAACTTTTTCTTTATGTTTCCCCTTTTCTTTAAGTTTCCCCTTTTTATTTAAGTTTCCTATTTCTTTTAATTTCCCCTCTTTTTCCTTTTTAACTAAAAATCAATTTAGCAAGTGTAGATAAAACAACCATTTACCCTTTTCTTCTTTAATAAAACATTAATTTAGCAAGTGTAGATGAAAACAACCATTTCCCTTTTTAAAATTTTAATCCTCCATTATAATTTTGAATTTAATAAATAAATTTTAATTTATTACCCCCCCTTCTTGTTACATGTTTAATTATTATTATTATTATTATTTTGACCACATGTTCTACTTAGACCTAGGTTTTAATTTCACTATGATAGGCGACATTTTTATTAGGGAAAAATTGTTTTCAATTCTTACTTATCACATCATTCATTTTAAGCTCGACTAGGTTTATTCACTTATCTATTAAAATCGCGACGTGCCCTTCAGGACACACTAGGTGCTCCAAGGGTGCCACTCACCTCTTTCTGTTTTCCTTGTGTGATGTGCCCTTCAAGATGCACTACGTGCTCCAAGGGTGCCACTTGCCTCTTGACTGACTTGGTAGATGTCAAACCCCTGGAGTCAATACTCCACCAGGTAGTATTGTGGGAGACTAATGGACTCTAATGAATAAGGCCTCTGCCTTATTGTGCACCCCTAAGAATCATCGTGAGTGACTGTCACAGTCTTACATCACAACATTGTGGGTCTTCTCAAATTAGGTAATCGTTAACCTACAGTTCGAGCCACGGCGAGAGTGCTAGTAGGCTAAGACAAGGCTGCTGCCACACCTCTCCCTCAAAGTATCTGGCTATCCTACATGATCCCTCTACTCCACATGTGAGTCTGGTTGGAAAGCTATCATCAGCCTGCATCCATCAACAAATCATGTTAGCAATAATAATCAATCATCATAACATCTAATCATATTTACATATGTCACATCAACAACATTCAACCCAACAGTCCACTCCCTGACTCGATCTGGAGTCCAAGGGGATTCATCGATGCCTCTGCATCCTCGAGGGACTAAGTCTTGCACACTCAGGAGAACCCATTCAATAGCACATGTCTATGTAAATACAACCATATAACATATCATCAAATCCATAACATCTCATATTCATAATCAAAACAACCAAAAGATATAATAACTCGGATCACTTGCAAGCAAGTGTCCTCAAAGAATAAGTTTGATTAGTTAAACTATGAGTGACTGTCAAAGTATTACCTCACAACATTGTGGGTCTTCTCAAACTAGGTAATCATTAACCTATAGTTCGAGCCACGATGGGAGTGCTAGTAGGCTATGGCAGGGCTACTGCCACATCTCTCCCTCAAAGTCTCTGGTTATCCTGCTTGACCCCTCTACTCCACATGTAAGTTTGGTCGGCAAGCTATAGTCAGCTTGCATCCATCAACAAATCATGTCAACAATAATAATCAATCATCATAACATCTAATCATATTTACATATGTCACAGCAACAACATTCAACCCAATAGTCCACTCCCTGACTCGATCTGGAGTCCAAGGGGTTTCATCGATGCCTCTGCATCCTCAAGGGACAAAGTCCTACACACTCAGGAGAACCCAGTCAATAGCACCTGTCTATGTAAATACAACCAAATAACATATCATCAAATCCATAATGTCTCATATTCATAATCAAAATGACCAAAAGATATAATAACCTAGATCACTTGCAAGCAAGTGTCCTCAAAGAATAAGTTTGATTAGTGAGTAGAAGAGCGAGATGTTACATAAACCCCCTCTTGGTTTAAACTTCTTCCTGAAGTTTCACAATATATAAGTGCTGAGATAAAGTGTATCACAATATCATAAATCTATCTATCAAACAAAAATGGAAAGTGTTGGCGCATATCATATGTGTCCTCCCAGGTCGTCGAGTGTGAACTATGGTTATCCCACTGGACCTTAACATGATCTATTGTTCGACGTCGTAGCTGTCGAATGTGATGGTCTAGGTTGTGGATTGGCTCATGCATGAGTGCACCCTCGTCAGATACCTACAAGGAACTCATATCAATAACATGTGTAGGATCACTAATATAATGTCTCAAAACAGATACATGAATATCATCGTGCATACGCCTCAAAGAATTAGGCAAGGCTAGTTGATAGGCCACGGGCCCCTTCTTTTCCACAATATTGAAAGGTCCCATGAACCTAGGAGAGATTTTAACACCCTTTCCAAACTTGATTGAACAGTTATGCGGTTTCACCCACAAGAATAATCGATAACCAACTTCGTAACTATGGTCGACACGATGCACATCGTCATAACTCTTCTACCAATCCTGTGCTTCCTTGATCCTTTGTCTTATAGATTGAATTTGATCTTCCATTTCTTGGATCCCTTATGGTCCCACTAGGACTCTATCCTCAAGCTGATCCCAACTCAAAGGAGTCTGACACAGTCATCTGTAAAGAAACTCTAAAGGCATCATCTTAATGGTGAATTCTACCAGTGGTAATAATTATTACCAATGCTTATGTTGGTCCATATCATACATGTGCAACATATCTTCCAATATTTGTTTTGTTCATTCGGTCTGCCCGTATATCTCTGGGTGATACACGATGCTAAAGTTAAGTTGGGTTCCCAAGGATTCTTGGAAACTAGTCCAAAATCGTCTGGTAAACACCAATCCTCTATCATATATAATCCTCTTAGGCATGCCATGTAGCCTCACAATCTCATCGATGAACACTCTAGCTATGTAATGTGCCTGATACGTTGTACGTATAGGAATAAAATGAGCACTCTTCGTCAGAGTGTCAACTACCACAAAAATCGATTCATGTCTCCTTGTCGTCAGTGGAAATCCAACAATGAAATCCATCGAAATGACCTCCCATTTTGATTTTGGAATAGCGTGTGGCTATAGTAATCCTGTTGGATGTCTATGTTCAACCTTCACCTACTGACATTCTATGTTTTCCTTCATTCCTTTCTAGAATAATAAGTGTTTAAGGTCTTCCCTCATCTTCATGACTCTCTGGTGAGCCATGTACACCGCTCTATGAGCCTCATTTAGGATCAAAATTCTCAACTTGTCATTCGGTGGTACATAAATTCGATTTTTAAATCTCAATAATCCGTCGTTGTCCAATGTAAATCCTTCAAATATTGGTACCATCATTGTGTTTTGTCCGATAAAATCCTTGACCTATTTGTACTAGTCATCGTCGCACTGTAAAGTTAGAATATTTTCACGTAGATTCGTCTGAAGAGGCATCACATAAAATATGTGTGGTCTCTGGCTCAATGCATCAGCCACTCTGTTCACTATTCCCTTTATGTAAGTAATCTTGAAATCATACTCGCTAATCAATTCTGACCAATGCCGTTGTCGTGCATTCAAGTCTCTTTGCGTAAAGATGTGTTGTAGTCCACATTGGTCTGTTTTTAGTTCTAATTTTCATCCAATAATGTAGTGTCTCCAAAATATCAAGGCATAAAGAATGGCTAACAACTCCAAATTGTGCATTGCATAGTTCTCCTCGTGCCTTCTCAACTTTCTCGAGATGTGAGCAATCACTCGATCATCTTGCATCAAGACTCCACCTAAGCCTTCCTTGGATGTGTTAGTGCATACCAAGAAGTCTGTGTCTATGTGAGGGACCTTTAGTATTGGTGTTTTCGTCAACAACTGCTTGAGCCTCTGAAATGATTCCGAACATTTCTCGGTCCAAACAAACTTCTTGTTCTTCTTCTGTAATTTTCATAATCAGATTTTCTATCTTTGAGAAACCCTTGACGAACCAACGATAGTATCCTGCTAAACCCATGAAGCTACACACTTTCGAGACATTCGTCAGTGTAGGCCATTCTAGAATAGCCTTGACCTTTGTTGGATCCACGACGATACACTTGTCAGAGATGACATTCCCTAAGTAGTGAATCTTCGATTGATAAAACAAGCATTTAGACAATTTCCCATACAATTTGTTCTTTCCCAGACACTATAGTGTTAGAATATAGAAGAATGTGTGCTCATTTTACCATTGACGATACCCTCATCACCCAACCATAGGTCGAAGCCACCCTCTGAGCACCTTAACCTTGACTGAGAATTACTCCGGAAGCAAACCCTAGGCTAGATAGCCAAACAAGGTGTAGCACATCTTCCTCCAAGGATAACGCACCAACAATAGCTGATCAAATAGTCCAAACCCTAGCCAAGAGATAGTCCAAGATCATACTGAAAAATAGCTATTGCTGCAGCTACACCTGCAACTCTCCTCCACATGTGTGCACCAAACTAGGAACTGCAGTGCACACCAAACTGGGAACTGTAATTCTGAGATGTGTCAAAATGAGAACTGGTGCCCTGTATTTATACTGGTTCAACTAGATTTGTTGGGGCCGACTTCTCCTTCTGGATATGTGTTTATTCAAAATATTATTATTATTTTTGGTCGACTTCTTCTCTTGGAGGCTAATAACCTAATGTAAATTATCTTCTTGAGCTGACAAGACTTCTAGGGTTATTAGCCAACTCATTAGGGTTTCTCTTGCTTCCTAGAGTCTTCTATTCTTGTCAGGTTCACACATGGAGGTAAATACCTCCCACATCTACCATAATATCAACACTCCCTCCTAGCTAGGGAGGTATTACAGGTAATGGACTTGAGCACAAAAACATACCATTTACTCGGTAGCATCAATATAGTCATCTAGACTATTTCATGACTAGATCATGAGCATCACCATCACCATCAGTTGCATCATCTCTTGAAACCATACTTCATTTGAGTAATTAAACATGATTCTAGATAAGTCACTCACACCATAGAGTGATACAAGAGCCACTCATATAATCTAGAGGAGTAAATGATCTGAACCAATCTCCTATCTGGAAAATCTCTGTTCATCATTCATCTGGATGGTGATTATTTCCAATAAACTGTTGATAGTCTTCAAGGCAGTTAGAACAAAAATAGAACACAACTATGTCTATCCATAGTAGTACATAACTACAATCTAGTGGTTTACTACCACACCAAGTAACACACAAGTACTTGATCAACAATGTATAGTCACGAACAGTGGAACATATCCACCACCGTAGTCTTCATATATTGTCATACAATCTTCATAACAAACATCTGATAGCAACCTGCATAGAAACAATGTTATGATATATACTAAATTATTTCTGCCAATCTTTCACTCACATCTGTGAGTTCTAAAAGAATATCTACCTCATGAATAGTGGAACATATCCACCATAGTAGTCTATATCTGCTATCTTCATAACAAAATTCTGATAGCAACCTGCACAGAAACAATGTTATTATATAAACTGATTTGTCTGGGACAATCTTTCACTCACATCTGTGAGATCTGAAAGAATATCTGCCTCAAAATAGTGGAACATATCCACCACAATAGTATATCTCTACTGTCCGAAGACAGGTAGTCTCCATAAAAATCATCTGATGCCATCCTGCACAAAAAATATTGTTAAAAATAAACTGAATCATCTGGGCCAATCTTTCACTCATGTTTGTGAGATTTGAAAGAATATCTTCCCTCATCAGCAATGGGATATCTGCCCTATTCTTCTCAAACAAGGAATAAGGATTGTTTTTTATTTCTGAGCATGGACCATGTTGGAAGATTGGTTGTTGTCATTGATGTCAACCCTAGTCATGGGTTTTGGACCAGAAGATTGATGAAGTTATTTGGACATGAAGGAAAATGAAAATGAAGATACAACACCCATGGATGGATAGTATACATCATGCTCT
>ML792653.1:0-12651 GCA_009831015.1 Picea engelmannii | reverse complement strand
TGCATGGTGTATTGTGGTGTATTGGTGTAACTCTTATATTATTGTTCATTTCTCATTGGATATAATTGAATGGTTTAATTATAAGTTGAAAAAGGTTTTAAATTGTACTTGATACTGATTCACCCCCCTCTCAGTATCAACAGACCATTCCTCACCCTGGGCCATTCTTCCTACACTAATCAAAGTGCACCCTAGACAAAATGTTTAAACCCTAAGGAATGTCTGAGTCTAGAACATTCCTCACCCTGGGCCATTCCTCCTACACTAATCAAAGTGTGCCCTGGATAGAATGTATAAACCCTAAGGAATTTTTTTTCTTGACCATTTTCAACCTTGGGCCATTCCTCCTACACTAATCAAAGTGCGCCCTGGAGAGAATGTATAACCCTAAGGAATGTCTGTCCTTGATTGCTGAGCCTAGGCCATTCCTCACCCTGGGCCATTCCTCCTACACTAATCAAAGTGCACCCTGGAGAGAATGTATAAACCCTAAGTAATGACCACCTAGACCATTTCCTCCATTAACCATAAGAGGAAAATACTGTCTTGCATCAACCTCCAAAACGAACTATTCCTCATGTTAACCATAATGAGAAATCACTGTCTGGAGAGGTGGGCTAGTCTTCTTGAGTAACCCTCAAGAAGAGAGACTTCCCTAGACCACTCCCCATGTTAACTACAATGGGAAGTCACTGTCTATGATACATCAACAATTAGACTACTTCCCATGTTAACCACAATGGAAAGTGACTATCCATCAGAAGTATCAATCCACTTTTCGAACAAGAAAGCATTTGTCCAAGATGGAATATTTTTCAAATTTAAAGATGAATGTTTTCAATAATGTTTTCAGTGCTCCCTCCTAACCTGGAGAGTCATTTCTTCCTTTTTCAATAAGAAGGAAGTTGTTTCCACGAGCTCTTAGCTTGAGTACGCAAACTCTTTCATCTTGTATAGAAGCTTTACCAAAATGTCTTCTTATCTGCTCATCTGTGGAGATATGTATTGGAGAATCATTTTCTCCTTTCTAGACTTCATCATGGATAATGTAATGCTTGATTTCAAATGTACTTTAGTCTGAAACATTGTGAAGGCTTCATGTAGATATGAACAATAGAGTATATCATAGTTGGAAAACTGAAACATATTCATGTGGTACTTCTTCTGTCATCATGAGATCTGATCTGTTGAATAATCATCTTGATGTTATAGGGAATCTTCACCACACTTCTGTCATGCACTGGAGGTTCTTTCACCAAGTTATCTTCTTCTATCTACATACAAGGGTCTCTTTCTGGTATGCCTCATAGTCTTGAGATTGCTCTTCATATGCTCTTTATTCAATTGTCTCTGGAGAACATTCTTTGTATTCATTTGATGTAGAACTCCAACTCATGGATGTTGCAGATGATATAATGACTTATGTAGAGATAAGTCTAGTGTACTGGAACAAGTAATCATCATAGTCTTCTCCCTCCATCTGGTTCTATATCTCGCAAAGATTTCATTCATAAGTCTTACATACACTTTTCTTCATCACAATTTTCAATTCTTCTACTTGATTGCTTTTAGTGAGTTCATATCAGGCTGGTAATCTTGTGATTCTTGATATTATGACTGGTTGTTATAGATTTTCTTTCTTTCTTGGAATCTTCATGTTCTTCTCTAGCTCTAGGGTCCATGGATTTTCTTATAGATTCCATGCCCTAGAGATTCCACTTCTTCCTTTCATCATAGGATCACAGATTTGGATGAGCAACCAGGAATACTTTAAGGCATCTCTTCGAAGAAGTCTTCTTCTATGGTTGAACTGAATACATACTATCTTTCATGGCTACTACCATGGATATATGTAATTCATCATCTTCAATGGATCATAGGACTATATCCCTCCTAATCCTTGCTTCATGTATAAGTGCATATAATTGACTCCTTCCGTCTAACAGAGTCCACTCTTTCATCTACATCCTTATTTTCTTTTGCAATATATAATTGGCTCTCTTGTCTAATAGAGTCCACACTTCCATCTTGTTGTTTTCTACTAAAAGTCATGAGTCTTTTTCCAATTTCTTCTTGATTGCTAACTTCTTTTTGTCTTTTCTTCTTCTAAGTCTCTTATTTTACAATAGCTTCCACATGATTTGTATTTCAAACTTTCATGTGTATTATCTAATAATATCCATTTTCATCTTGTTTGTTTTTCCCTAGGTATAGTTCTTCTTGGAACACATTATCTTCCAAGAGATAGACATACAAGATATGTACATAGACAATGCAAACAAAATATGTACAAGAAATAAGAAGAGTGTTGCTACCTTTTTAGAAGAAGAAGTCTCTTCCATCCTGCTTAGTCTTCTTTGTAGGTTCCTTTTCTTCGGAAATCGATGCTTCATGTTTCTCCTTCCTTTTCTTTAGCTCGGGACACTGATTCTTGTAGTGACCATTCTTTTGATAGTTGAAGCATTGTACTTTTGAAATGCCTTTCTCTTGATTTGGCTTCCTCCTTGAACCAAACTTCCTTTTGTTCCTGAAGTTCTTGAATCTTGCTGTGAAGGGTTGATCATCGTACTTCTTTTCAGGTTTCTCTTTTGCATTGATCCTTGATTCTTTTGAGCACAGCAAGTCTAAAGTTATTCAAATGTCAGGTACTCCTTCCTTGTGTTCATGATTGTGGAAAATGCATCCCATGTCTTGGGAAGACCATTGAGTACTGTGTTCACCAATTCATTTTCTGAAGTGATATCTTCAATAGCTTGTAGTTGATCTCTTAAATAGGACATTCTTACAAAGTATGATGTTATGTTGTCATCATCATTCATCTTCATGTTACAGAGCTCATTCTTTAGACTCATAACTTGTCCAATGTTTCTGATTGAGAAGAGATTTTTTAGGGCATCGTACATCTTCTTCGATGATTCAAGATGAGAGGTAAGTGGTATTTTATGGAATCCACTATGATACTCATGGAATTGATGTCAACATCTTTGAACTTCTCCATAGCTGCAACATTCTGTGGTTCCTTCTCTTCTCGTTCTTCAAACTCTGGCTTCACGATATCCAGTACTTTATTCTTGGTAAGGATGGGGTCAATCCTTGTCTTCCATGCTCTGAAGTTAGAGGCTCCATCTAACTTGTTCTCAAACTTCATAGAGTTAGTCATGGCTTGGTTGACTTGGTCAAACCCTAGATTTGACCAGAAATCCAAACTTCATGTCTTGGCCTTCTGAGAGTGCCAGGAGATGCGTTGGGCTAGGGCACACTGATCTATCTGGATATTAGGTCAATCCATTCACTTAAGGTTCCTTAACAAGAGGATTAGGGTTTCTACAACTTCTCCTGCTAGTAACCCTAGAGGCAGTGTCTTGGAAGTTGCTTCTACTAGTAACCCTAGCGACAGTTCACCAACGAGCTCAATATCCTAGCGGCTATGTTTCCTTCCAACGTTTAGACTGAATGAAGGAAGTGTGGGCCCATAAACTATTAGAATATAAAAGAATGTGTGCTCATTTTACCATTGACGATACCCTCGTCACCCAAACATAGGTTGAACCCACCCTCCGAGCACCTTAACCTTGACTGAGAATTACTTCAGAAGAAAACCCTAGGCTAGATAGCCAAACAAGGTGTAGCACATCTTCCTCCAAGGATAGCACACCAACAATAGCTGATCAGATAGTCCAAAACCTAGCCAAGAGATAGTCCAATCTCATACTAAAAACTAGCTGTTGTTGCAGCTGTACCTGCAGCTCTCCTCCACATGTGTACACCAAGTTGGGAATTGCGGTGTGCAACAAACTGGGAACTGCAATTCTAAGATGTGTCAAAATGAGAATTGGCACCCTATATTTATACTAGTTATACCAGATTTGCTTGGGCCGACTTCTCCTTATGGATATGTGTCTGTTCAGTATATTATTATTAATTCTGGACGACTTCTTCTCTTGGAGGCTAATAACATAATATAAATTATGTTTTTTAGCTGACAAGACTTCTAGGGTTATTAACCAACTCATTAGGGTTTCTCTTGCTTCCTGGAGTCTTCTGTTCTTTTCAGGTTCACACGTGGAGGTAAATACCTCTCGCAGCTACCATAATATCAACATGTAGTACCAAGCACAAGTGCTCGTCATGCTCTTGCAATGTTCAAGAGTAAACCAAAATATTGTTAATGAATACTTGGATGAACTTTTCCAAGTATTCATGGAACACCCCGTTCATCAAACTCATAAATACCCCAGGGGCATTTGTCAGTCCAAAAGGTAAAACAATGAACTCATAATGTCCAAACCTTGTCTTAAAGGAGGTCTTAGGGACATCATCCTCCTTGATCCATAACTGGTGATACCCTAATCACAAGTTGATCTTTGAAAACACCGCCACGCCTTTCATCTGATCGAACATATCATCAATCCTTAGAAACGATTACTGATTCTTGATCATTGCCTTATTCAATTGATGGTAGTCAAAGCAGAGTCTCCACAACCTATCCTTCTTTCATATGAAAATAATAGGCACACCCCATGGTGACACACTCAAACGTATAATTCCCAGGTCCAACAATTCCTTCAGTTGCATTCTCAACTCTTGTAACTCTGGGTTTGACATCCGATAAGGAATTCTTTCTATCAGTTCAGTTCTTTGTTTTAGGTCTATGGTAAATTCTGATTCCCTCTTTAACAAAATCCCAAGTAACTCCTCAAGGAAGATGTCCACAAACTCTCTCATCACAGGAAGGTGTTCTAGTCCTTCCTCTACTCCCTTCTCATTTAACGCAAGGATCACATAAAGCTTACATCCCTTGTGCATTCTCTTCTGTAGTTGCAAGGAAGAGATGAAACTTAGGGAGAATCCCTAGTTCCGACCTACAACCACGTGTCTTTGTCCCTCATCATCGACCAATCTCAACCATTTCGTCTTACAATTGAGTATCGCTTCATGTGATTCCAACTAGTCATTACCGATCATGACATCATTATATCCTAAGATCATGACGTACATGTTGTCCCTAGTGAAAAAATATCCCAGGTTAAGGATATAGCCTGTAACCTTCCCTCCAACCTTCTGTTTGGATCCCGAAGCCATTTCTACAAAGCTAAAATCATCCTGTTCGACTACCTTTACCTTAATTATTTTTAGCGCTGCACCAGAAATGAAACTCTCTGTAACACCTAGATCTATCAAAATACTAAGGGTCTAGTCAGCAACGGTACCTGACATCTCGAGCATAGTTGACTGGTGCTCTTCCTGAAAGTTATTCACCGTTGCATGAATCTGATAGGCCTTGCCCAAATCTCCCATAGTAGTGGGTCCGGCTAATCGAGATGTTCTAGTCCTATCCACTGGGAAGTCACACTGGTAATGTGTCTCCCCACATGTCCAAAATCCTTTCTTCAGTACAATACTCCTGGTACCTGAAGCAGAAGCTGATGACCCACCAACCTAGAATCCTGGTCTGTTCTGCTGAATAAGCCTAAACTGCTGCAGTTGCGGTCGACGTTGCTACTGATGCTTTGGTCCTCGGTAAGGTATCCACTGCTGAGGCGCTGGTCACCGAGGTGTAGTGAAAGTAGATCCTCTTTGGAAGCCACGATAACCTGGTGAGTGTCTAGCTGGTGTCTGACGTTGCTACGCACCAGATGACACCTACCCTACTGGTCTTGCTTGATTCCTGCTATGAACCCCACTGATAAGCTCCTCCTCTGCTATGAGGGCCTTCTATACAACATCATTCAAGGTCTGAGGCATCAAAATCCTAACCTTTGCACGAATGTTGACATTAAGGTTAAAAAATAATATTTTGACCTTAAGTTTCTCGGTATTTTGGTGCAAAACATACCGAAGAAACTCCATAAAATGGGCCTCATACTCGAGAATCGTATGATCTCCTTGTTGCAAGGCATTGAAATCATTGAGCTGACGCTCAATGAATTCCTCCGATAGACACCTCTCTCAGAACCATTCCTCGAATAGTTCCTATGACATGTCTTCGATGACCATGTTCAATTGTGGCAGGAGCATCTTCCACCATAGAAGAGGGCTCCCCTTCAGTTGAAATACTTCAATGCATACCTTCATGTTAGAGGTATATTCGTGAAGCGCAAAGCACATTGCCATATTCTCCAACTATGCCTCGATGGTTGTGTCGTCCAGGGCACCAAAGAACTTGGGAAATTTGACCTTCTTGAGTTCACAGTGAATGCTACTAGTACCAACCAAAGCACGTGGTCCACCCTCAGGGGGTGTCAATGCCTTGGCATCATCTCTTCCCAAATGAATGATCAGTGCCTCAGACATCTGCTGAAAGGACCTCATGAGCCCAACCACATCAACCACTGCTATCTATTCCTTCCCGACAACCTGTTCATCTCCCTAGGGGTTAGACCCCTCAGGCATGGATGCTACTGGGGGCATCATGCCTCCTCCCCTAGCACCGCATCATCTTCCTCCTCAACGTCCTCTAACCATATTTACCTGCATGAATACAAATCAAATTAATTATCAACCTTATAATAAAAAATAAAATCAATGAAATCCGTAGTGATCCCAAGTCGTGGGTCGAACCTGCTCTGATACCATATGTAACGCCCCCATCGTTATGACTACAAATGACTCAATGCAAAAACATTTTTTTCCTTTTTAAGCAGGAAGGAAACAACAACAACAGTTAAATAACACAACTTAATGACAAACACGACACACTCAGCTCAAGCAACAGACAACAATGACTTAGCATACTATCACATCATGCAACTGGACGAACATGCAATAATCAATAAATCGATAACAATGACTACCAACCCGACACAAGCAAGACAACACCTACAAACTAAAGGACAACATCAACAACCCAACATAACAACTTGAATACTAGTAACTAGAAAACCTCTACGAAGCGCAAGACCAAACGCATTGAGGTGTTATAGAACCAAGTACCAACATTAATTACAACGAACAACCACCCACATCGGGAAGCACAAAACTCTGGCCAGGTTATCATTCACATATATCCATCAGGGCACACAATGATCCCCTCATCATGAATCATGTCGTCACACGACGATAGGCATGACAGTAACCTAGGTGCAATACAACCCATCTAGACCAATAACCCAAGAAAAATTCAACGTGCTAGGAGAGCGAATTAATTGTCAAAACATATGATGACTAACCCAAGCACCCAATTGAAAATCCAACAAGACACAAGGGAAACTGACAACTATAACATTCATACAACCCATTAAATTCCTTGCGCAACAACTTCTATTGCAAACATACATCAATTTGTACACATTAAAAGTAATTATATTCAACAATTAGGTCACTTAATAATATATCTATGAAACATGTCTTTTAAAACTGAAATCACTATCTTTTAAAACTGAAACAATAAATCACGGTCTTTTAAACAATATAATTCACTATCTTTTAAAACCGAAACAATATAATTTGTTGTCCTTTAAAAATGAAACAAATATAAATCATTGTCCTTTAACAAGTCTATTGATCGATAAACTACAAAAACGTTGTCTACCATATTCAGCTATATAAAGACTATAGCTGAATATTCAGCTATATAAAGACTATATAAAGACTATAGCTGAATATTCGACTATATAAAGACTATAGCTGAATATTCAGCTATATAAAATGTTGTCTGTAAAAACTATGTCTATGATATTCAGCTATATAAAGACTATGTCTATCATAATCAAATATTAAGACATTGTCTTATTATATTCACAATTAAAAACTATCTATCATATTCACATATTAAAACACTGTCTATTATATTCACAATTAAACCGATGACTATTATATTCACATATTAAAACGATGTCTATTATATTCACAATTAAAACACTGACTATTATATTCACATATTAAAACGATGTCTATTATATTCACATATCAAACGTTGTCTATTAACAATGTTGTGTTTAGAGCACAAAGAACACAACTGTATAAAATCATGTGGTATAAATTTATGTTGTATAATCATTGTAAAGAATCGTTGTGTATAAATTCATTATCCATTAATTCCATTATAATACTGTATCCATTCCATTTTGAAATTGCTGAGTTTAATATGATTTCGTTGAGTTAATTAATATATTCACAATCATTGTCAAACACATGTTGTCTATAAAAACGCAGATTCATATCATTTTGTCTATAAATTATAAATTATAGATTATATAATTATGTATATAAATCGCCTATAATTTATAGTCTATAAATTATAATAAAAAAAAAATGCAGTAAAAAAGGATTCACTTCCATATAAAAATGGATTCTGTGTTTATAAAAAGGGATTCACTGCCATATAAAAAGGGTATTCATTGTTTATAAAAGGGATTCGATGCCTTTCGCTACCAATGAAATGCTACCAAATATTGCTATCTAACAAATCTAATTAATCGTTGTATATAGCTAAATGATGTCGCTGCCCATAAGCTAAATATGATCTCTGTCCAATAATAATATTTCTGTCCATTAATACATGATTTTTCTATCTATAAAATATGACAATGTTGTCTATAAACTATAAAAATCACTCATTTATAAAATTGCCCATTTATAAAAATCGTTGTCAATAAATGTAAATCACAGTCACTACATGTAATTTGCATTCAATATGTAAATCCCAATCAATATGTAATTCACAGTCACTAAATTTAAATCGCAGTAAATCACAGTCACTATGTAAATTACAATCAATATGTAAATCATTGTCACTAAAGGTAAATCACAGTCAATATGTTAAGGAAATCGCAGTCAATATATTAATGAAATCACAGTCTATATATTAATGAAATCACAGTCAATAAGGAGAATGAAATCGCAGTCAATAATGATAATGAAATCACAGTCGATATTTTACTGAATCACTGAGATTCACCATTAAAATCACATATATGATACCAAAAAAAGTGTTTGGATTTATCAATAAAATCATAGATTTAATCAACAAAATGCAGAGCCTATTCAATGAGAGATGAATCAACAAAAACGTAGAGATACTCAAACACAAAGACACAAAGATAAATCATTCCACAATGAATCAATCAAAATGCAAGGATGTTCATTTGCAGAAACACAAGGATTTTGTAACATCCCACTCTTGCGCGCATTGAACAAACTTATTCTTTGAGGACACTTGCTTGCAAGTGATCTGGAATGAATCAAACAAAATGAAAGGATGCTCATTTGCAGAAATGTAAGGATTTTGTAACATCCCACTCTTGCGTGCATTGAGCAAAATTATTCTTTGAGGACACTTGCTTGCAAGTGATCTGGATTATTATACTATTAGGCGTTTGATTATGATTATGAGGTATTATGGATATGATGACATGTTATTTTACTATATTGACATAGAGAGGTGCTATTGACTTGGTTCTCCTAAGTGTGCAAGATTATTGACATCGAGGATGCAGAGGCATCGATGAGACCCTTGGACTCTGGACCGAGTCAGGGAGTGGACTATTGGGGTTTGATTGTTGTATATATTACCTATGTGCATCTGATGAGATGTTATGATTATGGATTTTATTTTTGACATGATTCGTTGATGATGTAGGCTAACGATAGCTTGCCAACCAGACTCACATGTGGAGTAGAGGGGTCACGCATGATAAACAAAGACATTGAGGGAGAGGTGTGGACAACTACCCTGCCACAACCTAGTAGCACTCCCGCCATGGCTCTAACTGTAGGTTAACGATTACCTAGTTTGAGAATACCTATGATGCCATGAGGGAAGAATGCGATAGTCACTCACGATGATTCTAAGGGGCACACAATAAGGAAGGGGCCTTATTCCTTAGAGGCCCTTAGTCTCCTACGATATCACCTGGCGAAGTATTGAATCCAGGTGTCAAGAGGCGAGTGACACCCTTGGAGCACGTAGTACGTCCTGAAGGGCACGTCGCATAAGAAAAATGGAAAGAGGTGAGTGGCATTGTTGGAGCACGTAGTGCATCCTTAAGGGCACGTTGCACAAGGGAAAAAACATGAGGTGAATGACACCCTTGGAGCACCTAGTGCATCCTGAAGGGAACGTCATGTTTTTAATTAATAGGTGAATAAACCTAAATGGCCTTAGAATGAATAATGTGATAAGAAAGATTTAAAAACAATTTCCCTTATAAAATTTTGCCCAACCCAGGAAAATAAAATCTAGGTCTAAGTGATACTTGTGGTAATATATATATGTGACGAGAAGGGGGTAAGCAATTCAATTAATTTATAAAAATATTTTTGGGGGATAAATTAAAAAAAAAAAGGGAAATAATTGTTTCGTTACATATGCTAATTAAAAATTTATTAATTAAAAAGAAAAAGGGGAAAAACGTAATTTTCTACACCTACCAATTTGAGTTTTAAATAAAAAGCGAAAGAGAGAAATTTAAAAGAATTAGGAAACTAAGGTTAAAAGGGGGAAACATAAAGGGAAAGGGAAACATAAGGAAAACACATAATGACTAACTTAGCAAGGAATCTTGCCTTTAAGAACTTTCTAAATTGAACTCAACTAGTAAATTAGTAAGGGGGTAAGTCCTTAAAATGTGTAAGGTAATATGGGGACACCTATGAGCGATTCTAGTAATGCTTTTAGGTGGGTGAGGGAAATAGGAGTAATTGAATAATTAATGAAATTAATTTCTGGTGTAATGAAGGGGATGGGTGACAGATGTAGGAGGAGGATTTTTCTGAATTAAATTATTGAATATTAAATTAAATGGGAAATTGGGAAAGCAATGACTTAGAAACTCTATATAAAGGAGGTAGGAGGAGGAGGATGAATCTCTTATGTTATGCGTAACATTACACTGTAGAATTTTAGACTTGACTGACTTAGCTTGTGGGAGTTGGGATACCCAACTCGGTTATGAGTGGTAGCTCGGCCTTGCGAGGCGAGATGGGGGACAAATGTTCTATGGTTTAGTGTGCGTGGCCCCTTTGCGGCTCGAGGGGATAAGGGGGAAGAAGAGTATCCCTATCATTGGCTGGGAGGTACAGATAAAGTCTCATCGGTCGATAAGCGGGAGCTGCATGACATGCACGGGACAATGACTCAGAGTGAACGACTTGGGATATGGTATGCATGCTCTTATTTTGCATGGTATATTATTATTGACTTTACTCTTTCATTTATGTACTTTTAACTGTATAAAGAAGGTGTTTGACTTAGCATTTTAATTGAGAACTTAAATTTCCCATAGCCTTAACCTCGTTGCTTGACTTGATTCCCTTGACATTCGATCTCTAAATGTTGTGACTGTCCTGTTGGTTTTAATTGATTTTTATGAAGAGTTTATGCCTGGTCTTCATCCTCCTCCCTAGGTCGTCAGTCCATGTCTGAAAAGTTGGTCATGAGCCTAATTGATAGTCATCATTTCGGTGCATAGAGATCTATATATTCTAATGTCCTACTTTTATGTACGTGGATGATGAGAAAATGATGTTTTTTCCCTGCTATCTACCTCTGATGGTTGTTCATGGTCGAGTGATTTTTTTGCGCCTTGTTGTGATTGATTACTTTTGCGATTGTTATTCCCTTCTCACAGTGAACCGCTTATGACCCTCTACGTTGATCCCTACGTTTGATACCCTTCCTGGCAATTATTTAAGGCTACATGTTTAATGCTTCTCTTGGCAATTCTATTGTGTGTTTTATTTTACTTCTGGTCTTCCAGTACTCCACATATTATTTTATTGAATGGAATTTATTCTCTGCAATTCAACACACTTAACCACAAAATTTTTAAACTCCGCGTTCTTAATATTTCTGGATAATTTACACTCTGCATTTTTATTTTTTTTATCACCTTACCCATGTTTTTACTACTCTGAATTTATTTTATTAATCAGAAGGGATTTTAATAATCGGAAATGGTTTTAGTAGTCGGATGCTATTGAGTCTCCACCGCAAATTCCCTATGCAAATCCTTATGGTTGGATGGAAATTTTTTTCTGGTGTTTAATATCTTCATCCACGAAATCTTGACCCTCTGCAAATCACTGTATTTTGATGGAGACCATACTCTTTTTTTTATTTTAATTGAGGGCAAATGAACTCAGTGTTTAAATACAAGTTGATGGAAAATGTACCTTGTGCTTTTAATGTAATTGGATGGAGAGTTTACCCTGTGGAATTAACCTTCATTTTACATATTTAAACAATGAACTTACCCTTTTATTTGAACACATTTTGATATCACTCAGCGAGATCATGTCTCGACTTGTAATGGATTGCCTTTTGTTGTCTATGTTTTAAATTCACCTAATGACAATAATACCCCTGCATTTTACATTTACCTGAATACAATAATACCCCTGCATTTTACATTTACCTGACTGCAATAATACCCCTGCATTTTACATTCACCTGACGAAAATAATACACCTACGTTTTACATTTACTTGACTGCAATAATACCCTTGCATTTTACAAGTTAAGGAGTATATGGGTTAAGAGTGATAAATGTTACAATTGTTACTAGTGATAAGATTATACAAGTTTTGGGGAATAAGGGTTATATATGTTATATGATTTAGAGAATATAAGGCTTCTAGTGGATAAGGGTAAGAGGAAATGGGTTATAAAGTTTAGAAAATACATAGGTTAAAGTGATTAGATGTTACAAG
>ML792652.1:371141-392297 GCA_009831015.1 Picea engelmannii | reverse complement strand
AAGATTTGGATGGCTCGAGTAATCAAGGTTTTTAGAATAGGTTTTTTGTGTTGGATGATGATGGGATTGTGAATGAAGGTATCCATTTATATGCATATTCTTCCTGTAAACTTGGTGGGTGAGAGAGCCATCAAGAAGACAAGAGATACGAACATCCAAAAATGGGACAGATTTGCCTTTTTGTATTTCCATAGTGAGTTGGATGTGTGGGGAAATTTTATTAATATGGTTGAGTAAAGAGGTTAGGGAGGAATTTCCATGAGACCAGATAACAAAAGTGTCATCAAAAAATCTAAACCATCACTTTGGTTTGAGGTGAAAGATGTTTAGGGATAGAGTCTCAAAATGTTCCATGAAAATGTTAGAAACTACCAAGGATAAGGAAGATCCCATGGTTGTACCTTCATTTTTTTCATAAAATGTCCCATTAAAGGTGAGGAAACTTTTTATGAGGTTCAGGGTTTCAGAGTCCACTAGTTTGGAGATCATGTGAAGGGCTTCTGGTACATGGATTTTGGTTAATAGAGATACAATGTCAAAAATGGTCATTATATTGTGTTCATCAAGATGAAGACCCCTTATTTTTTGAATAAATCGAAGGATCCTTTAATGAAGGAATAAGTTTTCCCAGTGAAAGACTTGAGTTTTTTAACAAGAAACCCTGAAAGGGAATGAGTGGGAGCACCTATAACACTCACTATAGGTCTGATGGGGATGCATTCTTTTGTGAATTTTAGGTTGTCCATATATTCTAGGGGTCTCAAGGTTAAGAGGGACAAGACGTTTTTAAATGTTAAGGTCCAAGAAGGAAGCTTCCATGGATTTGGTGACGAGGCTAGTGATGATTTTCAAAGGGTTTTTAGTTAGACTTTTCTATGAGGAATGGGGATCCATTGAGGAATGGGGGTGAAATTGAAACCTTTTTCCAAAAGATGAGGAGAAGGAGGGTCAATATCAATAGAAGACACGTTTATTATCATTGAAGGATAATTAATGGCATAATTAATGGAGTGGTCTTGTGGAAGGACTAGTTTTATTTTTCATAAAAAATTCCATTTTTGCAAGGTTGTAAATTACATCTAGTGCTTAATTAGGAGGAATTAATAGACCCCATGTTGTCCACATGTTCCAATTTCCCTCATAGATATTTTCACACTCCACACTTGCACACTTTTTCACTCACACACAAAGGATTTCGGGATCCACCTTTATTGAGTATGATATTCTCCTTGTGCCTAAAATTGATATTGGAGAACAAAAAAAACTAAGGAATTTTGAAAATATCCTTCACCACACCCTTAATAAAACATAAAATATCCCAAAATTTTAAAAGACAACTCTAAACAACCCACTAAAATCCTCCATCATCAGGTCACAAAAAATATTTTAGTACAGGTTAGGATTTCAGGGGTAGGTATCTAAAATATCCCCCATCATCGCTTTTCATTCAAAACTTAGAAGTTTTCTTTTAGGGCGATTTAGAATCATTCATATTGAGAGTGCTACACCAATGAAAGGAGATAATCGTGAAGGGTAAAAGCCTTAGTTATAGTTGTTCCTATGATTCTTCTTAAGCCACCCAACTCTTGTCGAGATCCATTCTGTCATAGATTTTTAAGGTTGATATCCCCCTACCTACACTTGAAGGAGGTAACCTATTTTCCAAAACTTAATATTTCTATAGAGGTGGTGATTGTGGGCTAAAAATGCACCTAAACTATATGTTGAATGAATATTGGGAAATGTTGTCAGTTCCTTTGGGACATGCCCATAGTACCTTCACTAGTCTTCTTCCGATGGGTTCATGCACCATTTTTGAAACTAATGGAATATATAATTACATTTTTATAGAAAGAAATCTAGGTCCTTGTTGACCAAAAAAATGTTCATCTATATTTCCCCGCTCCTGGAATAATAAAAAAAATGATATTAAAAGAAGATTTTTTTTGAAATATTATAATTTCATTGTGTAGCTATTGGTTTCAGCTTCATTGCACACTTTTCAGATTCTAAATATGAGTTCGTATGCTCAAGATATCCAAGTTTGTGTCTAAGTGGAAAAAATTCTTCTTTTATGTGGAACAAAGATAAAGATCCTTGGAACTGCATTAAATTTTTGGAACCATGTCTAAGTTTTCAAAACCATCATTCCAAATTTAGAATTTTCATGAATATCTCATGGGTTCATAACCCATGATTTTTCTTCTTGTTACAAGTTCATAACCCATGTTATTTATTCTTATTACCTCATAGTGGGTTCACCCACCACACCCGCCATGCTCTATGAACCCGACAACCTTTTTCTCCTCTTATTCCCTCCCATTAATCTATAATCTCCTAATCCCACACTTAGAAATTTTATAAACCCTCACCGCCTTCATCTCCTCTCCCTTTACCCCCCTTTTCACTCCACACTTATACTATTTTATGATTCTATCGGGTTCAGGGGTTCATAAGTTTTCCCATCACTCACGAGCACTCGCCACACTCCACACCCACCAAAATACTTATCTATCCATTCACCTTTATTCCTAAATGATGGGTTGGTGGACTCATGGACTCCCTTCACCCCTCACCTCCCTCACTTCCAAACCTTCCAACCCAACACTCTACTACCTACATTTTTCGTCCCCCTTAACTCACCCTACATCACTCCCTAATCTCCTCCACCCACAAATTACCGTCCCCCTATACTATCCTTTCCTTAACTTCTCTTGTTCACATTTTCACTGTTGAAATTACTAAGACAACTGAGGGGGGGGGGGGGTGAATCAGTTGTTACTGTGCTTAAACAATTTTAATCCTATTAAAATATTATTAATCTTCTCCAAGTGATCATCAAGATTATAAAATTCATGAGAAATAGTAAACATCAATCACACATATGATATACACAGAGAAAAATATTCACGAGGAAACCCATAAAGGGAGAAAACCTCTTCTTCTTAGAATGATAGGCAATATTTTATATTCTGTACATCATCAATCTTTGAGAACCAACCCAAAATGAGGATACAACCTCTTCTTTAACAAGCTGCAACTTGTAGAGAGCACCAACCCTTAGATTCTCTAGCACCCACTAGAAAGAAGCATATTTCTCCTTATGATCTCCAACACCAACTGGATGGAAGAACCTACTTCCACTTATAAAAGCACCAACTTGCATACAAAAAACTCTTCGTTTCCCCTAGCACCACACTTCCACCCTATTTTCTAACCACAACTAGATGGAAGCTACAACTCCCAGTATTCAAGCACCAACTTGAATAACAGAGGACCACAGTCCTCCCTAGCACTACCCTGATTATAAACATTTTCTTGAATAATACCTTATAATAATACAGACATTTCAATGCTTACAACTTCTTCTCTGTTCTGCAATTCTTCTCTGCTTCTGTTTGTTCATGCTTGGCTCCACTTGTTGTCTCTTTCCATATGCTCTTCCTTTGTTCTTCTCATGCTCTTAGGTTATCGTACTGTCTGCTCTTTTCACCATTTCTGCTCCATCAAGATTATATTCTCCATATTTTCATTTTCTCACTCTGTTCATGTTGTCATATTCATTACATATAGTTCAACTTGTTTTACCGAGAAACACAGTTCTTCCTCTGTGACAACATATTTCTTTTATTCATGCCATCATCATCCATTACACTCTGAATCTCCAATGCCCATGTAGGGAATATCAAAATTCCCAAGAGCCATGATTCTAATGCCCTAGAATAATGATTCAGTTAGTGTAACTGAATCGTAACTAATCAAGAGATGATGAAGTGAAGCAACAACCCTTCGATCAGATTCGGTTTGATCAGTGCTATTGGATTATACACGTAGAGGCCTTTTTGAATTTTCAATGCGTAACCTTCAAATTGGAGCCTAGTAGCGCTAGCTCCTTCTCCTATCTTCCACTGATGTGACCTTGGGCGATAATATCATGTGACCATGAGATTGCGGGTGTGACCAAAGGTGGTTTGAGATCAAACTACGTTTCACCCTGCAATTTAACTCGAGCCTCCACGTGTGCTTTCTCCAAAACCATGGTTTCAATTATGACCCACCCTTAACTTCTTAAAGTTCGTGCATATTCAATCCATGCAATGCGATGGGACTGTCGATTTCACGATATTGATAGTGCTCCTGAACAAATGGTTCAAATTTTCTCTTTAGGATCTACTGATCAGATCTAACCTTCCTAAATCAACAACTGTGATTTATTTCATCATCTAGGCTTTGAGAGTTTCAAATATCAAACCCTTGTTTCTTCCGTACACCAATATTCTAGAGTCAATGATTTGTGGACACCTGTAATTCTCAATCGATGGCTCTGCCTCTACTTCGAGAATTTGACCTTTCAACTAGATCAACGGTTCTGCGACCCCTTACTCGATCAACGGTCGAGATATCCTTTGGGTCTCCGAACTTCTGAAATCTCACTTCTCAAACTTACGCTCTGAATTAGATGGCCCAGATTCATTTCGGACGATCTAACGCTTCAGATATTCTTCAGACAATATGACGACTGAGATCTACTTCGGATGATCCGATGGTCGAGAATTTATTTCGGCTCTCCAGCTCTTCAGGCTTTAGGTATTTCATTTCTCAACTTGAAATTCTTGAAGTGAGATTTTTCTGAAGCGTAACCTCCTCATAGCTTTAGACTCGAAATGAATGATGTTCATTTGATAAAGATCTTAGATCAATGGCTCGATCTGTCTATGATGCAACTTTTCTTTGGATTAAATCCAACGACTCTCCATCTTTGCTTATCCTATCCTTCCATTTAATTCGATCTGACAGCTGAAGGAAATTCAGGTGATCGAGATATCAGATCTCAACCCTTGCTTATCCTGTCATTCCACTTAAGGTGATCCGATGGCTAACATATATTCAAGTGATCAAGATCTTAGATCTCATCCCTTTCTTATCATGTCCTTCTACTTAAGGTGATCAGACAACTGACGGATATTCGGATAATCGACTTCTCAATCATTTTTCCCCGCTTATCTTATCCTTCCACTTAAATTGATCCAATGGTCATCTCATTTTCTCCAGATCCGATGGTCCTTATTCATTTTGGATTTTGGGCTTCGGATGATTCGAATTTCAAGTTGCCAATTATTCCAAAGTGAGATTCCCTGAACAGTAACCTCCTCACAACTTTTGACGTGAACCAAATGTTGTTCGTCGATCATGTTCTTATATCAATGGCTCGATATATATTCGGTGATGCTCTTCTAGCTTATCCTATCCTTCCACTTAAAATTGATCCAACCGCTATTGGGTATTTGAATTCTCAATGGTCCTAGTTTGTCCTATGGATATTTTGATCCTGATCACATTTTTGTACTGTTATTTCCCTTATGAGCTTTGATCTCTGCATATTGTTCGCTTCTCCTCATGAGATTATGCTTTTCCTGTTTTCCATCTTCATTGTTGTTCTTTTCAATAATGATAAGCACACTCTTCATGTAAAAACATGCCAACAATATCCCCCTTTGGCATTGATTTCATCCCTGAAAGGCTGCACTATTCTGCTTAGACCTCCAACTATAGCATCCAGACCACACCTTTTCTCCCCCTTTGACATCAATGTGGAAGAAAACTGAGAGTGACTTTGTTCTCCGCCTGAAAAGAGATACGATAATCACTCTCCCCTTGATCAGATATACTATGAGATTTCTCAACCTGATCAAATAGACTGTTTTAACTTGATAATAGGGTCATGCCCAACTTTTGGCGTAGATACTCAAACTGAGATTTTACAAGCGGTTTAGTGAAGATATCAGCTATCTGTTCTGTGGAGGGAATATAATTCAACTGAATAACTCTGTTTGTAACCTGCTCTTTGAGAAAAAGATATTTTCTTGGTATATGATTAGTATTTTCATGTAGAACATGATTCTTGGAGACACTAATGGCACTGGTGTTATCACAGTGAAGTGGAATTGGATCAGTATAAGTTACCTTCAAATCTTCAAGAGTTTGTATCATCCATAAGATATGAGTGCAACAAGTAGCAACAACAATGTACTCTGCCTCTGTAGTTGATAGTGAAATAGATCCTCGCTTCTTACTAAGCCATGCTACTAATGAATCACCTAAGAATAATGCACCTCCAATGGTGCTCTTTCTCTCATCTAGACATTTTTCCCAATCAACATCTAAATATGTAGTTAATTGAAAATTCTGATTTCTAGGATACCAGAGACCATAAGTCATTGTACCCTTCAAATATTTGAATATCCTTTTGAAAAATGCTAAATGAATTTGTTTAGGAGTAGAATGATAACGACCTACCATTCCAACAACTTGCATTATATCAGGACAGGATGATGTGATGTACAAAAGACTGCCTATCATTGATCAATATGTTCTTTGATCAACATCAAGTGAAATATCATCTATACTGAGCTTGCAACCAACCACCATAGGTGTACTAACAGGAGACGAATCTTCCATTTGAAACTTCTTCAACATCTCTTTCAAATACTTTTCTTGAGATATAAATATCCCTACAGAACTTTGATTGATTTGTAAACCAAGAAAACATGACAGTTCTCCTATCAAGGACATCTCAAATTTAGTTTGCATAGAATTAGCAAACCATTGAACTGAAGGGTCATTGGTACATCCAAAAATAATTCCATCTAAATAAACCAAAACAACTAATAAATCATCACCTTTAGACTTAATGTATAGGTTACTGTCAACAATACCTTTCTTGAACCCTTTGTCCTGTAGAAATTTATCCAGTCTATAATACCAGGATCGTGGTGCCTGTTTCAGTCCATATAATTCCTTTTTCAAGTTACAGACATAGTCAGGATTATATGCCAGTGAAAATCCTTCAGGTTTCTCCACATATACATCTTCTTCTATATATCCATTAAGTAATGCTAACTTTACATCCATCTGATATACTTTAAAGTTCTTATGACATGCATAGGCAAGAAATATTCTGATGGCTTCCAATCTTGCCACTAGTGCAAAGGTTTCATCAAAATCATGTCCTTCAACTTGTGCATACCCCTTACAGACAAATCTGTCTTTATTCTTGACAATTTGTCCTTGTTCATTCATTTTATTATTAAACACCCATTTGGAGCCAATTACATTCTTATCTGTAGGTCTAGGAACAAGCTCCCAAGTATTGTTCTTCTCAATCTAATCCAGTTCCTCATTCATGATTTTAACCAGTTTACATATTTACTGGCTTCATTAAAGTTCTTGGGTTCCAGCATGGATATGAAGGCTATATGTGATTGCTCGGTGTCTTTGATTATCCTTCTCTTGGTTTTTACACCTTTGTTTTTCTCACCAATTATCTAACTTGCAGGATGATTCTTTTGAGTAATTCTGGAGGGAGGTTTTTATTCTGTCTGCTGATTTGAGTCTGCCTGAGTATTTGTATCTTCATATGACTCAGATTATTCTCTTTCTGATTCTTGTACCTGTTCATATTCAACTTCAATTATATCCTCTATTGTTGATTCAACGCTGCTTACATCTCGTACTGGGATTTCTTCATCAACTTTTATGTCAATACAATCAACCATTTTATGTAGCCTCTTATTATAGCATTTGTATCCTTTACTGTTTGTAGAATACCCTAAGTATATACCTTCATCAACCCTATCATCATATTTTCCAAGATTTTCATCATTGGTCTTGATATAGCACTTACTCCCAATTACTTTAAAATGCTTGATTGAAGCAGGTCTTTCAAACCATAGTTCATAAGGAGTCTTGTCACTTTGTGGACTGAGATGAATTTTTTTAAGAATATGTACAACTGTATGAATTTATTCTACCCAATATGTCTGAGTAATATTCCTTTCATTCATCATTGATCTTGCCATCTATTGGAATGATCTATTTTGTCTCTCAACTACTCCATTTTGCTATGGAGTCCTTGGAATAGTTTATCACATGTTTATGACTATTTTGTCTCTCTTTTGATCCCATGTTTATCACAAAACTCTTTGAAGTTGTTTGAACTAAACTCTCCTCCTCTATCAGACCTTACTTCCCTCAATCTTTCTCATGTTTGATTCTCAGTCAGAGCCTTAAACACTTTGAATTTTTCAAATGTTTCAGTTTTTTCTTTCAAAAAGGCAACCCATGTAAGTCTAGAATAATCATCAATAATCAACATGAAGTAATTTTATTTTCCTGTACCTTCTTTTGTTGATGGTCCACATAAATCGATATGTACTAACTGAAGAGGTTTCTCTGTTGATGCAAAGTTCTTATATTTAAACTGTGTCCGAGTAATATTTCCTATTTGCCAAGGTTTGGATACATAATCATATGGCTTTGATATTTTTGGAAGATCTTTTATTGCCCCACTGTTTCTAAGTTTGATTAGATTATCAAAATTTAGGTGTCCAAGTCTCCTATGCCATAACCAACTTTTATCATACTTTCTTAAGTGACATTCTTCTTTTTGTTCTTTCAAAACATAAACATTGTTTTTTGTTCTTATGCCTTTTGCAATCAACTGTCCCGAATTCACAGATTATATTTTACAATCTTTAGAAGCGAAAACAACTTTACATCCTCTGTCATAAATTTGACTAACACTAAGCAGATTATGTTTCAAAACATCTACAAACAACACATCTTGAGCTTTCCCTTTGCCATTACTTAGACTTACCATTCCTTTACCTTTGATTTTTCTTGGTGCATCATTTCCAAAAGTTACATTTCCTGATTATCTTTCACTTAGAGACATAAACTTATTTTTGTCTCTAGTCATATGTTTGGAACATCCATTGTCAATATACCAGGGGTTCTTTTGTCTTTGAGATGAAAACACTAATCCACACTTGTCATTTTCTTTCTTCTTCCAAACCTTGACATTTACAACAGAGGGATTCAAATCTAGCTTATAGTTCCTTAAGCGATAATCTACAACTTTATGTCCATAATTATGGCAGGTGTAACATTCTGGTTCACTGAATAAAGGATCATAACGATTGTTATGCTTAACCCGTGTATTTTTCCCAACCATCACATGATTTGTAGTCTTGTGATTTTTTGTTACTTGGCTGTCTCATTCTTTGTTGTGGCAGATATTTATTCCTTGAGTGTCTTGATTGCTCATATCAAAATCTTAAAGAACAATTTACAGCTTTGTGACCAAAGTTAGAACATAAAAAACAATATCCATAGAAAAATCCTTTGTACCTGGAAAATGGATATCTTCTTTGAGCGAGTCTATTTCTTCCATGCTGATGATTTCTTTGATCAGAGGGTGTGTTTGTGTTATTTCTTTGTTCTACAGATTCAGTTCTGGTACTTTTTCTTTCACTCCTCCTTGGCGGCTGATTATCTTCCTTTGTTTCTGTAGAGTGGTTGTTGTCAATGATTGTATATTTGACAAACTTGATGGATTCTTTGTTGCTTGGTTGACCGCTACTTGATCCTTCTTCATAACCCAAACCAATTTTTAACTTTGGATTCCTTTGCTAATTTAGAATGGTGGCTAATCTTTTTGAGGCTTTAATGCTTGTCAGATTTTTATGGTATAAGGCTTGAAATTTCTCTAGATCTTTTTTGACAGTCACTACTTCAGTTTCCATAGCTTCACATCTTACCTTCTTCGCTGCTAATTGTTGTTTTAGAATATCTTCTTTTTTCTTAGCTTCTTCTAATTCTACTTTTGACAAAACAAAATGTTCACTTGGTTCTTTACCATTCTTTTCAAACTTCATCAACAATTGTTTTTGTTTTCTCTTTTTAAATCTGAGTCTGTCAATTTCTTCCAAATCACTAATTAATTCAACTTCCATATCAACCACAACTTCTTTGTCATCCATGTCACCTCCTGTGTGTTCATCATCAAGATATCCCATATCCATAAGCATAAAATCATTCACTTTATCTTCACAAGATGAATCGCTATCTATGTCTTCTGAGGAGTCGTCATTGTTTGCACACAAAAATTTCTTTTTACTATATTTCTTAAATTTGTATTTCTTTTCATCATCAGAGTTCTGTTCCTTTTTCTTGTGAGGACACTTAGATGAAAAATGAACTATATTACCACAGTTGAAACATTTAAATGGAATCTTGCCTTGGTATTTGCCTGATCCTTTCTTTAACCTTCTCACAAATTTTGCCTCAATATCATCCAAGTCCGAATCAATATTCTTGTCTTCTTTAAAATATGCTTCTCTAGTGGTGGATTTATATTTACTAATCCTCATTTCATTAGCATTTAGAGTTCCTAGGAGTTGATAAATAGACAAAATCTTAAGATCATTCAGTTCTTCTATTGCATAAACTTTTGGATTAAATCTATTAGGCAAATATCTTAAAATATTCTGAACTAAAAATGTGTCTTCAATCTTATCACCAAGACCCTTCATGACATTCAAAAGCTCCTCGACTCTTAAGAAATATTTTCTAACTATTTTGTCCTCATTCATATTTAGTTGTTCAAATTTCAATCTATATGTCTAAATTTTGGCATCTTTTACTTTCTCATTTTCTTCATAACTGCTAATGAGTTTATCCCACATCTCTTTGGTAGAATCAAGATGCATTACCTTTACAAATTCATCTTCAGCTAGCCCCACTCAAGATAGCATTCATTTCCTTTACATTGAAGCTAAATTCTAACTTATCATCTTTGGAAGATAGCACAACAGGTTTTGTATATTCAATCTCTACAACATCCCAAACATCAACACCTAAGGCCATAATGTATGTTCTCATTCTAACCTTCCAGAAAGAAAAATTTGTTCCATCAAACAGAGGAGGCTTATTGGTTGAAGTTCCTTCATTACTTGTCATGTTTAATCTTACTGATCTACCTTTAGCTAAAAGGAACCCGCTTTGATACCAATTGTTGAAATTACTAACACCACTGAGAGGGGGGGGGGTGAATCAGTTGTTACTGTTCTTAAACAATTTTAAGCCTATTAAAATATTATTAATCTTATCCAAAGTGATCATCAAGATTATGCAAGTCATGAACAACAGAAATAGTAAACATCAATCACACATATGATATACACAGAGAAAAATATTCACGAGGAAACCCATAAAGGGAGAAAACCTCTTATTCTTAGGATTATAGGAAGTCTTTTATGTTTTGTACATCATCAATCTTTGAGAACCAACTCAAAATGAGGCTACAACCTCTTCTTTAACAAGATGCAACTTGTAGAGAGGACCAACCCTTAGATTCTCTAGCACCCACTAGAAAGAAGCATATTTCTCCTTATGATCTCCAACACCAACTGTATGGAAGCACTTACTTCCACTTATACAAGCACCAACTTGCACACATAAAACTCTTCGTTTTCCCTAGAGCCACCCTGCCACCCTATTTTCTAGCCACATATAGATGGAAGCTACAAATCCTAGTATTCAAACACCAACTTGAATAACAGAGGACCACAGTCCTCCCTAGCACCACCCTACCACCCTAATTATAAAAATTTGCTTGAATAATACCTTACAATAATACAAACATTTCAATGCTTACCACTTCTTCTCTGTTTTGTGATTCTTCTCTGCTTCTGTCTATTCATGCTTGGCTCCACTTGTTGTTTCTTTCCATATAATCTTCCTCTGTTCTTCTCATGCTCTTAGGTTCTCGTACAATATTCTCTTTTCATCATTTCTGCTTTGTCAAGATTATATTCTTCATCTCTGCATTTTCTCACTCTGTTCATGTTGTCATATTCATTACATACAATTCAACTTTTTTTATTGAGAAACAACATCCTTCCTCTGTCACGACATCCTTCTTTTATTCATGCCCTCATCATCCATTACACTCTGAATCTCCAATGCCCACGTCGAGAATTTCAGAATGCTCAAGAGCCATGATTTCAATTCCCTAGAACAATGATTCAGTTAGTGTAACTAAATCGTAACTGATCAAGAAACCATGAAGTGAAGCAACAACCCTTCGATCAGATTTGGTTTGATCAGTGCCATTGGATTATACATGCAGAGGCCTTTTTGAATTTTCAATGCATAACCTCTGAAGTGGAGCCTAGCAGTGCTAGATCCTTCCCCTATCTTCCACTGATGTGACCTTGGGTGATAATATCACGTGACCATGCGATTGCGGGAGTGGCCAAAGGTGGTTTGATATCAAACTCTGTTTCACCCCACAATTTACCTCAAGCCTCCACGTGTCCTTTCTCCAAAACCGTGGTTTCAATTGCAGCCCTCCCTTAAATTTTTAAAGTTCACACAACTTCAATCCTTGTAATGCGATGGGACCGTCGATCTCATGATCTTGACGATGCTCCTAAATGAACGGTTTATATTTGTTCTTCATGATCTATGGATCAAATATAACCTTCCTAAATCAACGACTGTGATTTATTTCATGATTCAGGCTTTGGGAATTTCAAATCTCAAACCCTACTTTCTTTCGTATGCCAATATTCCAGAGTTGATGATCTGCAGACACCTATGATTCTCAATCGACGGTTCTACCTCCACTTTGGGAATTTGACCTTTCAATCAGATCAACAGTTCTGTGGCCCCTTTCTTGGTCAACGGTCGAGATCTCCTTCGGGTCTCCAGACTTTTGAAATCTCAAATCTAAAACTTATGCTCTGGATTAGACGGCCCAGATTCACTGCAGACAATATAATGCTTGGGATCTTCTTCAGATGATTTGACAACTGAGATATACTTTGGATGATTTGACGGTCAATAATTTATTTTGGCTCTCCAGCTCTTCAGGCTTCGGGTATTTCAGTTCTCAACTTGATATTCTTGAAGTGAGATTTTTTTGAAGCGTAACCTCCTCATAACTTTAGACCCAAAACGAATGAAATTTGTTTGATCAAGATATTATATCAATAGATCAGTCTATCTGTGATGCAGCTTTGTTTTCGATTAAAGCTAATGGTTCTCCATATTTTCTTATCCCATCCTTCCATTTAATTCGATCCGACAACTAACGAAAATTCAGGTGATCGAGATCTCAGATCTCAACCCTTGCTTATCCTATCCTTCCACTTAATATGATACGACAACTGATGGATATTGGGGTGATCAAGATCTCAGATATCATCCTTTTCTTATCCCGTCCTTCCACTTAAGGTGATCCGGCGGCTGACAGATATTCGGATAATCAACTTCTCAATTTTTTTTCCCCGCTTATCCTATCCTTCCACTTAGAGTGATCCAACGGTCATTGCATTTTCTCCATATCCGATGGTTCTTATTCATTTCGGATTTCGGGCTTCGGGTAATTTGACTTTCAAGTTGCCAATTTTTCCGAAGTGAGATTCCCCGAACAGTAACCTCCTCGCAACTTTTGACTTGAACCAAGTGTTGTTCATCGATCATGTTCTTAGATCGATGGATTCATCTATCTTGGGTGCTTCTCTTCTAGCTTATCCTATCCTTCCACATAAAAGTTATCCAATGACTATAGAGTATTCAAATTCTCAACAGTCTGAGTTTGTCTTGTGGAGATTTTGATCCTGATCACGTTTATGTATTGCGCTTTCCCTTCTGAGCTTTGATCTCTGCATATTGTTCACTTCTCCTCTTGAGCTTATGCTTTTCCTGTTTTCCATCATCACTGTTGTTCTTGCCATCAATGACAAGCACACTCTTCCTGTAAAAGCATGCCAAAATTCACAACACTAACTTATATTAAACTATTATAAGATTTACCATTAACCAATAAGAAGGTCCCACATCAAGATCAATTATTCCTTGACACATGGCATCCAATGAGATTGCTACACAAGGAAATCTATGGAGAGATGAATGTTGGATAGGTAGTTTGGATAAGTTTTGGGATCTGCGCCAGAATAAGTCAAAGAACAAAAGGGAGCTAGAAGATGGATGAGAGAGCGCAACGTGAGCATACTTTAAGGAGTCAAAGCACACAACAGAAGGAAGGGTGATGGAGCAACACTTAAAAAATGGAAAGTAGTTAGGATTTTAGGACATTTTGTCCACATTGTAAAGAGTTTAGCACTATTTTGATGTATACATATGTAATGGGTTTTGGGTAGAAGGGATTCACGATATGAGTAGTTCTTAATGTTTTTTGGGGTAAGTTGAGTCAAGATTTGGAAGAAGTTTTGAGGTAAGGTTGAGGAGTGAGGCTTGCACTTTGAAAGACTGGATAGGTAGGTTTGGGTAATGTATTTTTTCATATATTGTAGCGCAGTGCGCAACTGTAAGAACATTATCAATGAATAGTATAAGAAGCCAACCATTTTGGGCGTAGCCCAAGTTGGGTGATCCATGTTAAAAACTTGTGTCGTGATGTGTTGTTTTTCATGTTATGATGTTTATTTTTATGGTGCCATGATGATGAATGATTAAGTATGTTGAATGTGGTATTCATATTTGACATTATAATGTTGTGCACTGAAGTAACTGGTAAATTAATGAATATCAAATAAAGGAATGTCTCACATAGGGTATGTCACAGGGTGAGTAATTGTTAATTAATGGAAATTGCGCATATGAGTAGGTGATTAGTAAATATATGTTGAATTCCTCACTTCCCCTCATCATTGCAGAACCTTGGTTCTTGAAGCTCCTCTAAATGCCTTAGGTGAGACTTCACTTGCTCTACAGGTGATGCCAAAAGGGCTAGTGTCTAAGGGTTTTGTTGGCATATTGATGATTAACCTTGGGTCTTCCCATTGCATGCCAACAAATGGTTCCATTGCTGGGACTGGGAACTACAATTGAGGGGAATATTTTTGATGAAAAATAAGGAAGAGATTTTCAAATGGATAGAAAGGAAGGGACAAAACTTTGCCAGAGAACCAAATAGGAACCCATGACTCAATGACGAACAATGGTTGCAAAGGTATGTGTTCACAAATATTCATGAAATGTTCTGGTGAATTTATGATAATTTTGATTGAATGGTTAGAAATCCTAGTTGATAAAATTGGGAGATATCAAGTTGAAGCTATGAGAAAATGGACCCCTGAACCGATCAGATAGTTGAAAACAATAAGTAATAACGTTTCTAGCATAGTTGAATTTTAGTTAAATAGTGTAATATGCCTAAGGTCGAGTTGAGATTCTTGTGGAAAAATAAGACTAGATAAATATCATAGTAATACAAAGAAAAAATCCTAGAGGGAGATAAATTCAAGTTCATGTGGGGGTTGAATACATATTGGGAGGTTACATTACAAAATTTGCAATAGATTTTACCCAATATTATAGTGTCGTAGAGAGAGAATTTTTCAAGGGCCCGCATGGAAGTTATTTTAGTGCAATGTCTACTTGGATAAAAATGTTATTGTGTAGAAAGAATGTCATGAATATGGAATCTGACTCCTAGGTGCCTTTGCACACATAGGGGGAATGGGGGATGACCAAAGGATGGTATGTGAGTGGAAGAGAATGAAGAGGACGAATAAGAACTATATGGAATGAGGATGCCGAGAGAGGAGGACACTAAATCATATGGATAGATTGGAGTATTGCATTGTGGGAAAAGGTTTAGGTATAGTAAGAAGGATATTGTGGCTAAGAAAGAAGAAAAGCACAAAGAATTTGAGAAATGAGACCCTTGCACAATGCTTTAGATCACACCATATAGAGAAAGGAAATAGAAAGAAAAGGATCCTCAGTACATTCCAACAGAAGAAGGAAGTCCATCTCAAATTAGAATATGTATCGAACCCATGACCTCATGTGCGTCACCTAGATCTGAAGCAGTAACTAGAGTTGTGTCAAAAGAAATTGTAGTTAGTGAAGGAAGTCAGAACAATGGAAGTAGCTCACCGAACCAGAGTCATTCAGCGTCACTGAAGGTACGTACTACACATAATACAATGGCAGGAATAGATCATACGTTGAGAATTCTCGAGTTTTAGGGAGCAAGGTAGGAGGACCCAGAGAAGCATATGCTTATGTGTGACATGATATGGAATACTAAGAATGTTTAATATGAAGTAACAAATATTGCGCAGTTAGTCATGACATTTAGAGGTCACACAATGATATGGTACATGAAGTATCATACAACCACACCGACATGATAGTCAAGAAATTTGGCAAATATTGGACAAGCTTTGTTAAAGGAATTCTGGAAGTTGAAATTTGAGTCAATATATCACAGAGCTGAAGGCAATTAAGCAAGTACATAATGAGACAGTTTAGGAGTACAATAAAATATTTAAATATGTGATGGGTAGATTAATATTTCATATTCCTGATGAACAACATTGAGAATGGTTTATTGCAGGTTTGTTTCCACACATTCATTGTCTATTAACACAACATAAGGTCACGTCACAACAAGAAGCATTAGAAATTGCAATGAAGTTAGATTCATCTCTTATAGGATATTGAACAAGAATGGCACAAGTTCAGTCCCAGCTGGATGCACTCAGGATTCAATTTTCTGAAATAATGAAGAAAAAGGAAAAGTGTGAACAAGTTTGGTGTATTACATATAAGACAGAAGGCCATCATAAGGAAGAATACTCAACGTTTTCCCTCTATATGGATACAATATCACCGAACCCATTAGAAGGAGGAGTAGGATATTCTGAAATATGTAAGACATGGGGACATAATTTGATTGCTTGTCAATTATTTTAGAAGTACTATAGTACGCCAGGGAATTTGTTTTGTAAATTTTGCAAGTCTATAGGACATGATCAGAAATATTGTCACACATTCGACTTAATGAGAGAGAACACTTCAGATGTGCACATAATCCAGGAAGCAAAATGTCATAGTATATGAGGGTTTCCATATTACAATACTCCAAGAGGCTTTAAAAAAGGTGGGCGAGGAGGATTTGGTCAAGGAGGAAGAGGACCGATCATTTGTTATAATTATAATCAACCAAGACATCTAGTGAGAGATTGATCGAATCCTTGCATGAAATGCACATACTGTAGTTAATTGGACCATCTGAAAAAATATTGTCCTCAACTGATATCGAAATTTTAGGAAAGGGAATCGAAACCAGAACTAGAATTATAATATACAGATGATAGAAATCGAGGAGCACGATGATCAACCCAAAGTAGTAGCTATTACGTACAAAGGAATGAGAACTAGAGTAGATGGGATGAAAAAAGTAAAGGGGGTTGAGGAATGGATAAGGAAAGAAGTTCAGCCTATGCCAATATTTAATTCGCAGCAAGATAAAGAGACATATCAACAAGCAAGGAAGGAGATACTACTAGATAGCATCAACATCAAAGCATCACTAGTATATGATATGTCATCAGTTTATGATCACACAATTCCATAAAGGCCAGTAGAAAAAGTAAACACTTTGATATGTTTTCTAAAGAGTTGCCTAGAGTTGATGCAAGAAAAAACAATGTTAAATGCACTACACAGGATGATCAATCAATACACCCTAGACAAAGAAATACCTACGATGTTGTGAAAGAAGAGGAAAAAAAAGAATTTAGATAAAGTGCGCAGATAGGAGAGTATGACATGGATAATGTCATCCTGGACTTAGGATTGGATGTAAATTTTCTTCCAAAACAAACGTGGGAAATGATGGGGAAACAAAATTTAATTTGGTTGTTTTTTTAGTTGAGGTTGGATAACCATCATAAAATCATACCGATCAGGAGATTGGTAGGAGTATCTGTTAATATAGATGGAGTGCGCAATGTAACAAACTTTAAAGTCATTGAGTTCATGGACAATATTCATCCATATCCATAATTTCTCGAGCTGGATTGGGCATTCGATAACCAGATGATTATTAACTTGAAGAAGAGATAAATTATTTTTGAAAGAGGAGGCTTAAAGTTCATTGCACAATTAGACCCTATAGAAGAAAGAAGTTATGTGGAACCTATGAGGAAATAAATTGATAACTTGTATAACATGACCACGCACATGGATCACTATGTCAATCCAACTACAAATGGTGTGCTTAGTTGGAGAAACATTAGCTCCTGCACATCAGATTCAAAAGAAGGACTTGAACATTGGAAGCACCGGTTGCACGAAGTATCAACCAGAAGATGTGATCACGTTACTTTATCTTTGCATTGGATCGGAATAGAGGTACATGATACAACAATGTTTGATGGATTAACTGACGTAAGTTATTTTGTAAAATAATTTGAGTTGAAGATACCTAAATAGTAGAGACTGTTGGAATTAGATGTTGCACTAAGAGAAAGAACAACGAGATGGTGGGAAACACACAAGGAAGGAATGGGAGATTGGCATCACTGTAAAAGGATGATGCAGATTAGATTTGGAACAGAAGAAATTATGCACAAGTATACAAGGATGAGAATTTCGACGGATCATGTTGCGCAATGTATGACAAATTGGATATAGGTACCAAAGCATGAATGGATGCACAAGTTCATGCATACACTTGAAATGGTTCCCAAGAATTGGTATCTAGAACTAGAAGGGCACAGAGGGACAACGGATGGGGAAGATCTCACCCAAAATTTTAAGGTAACTTTTAGTTTTGAAGAAGACTCACCCTTACTAGATGCATCTCTGTAAGTCATTAGAAGTAATATTTTTATGGAAGAAGATCAGATAGAAATATTACCTATGTGTAGTGTACACAAAGAACGTGTGACAATCCATGAATTACTATAATGTTACTGGAGAATATCAAGAGGAAGAAGACCCAAAAAATGTGCAAGTACTAGACACTGAAGGGGAGCATGATGTAGTAGGTCCAGAACTTGAATTTGATGCGTATGTGAATCCATTAAGAGTTAACAAAGTGAATATTGTCATGAAAGAGAAACCAAATTTCATGAATATTGGTGATTATGATGAATATGATGATATGCACCTGCTGTGATTTCTAGAGAAGTTTCAAATGTACAAACCTTTCGTGCCATATCCTACTACTTTCATCAGCATGAGTAAGCAGTAAAGCAGAATCAAGTTCAATGAATTCAGAAAATGTATACAATCTAGACTGATGATTTACCTCATCGGTAGCAACCCTGGAGTTGGTTTGCATGTCGTATATGTCCATGGAATTTGGTGTGAATATGATTTTCTTTCCGGTGTTGGAATTCGTCATCTGATACATGGAGAGAAGGTTGACAGAAATCTTGGGAACATGCAGCACATTCTCGAAGATTTCATTGGTGAGTTCAATCCTTCCTTTGCCGAGGAATTCGACAGAAGAGTTGTCCCCCATCACAATAGGAGGACCTTTTCATGCATCCAAAAAAGAATAGAATGCTTCTGAGGAAGCCATGTGATGTGATGCTCCTGAATCTACAATCCAAGCATTGGGAGAGGAGTTGATTGCAATCAAGGCATGGCTAGAATTGCCTTTCTTGGAATTCAGATCTTCTCCAAGGTAGTTTTGCTAAAGTATCTGAGACATTAGATCTATTTGTTTTTTCCTCCATGCAGATTCTGAATGGAATCCTTTTTGACAGTATGTGCATTTCTCTCCTTTTCTTCCCTTTTCTCCTTTGTATCCGGAGGCATCGGTGAAGGGTTTTGTGTACCCTTCCTTCTTCGTATGTGCATGATCTTTCCACTTATCTTTATCTTTATATTTTTGATATTTCTGGATGCCATCATGCATAGTGAGTGCATGCACCCTTGGGCATTTGGTTGCACACATGTTGATGAGCTTGGTTTGCTCTTGTGTCAAGGATTCGATAAAGTCCTCAAGAGAAGGCATCTTCCAGGTGGCTCCGGAGGTGAATCTGACAGTATGGAACATGGATATGAATACAGAGAATTCAGGACCAATCTTGGAGAGAATGGTGAGAACCATTTGTTTCTCCTCCTTCGATTTATCAACCCCGCAAGCTTTGAGTTGCGACAGTAAATCCTTGAATTTTGTAAAGAAATCTTGGATATCCTTGAATATTTTTGGATCTAATGTGAGAAAATAAACCTCCAGCATGTGTCCTCTCATCTCATCCTATTTTCCAAAGAGCCCTTCCAATATGGTCCAAGCTTCATTGGGAATCTTACGGAAAGGTATATGAAAAAGGAGATTGGGAGAAATAAGACTGCAAATTGTTCTGAGTGCGTCATCCATGTGAGTTAAGTACTTGGATTTTTCTATGGCTGATGTCGGATCTATATCTGTATTCATGGTTAACCTATACAACCCTTTGATCAGAGATGTATGGCTATTTTATCCTTCCATCCAAAATAGTTGTAAGGTGTAAGAATGAATTCTTTTTGGAATTCCATCTTTCCTCACTTTATTTTCAGTGTATCTTTTGTACTTGGGTACCTAACATGGCCTCGTTGTTGGGACCCAATCTTTATTTTCGCCATAGTGATGTTCAGGGGGGGTGTTGGATTTACCTCACACACACCTAGGATTTTTTTTTCCTAAGGTTTTTATTTGTTTATTATTCATAATTAGTCATTATCCAGTCTCCTATATTTTAGGAGAGAATATTCCACCTAGAGAATATTCTCTTTCAGTTCACACTTCAGTTTGACTAGTTGAGTTGAGTTTAGATGTTGCATTGGGATCATCACCATGATAATTTGACCTTGCCTTGGTATAATCACTAGAGTGGCGCACTAGTCTTGATTCCTTGAGTTAACTCCTCACTACTTTCTGTTTAGTCAGTTAACTGAAGACTAGTTGACTAGTTAACTCAACTAGGTGGCAGTTCACTCCCGTAACTGCCTGAGAGACTAGAATAGGTGGCAGTTCACTCCCGTAACTGCTGGTGTGTGTCCAGATCACTCTAGAACACCACTATGGTGATTTGGTTCACCTCAAGTCGAACTCATTGAGTTATACAGAGTATATCATGTGTAAATTATTCATTATTCACAACGGTAAATGAGAATTCTTTCCATTCTTTCTCTCCTTCTTATTCTTTTTCCAATTCTCTCTGCAAATGTGTGTATCATTGTTTAGCTAGATCTATTATGTGAAGGTCAACACATTTACACTTCTGATCAAGATAAATCCACCATAAATGCTAATGAAAAACTCCAAGAGAGGTACCACACTACTTCTTCCACCAATAGAAACAAGAAACCAAGACAAGAGCACAAGAGAGAAGAGGTTTCCCAAGGAGGGTGCAAATTTCAGCCAAATACTTCTCAAAATGGGAGAGTTATGTTATGAAATGAGATTCACATGATATCTATTTATACAAAATGTTTAAAACATAGTTTGTCCACTTGGTTAGGGTAAAACATAAAATAAGGGGTAAACAACCATTA